>VZTB01000645.1:71847-84290 GCA_013397245.1 Thryothorus ludovicianus
CCCCGGCCCCGATTGGCCGCTCGGGCCCCGCTCCCGCCCCAACGGGCACGGTCGGGGAAGTGCGCGCGACCATGTGGCGGCGGCGGCTCGTGTGCGGCGCCGGCCCCGAGCGCGCCCGGGCCGCTGCGGTCCCGCGGGCTCCCGGCAGCGATTGCCGGAGAGGGCCTGCGAGCGTTCAGTACCGGCGGGGAATGAGGGATTTGGAGCCGTGTCAGAGCTACCGAATCCACGTACGGCCGTGCGGCTACAGCACTGAGCTGAGCCGCGGGGATCAGCTTTTCCCTGAGCATCCCATCCTCACCCTGAGCCCTTCCACCCACCCAGGCTGTGGGGAAAGCATTTCTGCTGGCTCCTTTACCCTGCTGGAGCCCTGCTCCATCCATCACCTCTCGGCTCCTCTTTGCCTCCTTACCCCTATCTTCACCTTTACTCGTCATCTCTTGCTGGATTCCCCAGAGTGAAGGTCCAGAGAAAGCCCTGTCCTTGTCCAACAAGTTCATTTTCCTTAGGAACTCGAAAAATGTGGTTGGTGGCCACAGAGTCCTAGTCCTGCTTTGGCTATGTCATTTGTCTGACATAAGAGGAGGGAAAGGTCATCAGCAATCGCCCAGGTCTCTGTGAGATGACCTGCCACTCCACTATTTTTGCAACCAACACGTATCCCCTTGAGATCAGCCCTTTCAGCATTGCACACAAATCACTGTCCAGTTCACTGTCCCAGCTCCCCACATTCCTGGCCAGGTGAGGCACACCAGTGAAACCAAGCTCAACCCACCACATCAACCCCTCAGGAACACTGGTCTCGTCCAGCTCCCCTGGGAACTCTTCCACCTGATCCTAACTCAGTTGACAAAGGGAAGGTCTTTAAAACAATAACATGATCTCACAAGGATCTGCACCAGACGATGACCTGGACAAATAATCTAGAATGATGCCAAAATTGGATGGTGCTTAGTGAGTCACCTGAAAAATAATCTTACAATAGAATGGGAATTATGAGATACACCAGGCAGCAACCTGTGAGGGAGAAAATGGTGGAGAAAACTCCAGCTCTGGGAGAAAATCTGTGGAGATGACAGTGCCATGCACCTACAGCTGAAACTGTGGGCCCCAACAATGTCTTTGGGGGGGTAACCCTGTGGGGTCCAGAGGCAACTCAGACCCTCAGGGAAATGCACAGGCCACCAGAAACAGCATCTCCAGCAGCAGCATCCACAGCTGGGGGAAGATGCTGCAGCTGATGTCAGTGCTGGCATCTCCTCTAGAGAAGGACATTCCAGGATTTGTTACATGCAACACAAGGGTGACATCATCATGCAGGAATTTAACCAAAAAATGTGGTCTTTGAGAAGACTTTCAGCCAGCAAGGAACAAGGCACAAAAGCTGGAAAGCTGGAACCCTGCACATTCCAGGTTGAAGGGAAATATAATGGGATATAATTAGCCATTTTAACAACAAAGAGGTAGTAATGGATTTGCCATTCTTAATTAATCTGGGGAAGCTCTGTGACCCCTGTATGCAGGAATTGAGACCAGCTGATGGCAGTGATATAAATACATCAGGCTGGAAAAGTGCTGATAAGCCTGGACCAGAAATAAACTGGTTTCCCTTGTGAAAAAATGGTGTATTTGGGTACCAGCAACCAGAAGTGCAAACCTCAGCACAGCACTGCCAGGCATAGCTCCCTGAGGCACCTGAGCCAGCCTGTTGAGAATCTTCAAGCCTCCTCTCACAGGACAGCCCTCTGCAAAGCATTTGTGGGGCTGGGAAGAAAGGACTGGGGTATCTGTGCTTCTTTTATCACCTGATGATCTGCAGGTACAAAGTGACACACCTCAGGCTGGAGAGAAGTGAGTGTCCTCAGCTGCTGTGCAATCCTAGGAATTAGGGTACAGGAATCCTGACAGCCAGAGCCTGCTGCCAGGATTTCAAAGAGCCATGAGAGAAAAGAACACAGCCAAGCCTGTGGGAGCTCCATCCAGCATGTCAGTGCTGGGCAAGGCTCAGCTCAGGCAGAGAGTGCATCCTACACCCACTGCCCAGGGAGGGATGAGACCTCTCCACATGGGATGAAGCACCTGCATGTGACAGAACATTCTGTTCTAACAGGTCCTTTACCTTTAAACATCTGGATGAGAAGCTCCTGCTGGAGCCTAGCCCTGTGCAGGGTGCTGGCTTGTCCCCTGCCAGGGGGGTGAGCTCCTAGCCCTGTTCTGTGAGAAGAAAGGCAGCCCCAGCTGCACTCTCCTCACCACACAGGACAAGCAGCCCCAATTTCATTCCTATAGCATCACCATTCTGTGTTTCCCAGATGACAGGCCTGCTCCAACACCTCTCTAAGTACCCAGGTGAACCCCTCCTCCAACAGGTGGCACATAACAGCTCAACAGCCTGGTGCTGACATGTGCTAGGGAAATGCTGAAAGACACTTGTTTACATGAGAACTCTCCTCAGAGCACAGCACCCATGGTGCTGGAATCTTGTGCCTCAGTAAGGATGTACACACAAAGGTTCTGGAGATTCCCAAGATGCCAAGAACCTTTCTGCCAGCCAGGCAGCTGCAGTTACCTGCTGAGTGAAAGAGCTGGTGCAGCACAGCTCTGCCAAGCTCCTTTCACCCCTTCTTTCTCTCAATACCATACAGTAAATGTGCCTGACTAAACCACCCAGGGATACTGCATGCTGCTGAAGATGTTACAGTCCTTCTCACCTGGAGAAGAATCCATTCCCACAAATGTTAATTGATGTGCACTCTACATGATTAAAAAAATTCTTTATTTACATTTCAAAATTAAACAAAAAAAAAGCCCATTATTAAATAATTTGAGAAGAACCTCAAGAGCATGGATCTGGCCTGTGAAGTCTGGGGCAGTGGGTGAGCTGGATGGAATTGGAATTGCATGGAGTCAGCACAGGTCTAATCACCAGTAAAGGAACACTGAAAGGAAGAAGAAACAGGTCTGAAATGCTGGATAGCCATTCCCAACAGATCCTCCAACAGCCAGGCTGTGCAGTGACACCAAGGGCCAAGCAGCAATTTTAAGTGCAGGCCAGTAGCTAACACACACCTCTCATCATTCAGAAAACTCAGGAGTCCCCCTGGGTCTGCCTGCCAAGCAACCACATCTACTTCTGAAGTTAAAAGCAACACTGCCTGTTTCTCCCAGCTGATTTTCAAGAATTTTGACAAGTAGCTGATGTGGCTGTCTGATATTTGGCAATGCAAAAGCTGTTCCTGTCCCCAGTCAGAGAGATATGAGGGTGCAGCAAGGCTGCTCCTAAGACCTGGCTGGGAAATAAGTAAGATGGCACCAGCCTTGTAGCTATGAATGAACAGCTTCTGTGCTCAAGCTAGGCATTGGCCAGAGATCCTGTTCTCCAAACTAAAATGATAAAGCCTGAGCCTGAGGACAACCCTAAAGGGGACCTAACCCTTCAGGACACATCTGCAATAAAAGGGACAGCCTTGCTAGCAGGCTTTTTTCAAAAGCCTGTAAATGCCACCAGAAATACCAGGGGAATGGAAGAATTATTACATTCCCTGTTGTTATTTCATCAAATAGCAAAAGCTCCCAAAAGTCTGAAGTGCTGCAGGTCTCTCAGACTTTATTACAAAACAGGGAACATTGTGGCAGTTCCAGCTGCCTTTGTATGTCATTTAATAGAAGGTCAAAAATTGTGGGCATGTGCTTTTGTCAAGAGCTGCCTCCTGAAATTTGGAAAAAATCAGCAACCAAAAGGCTAAAACAGCAGATTATTGACAAGCTGCAGCCCAACATACTGAAATCTAGACAGATTTGTTTAAATCTGTGGTTTTTACAGTAAAGTGAGCAGACAAATGGAAACAGAATGTATGTTAGCCTGAGGCTATTTGCTTAACCAAAATGAAGCCTGAGTAACAGTAAATAGTGGAAACATCTCCCTTCAGATAAGGACAGTGGTACTTTTTTTCCAAGTTAAGGTAAAACTGTAAAATGGTAATTCCTTGGTCTTTCAGTGGTTTGGTCCTACAGCTGTACCAAGCAAGGAGGCTCAAGTCTTCCCTTTCTACTCTCTTCTTGATCCCTGCCTGTCCCACCCATGGATACTCTGCTTTTTGTATCTATTGCAAAGTTCTCCAATCTGCAGGTCAAAGTGAGGCCTTTCATCAACTAGACTGCCTGGGTAATGCCAGATGGATTACTGCTGCAATTCCCTTTCATCCACTTTCTAGAATCAAAGCTTCAGGGCAGCCTAACCCAATCCAAGAAAAAGCTCCAACAAACCCATCTTCCCCTTGACTGCAGCTGCAAAATCCTACCCCTGCTGTGCTGCCTCTGGTGTTTGTGCAGCTTGGAGGGAAGCCAGTTCTGGGACTTCAGCTGGTATAAAACGAATGCTGTTGTGAATGAGAAACACTTTCTGGTGTTTCACTGAGCTGAGACAGCTCTCTGCAGGTTCAAAGGAATGTGAAAATAAGTAAAGAGAAAAGTAAGAAGCAGAGCAGCCCAGACTTCATGGCACTGTGCCTGTGAAGACTGAGACTTACCACATTGCTCTTTCACATTTCCCCACACTGAGAGATCACAACTGGCAACTTGGGTTTGTTATTGGGACCCGTGGGCACATTCTGGGGACAAAAACAAATACAGGACATTAAAATTTAAAAAAGCACAGCAAACCCAGGCAGTGACAGGTACTGGAAGACTGGCTAAGAGATATCTCTGTAACACGAGGAACAGGGAATTACAGACACAGCTCTGAGGAACAGAAAAACACCATTACACATTGGGCAACAGGTACAACCATAAGCTGGTGAATTCTCTCTGTAAGCAAAGGTTTGGGACACAGACCAGAGGCTGGGCCTTTCAACTGGAGGGAAGGAACAGAGCAAAAACTGGAGAGCTCCTCATGGAGATACTTGAGGGTCCTCTGGCTTTAATACTAAAAGCAGCTGCCACAAAGAAACTTGTGTTTATACAGGAAATAGACAGTGGCAAAGTAACCCTCATTCTGAACCTCCTGATGTGCTGGACTCAGCTGTTCTCTGAATCTCTAATTTTCTTTACTTTGGTCTTACTGCACTGCTATCCAAACCAGGCTCACCACAACCCTCCAGCAGTTTATACCACACTGTACAACTCCTTCCATGTGACCTTTTCTCAAAGCCCAAGAGCTCTGTGTTTGCCCTGCTTTCTAGATTAGAGGCCCTTATGCACATTATCCCACATGTGTCATGGACTCAGTGCTGGCTGTCTCACTGAACTTGCTGCTGTTCATTAAATCTACTCATTATCCTGCCATGACACCCAGGCCTGATGCTGGCAGCAGTCATCACCCAGACTGTATTTATCTTCAGCTCCTGGAAGCCCATCAGGAGATTAGTTTAATTTTTCTTATTAAACATGCTGATCATGGATCAGCAGAACTGATGATTTTGCATCCACTGAATAATCCCAGGCAATAGCAAAGAAGTGAGATGCTTTTCGCTCTTGTCTGAGCTGCTGATGGAACAACTTTTTAATTCAGCCTCCTGAATAAATGCAAAGCAAATAAAGCCAAGAACGCAATCCCTGCTCAAAGACTATCAGAGTCACAAGATCCCAGCATTTCCAAAGCCAGCTCATATGACATGACAGCCTGTGCCTCAACAGATTTCCTGCAGAATTATAATGATGACAATTGATAATGCCAGTAATCAACACTGGTATTCCCTGGTATCCTGTAAACAGAGAGCAGGAGAGAACAGGACAACTCTACTGAATCCTGAACGTGACTTTCCAATGCAGACATTCACAGGGAAGTAGCCATACTCAAACTTACTTCAATTTTTCTCATGACCAACAGTCCATCGACAATTTTACCTAGAATGAAAAAAATTATCCACTTGAATATGGCTGGTTTTTACCTTTGTTTGCCCCCCACTCATCATAAGAACATGCATTTTTGTCCTTCCTGAAAAGCCCTGTGCAGTGGAGCTATTGGGAAATTCAGAGTTTGTTACTGATCTCTAAACCCATAAAGTAAACAATCCCTCTTCAGATATTCTCCACATTCAGCACAGATTAAAGTGCCTTTTCCCATCTCAGGGGTGGTGTGTGTAAAAATTTGGGGTTTGAGACCATTAGCTTAAGACTGGCTTGGAACTCCTATAGTTCAACCAGCAGTAAATGCAAGTTAGCAGATATTAGTTTCACAGAATTTCAACTCTGCTGAAAGTTCAGCCCTCTCTGATAGTGGAGAAGAAAGGAATCCTTCCACTCATCTGTGCCTTCTGCACTGGCACAAGGATTTGTGTACAAATACAGTACACTGAACGCTGACTGGATTAAAGTCAACTTGTGAAAAAATTATTCATTTCAATGGTGAGCTGTCACAGCATCAGGTTGTGCAGATTCCTCAGACAGCACAAGCAAGGAGGGAAGAACAAGCAGTCCATACCCAGAGGTGGTTGGGCACTGAACAGACACCCCAGGGAATGACCACAGCCCCAAGGCTGCCAGAGCTCCAGGAGAATTTTGACAATGTTCTTAGGCACAGAAGTTGGTCCTGATGATCCCTCTGGGCTCCTCCCAGTTCAGAAGATTCTGATTCTCACTATTTATTTTAACAGCTGCCCTGCAGGGATGTCTGTGAGCTGACACTCCAGGACTTTCAGTGCAGGTACTCACCAAACACAACATGTTTCCCATCCAACCAGTCACACTTGGAGCATGTGATGAAGAACTGGCAGCCGTTGGTACTTGGCCCACTGTTTGCCTGGGGGTTGAGAATGGCAAAACACAACAACATACAATTTCAGACTGGCCAAAACTGAAGACACACACATAAAGAAGAGGTGTTGCTCAAGATGATCTTATTTTTAGCTTATTGCTAGACAAATCAAAGGAAACAAGATACACATCTGCAGTAGAGCACCCTATGCTGGGCATGTCACCACCTCTGATCAACCAGAACACACAAGAATCACATCACCAACTATTTGTTATATTTCTACAAAGGTGTGTTCAATACAAGACTGTGCTGAAGTCCAGTCTCTAGAGCACACTTCTGAAAAAAGGCTGAACTTTTTGGTAACAAGTGTTTATTGGCTGCAGCATTACCCTGAGGAAAACTGAATGCCAGAAACCAGGGCAAGAAAAAACCCAGCTGATTTCTGGTTTTTGGGAGGTTTCCTCAGAATAAACATAAAATATTTTCAATCATCATGATGAAAAAAGTAACAACTGTATTGGCACAGGGCTCACACAAACCATGGGATTCAGATATGAAATTTTATTCACACCCAAGTAAAAAACCCAGAGCATTTGCACTCTGTTAAGAAAACACCTCTGCAACACTGAAGGCCACTTGTAATATTAACAACAGGAGCTATTAAAGCAAGTTTCTGTCCTGAAGAGTGAACTGGTAAAGTTTTGCAGCTGCAGGATTGCAAAGGACAGGGTCATTTTGGCTTTCTAGTTAATGCTAGCCAGCTTCAAAAGGATCCAGCTGGGATGCATGGTTCCTGGGATTCATGGTTTGACCCAGTATAATGACTTGAGAGCCATGCCACTTTAACACAAAGCTGGCAACACTGGAGTCAATCTCTTCTCTCACACCACAGCTGCTCAGATGTGCCATGCCACCTCTTCTTGGGCCATGTTTTCAATTTGTTTGAATAACTACCCAAATGATGAAATGTCCTAAGCAAGTGGTTTCAAGAGCAGAGCAGCAGGAAGAGCTGGGGAAGAAGCAGGTGTGGACAGGAACACTGAAGCACTGGCTCCATTTGCTTCTATTACAAAAGTCAGGGTATTGTTCCTGCCAGACAATGTGCAATGGCTGCAGTTTCTCCCACCATGTTGAATAGGAAGGTCTGTTTTAAAAGATACCGTGGTAACACTGCTGTGGCTTTAGAACTCCCAAATCTCTCTGCTTCATCCTTACCAAGGTCAGTGTTTGATAACAGTGTCAGCACTGCCAACTCACTGCTGTATGAACACCATAAAAATTGGGCTCTGCTGAAAGCAATCAAGCCAAGCCTGTCCCAGCACTCCAACAGGCAGCAAAGAAAGGATGCTGCAGCATCAGGACTATTGTGTTACTCAACATATTAACCCATAAGTAGCTGCTTGACTAGTTACAAAGCAGACCTTGTACCCAATGGCAGAGATTCTACTGTCCAGCAAATACTGTATACACTTAGGAAAAGGGCACAGAGAAAGTACCAAAAGCTTTTTACTCTGTAATGTCATTATTTTATACTCACCATAGAAAGCAGGCCAGGAGCAGAGTGTTTCAGCTTGAAGTTTTCATCTGCAAAAGGACCCCTATATATACTGGCTACTCCAGTGCCATCTCCCTGTGTGAGAGAGGTACCCAGTCAGCCACAGCATTGGTCCTGCAGCAACTGCTACAGAACAATTCAGTTTAAAAATTAATTTAAAATCTCCAATCAAGAGGAAAGGGCAAAATGGATGCTGTATTGCCATTTACATCCACCAGCAGTGAACACATTCAGTGTTTCATTTCTGAACAAGAAGAGTAATTCTTTTCTAAGTACACAGATCATTTTTCACCATTCATATGTTGAGAGAAGCCCATGCAGATGGTAAATTTAAGTCCAAGCCTCCCAGAGTGAAGGCTACAGATTGCTTGGTACAGACTCATCAGGACTTGGAAGTAAAAAGGGAGGAGACACAGAAGTACAGGCTGGTGTGACAAAGAAAGCAGAAGTGGTTGCACAGCAAAAGTTGGCTTACAGTGGGTTTATGTATTTCTGTGACTTATTTTCTGTGACTTTACTGGAAATAGGAAAGCAATACCTCTGTTCTGCAAGGTATTGCTCTGTTTCTAAAATAAAAGGTATATCACAGTTTCTAAAATAAAGATCTTCTACTTTGTGCTGTACTTTCTACAAGGTCCAGACATCTTGTGCTTAACTACAAGCCCAAGCACTCAGATCTCAGGACACTTACAATGAAAGCAACAGGGGCTGTGACAGCTGCAGGCTGCAGGCTCTGTCAGCCCATAAGTTCAGAACTCTGCAGAAGCCTGGCAGATGGTTCATGTCAGACACATTGAATTGAGGGCCTGCTGAAAGGCTACCCTGCCCTTGGGTCCAGCCTTGCAGAGATGTTCCTGTGTGATGACAAAAGGACTGAGCAGGGACCCTTCAACAGGGTCCTTAAAGATGCTGCAGTGAGGAACCCTCCAGGGAAAGCTGCAGCAATGCAGGTGGGTATCTCTGGTACAGTCACTTGAATTTACTATCCTGACAGTTAACTCCATGCCTGTGTTGAGCTTCCCTTTCTGTGTCACTTCAGACCCATTTCTTCTGCCTTGCTGCAACTTGTCCCCTTGGTTACCTTTCTGTTTAATACATATGATCTTTATTAGGTCAAACTTAATAGAACAATAAGATATCAGTAATACACCACATGCAGCTCCACATCTTTTGCTCTACTTGCCCAGCCCTTGTTTGTTTTCCTCCTGCTCTCTGTTCACTTATTTTGGCTCTGAGGCAGAAACTTGCACCCTTTCTCAGGGGTCAGTGTGACTGTGCAGCTCCCCAAGTGGCTTTGTAATAAATATAATATATGAATTTCAAATACTGGAGCAATCTGTAAAGCTTGTTGAGATGCAGTGGGAGTAGCACAGCACACAGGGACACCTGAGCAATGTCACAATTAGCAAAAAGCTCTGAGTCTGGTGTTGCTGAACTGCCTGCTGTGTGGGCATTTCTCTCAGAGACTTTCATACAACCAAGTTTTATGTTAAAAAAGCTTTATCACTTCCCTCGTATTTTGAAACACTTCCAAAAATAAAATAATTTTACTGGGTCCTAGAACAGTGAAGAGATCCTGAGGCCCTTCAGCCTTACTCATATATTCTGTTTATCCCCAAGTCAGGGTGTGACCACCATTGTGGGTGCAAAGTCTTTTCTATTTTGAGACAATTTAGTAACAAATGTCTGGTTTTGATTTAAATGACCTCTTACATTACACACTGGGTTTTGTACTTAGGGTCTATCTACAGTGTGAATTGAAATTCAGAGGTTTTGTCTGGAGGAGGACAACAGAAGGGGGAAGGACAATAGAAAGGGGAAGGAAAACAGGACAAAAAAAAAAAAATCAAGTTTTGAAGGCTTCCAGGGTGTCACCAGGCTATTGTAGAGAGAAAATATTTTGGGAAGAATATGTGTTCACCCAATGCTCCACATTTGTTTTCCAGTTGTCTGCTGCAGATGGCAGCAATGCTATGAGGGCACCTCAAAAAAAAAAGAGATCTCACAAATCTGCATAAACCCTTGGAAACAATAGGATGTTATACCATAGAGAAGAAGGACAAAAGGAGTACATACATTTACGAAGTCACCTCCTTGGATCATGAAATCCTTTATTACCCTAAAGAAGTAAAATAACACTTAGTTCTCAGTGGCAAAGGCCTCAGAAAGCTCAGTGTAAGGTGAAAAGGGGTTCTGCTTTGCTATGCAACAGAAGTTAACAGTCTGTGAATGCTGCAGCCTAAAATCCACAACAAATATTAATTAGTGGTTGATATGAGGTCCTTTAGGAATCATTGCTTTTGACCAGGGATGGTGATTAGGGGATGGATGCCATATCTGACATGGCACACCAGAAACAGGGGATTCCTCCCAGTGGGAAAGGCAGCATCTCCAGGTCCTCCAAAGCCACAGAATTACATTAGCCATGATCCACAAATGTCTGCCACACCACCAATAGCTCAAGGCAGGTCACAAAATCCAGTATGGCTCAGCTGCTATTTAGTGTCTAAACAACAGCAGATGCTTTACCTGTGGAAAGTGCTTCCTTTGTAACCTATAGGGACACCATCTTTCCTGTAAGGAAGCAAAAAGGAGACTTACTGCAATCTACTGGATATCCCAACATAAAATTCTCCCAGCAATTCAGAATCCCAAAGGGTTGCCCTGAATGTTTGCAGCTGCCTTGAAATACAACCAAGTTCAGCAGCCTCTCAGCTGTGCTGCTGGAGGCAAAAAAAAAAAAGCCTCAGGTGGGCTCTGCACATGAAATGACTCTGTTCCCTGCAAGACTCACACCACCATCTTCACAGGATCCCACTGTAATGTGCAGCATAGGAAGGTGGGATTTGCAGACAGGACTTTTTAGAGCCACCTGGCACAAAAAAAAGTCATATCAAAAAGGGAGACCTGCTATCTCTGTGACTCTCCAAGCCCCTCAGAATTTCCTCAGAGCACATTTCTCTTCCATTTCGTACTGGTAAAACATGAAAAAGTTGAAGACAAACCCTTTCTACCTCACCTAGCCCTGTTTCTCCAGTGGGACACTTAAAGGACATTAGAATCCACTTACCTGAATTCACCTGTACAGAACTGCCTGGCAAACAAAAAGAGAGCAGAGTGTTAGATGCATGCAAACTCTGAAGGCTGCACCAACTGGTGCACAAGATTTTCCTTATTGTGTCAGAGATGTTCCCAGAGAAACAGGAACAGGAAATGGCAACTCCTTCCCTCTGCCGCATGAAAACATTTTCTGTGCTCTTTGTGGTGAGGAGGTCAGGGAGTTAACACCAAGGTTGTAAGAGACAGTGAATGTGAGGCAGGCTTCCTCACATTCCACTTCCATTGAAGAGATGAACACATTCTGGTTCGACAGAGACCAGGGTATGTCCATCTCTCCAATGGAAATGGGATTTCACATGCTGCATCCATCAGGAGAACTGCACCATGGCACAAGGCTCTGCCTGTTCTAAATGCACAGAGCAAATCAGGAGGCTTCAGAGAGGAAGCAGAGGAGGACCCCATCCAGCCATATAGGGTCCCCTGAGAGACCAGGATGCCACACAGCATCTCTAAAAACATGAAGACACAAGGCAGGTGAAGCAGTTTGGGGCGGGTGTTAGCAAAAGCCATTCCTGCACCAGAAGGTCTTTGCAGTTCCACTCTAGGCGTGCAGGAACTGTAGCTGCTCGTTACCTGAAGTTCTCTGCCGTTTTGGGTACAACATCTGCGAACAGCTCGATCTTCATGCGGCCGACCTCCTGAGGAGATGGGGGCCCGGTGAGTCTTCCAGGTGCCCTCACACCCACACGCCTGCCGCCCGACCCCAGCACTCACACACATCCAGCGTCCTCACTCACCTCCATTCCTTCCCACCGCTACAGCCCCTCCTGACACAGCCCTGCTCTTCCCTGCGAGCCTTTCCCGACTCGCTGACCCTACAGCCCCGCCATCCGCCTCCCGCCATCGCCCCACGCAGCCCCCCCGGCACCGCCCGGGATTTCTCATCCCCACAACGCTCCCACACCCATGATTATCCCCGCAGTCCCTGCTCCGCGTGCTGGGGCACCTCCCACCTGCCCGCCGATGGTCACATCGAAGAAAACCACGGGGTTGTTGGGATTCGCCGCCAGCGCCGACATCGCGCCGGCCGCCGCAGGAAGCGGGAACGGCGGCGGAAGCGGAAAGGGCGGCGGA
>VZTB01000645.1:85337-102974 GCA_013397245.1 Thryothorus ludovicianus
AGGTGGGACCAAGGAGTGGCCATGCAAGGCAGCTCCCAGAAACATGGAAATAAGTTCTTAGAAAAGTTCAAATATCCATATTTAAGGGGGGGTTCTATGGGACAGGTGTGCTCTTGGCTAGAGACCCCCCAGCCGTGAATTTTGTTTTATTGTCTTGTCTTTATTGTCTTTTATTAAACCTTTTAAATCCTAGCAGAAATGTGAACTTTGTTTTTCAAAGCCCACATGGACTGTACCAGCCACGGTGTGGCCACTGGAACCAGGGCAGTGACCACCCACCTGTGATGAGGCACCTCCAGTGCTGGGTCTGCTCTGGGTGCTTCACTACGAGAAAGACACTGAGGGGCTGGAGCATGTCCGGAGAAGAGAATGGAACTGGGGAAGGGTCTGGAGCACAAGGAGCAGCTGAGGGAGCTGGGAGGACTCAGCCTGGAGAAAAGGAGGCTCGAGGGGACTTTCTCGCTCTCCACAACTCTCTGGCAGGAGGTTGTAGTCATGTGAGGGTCAGACTCTGCTCCCAGAGAACAAAGGACAGGACAAGAGGGACTGGCCCAGGTTGTTGCAGGGGAGATTCAGGTTGGACAGCAGTAAGAATCTCTGTGGAAAGGCTCGTTCAGCACTGGCAGAGACTGTCCAGAGTAGTGGTGGGGTCCCCATCTCTGAAAGGGTTTTGTTGTGGTGTGTCTCAGATATCCCAGGCCCCTCCCAGATGATTCCCTGCCAGGTTTGTCAATCATTCCTCCTTTCCACATCCTGACCCCTGATGAGTGCTGCCTGTCAACCCTGCCATTCCAGAAAGGCATTGAGTGGTTGGCAGAATTCAAAAGATACTTCCCACCCCTGGAAAGACACTGGGCCATCCAAGTGTCCTCTGTCCCTTAGAACCTTCCCCATACCTGGTTGGTGTCACCTGTGTTCCTTCCCTCCCCTCTCCCCTGGTTCCAAGGGCCAGCAGCCATGCTGTGGGAGTTCTGCTGGAGCTGTTGCTGGACTCACAGGCCTTTGGGCCAAGAATAAAACTCTGAATGGAAACCCTTCATCAAAACTTACTCCTTCACCATCACCTTGGAATCTCTCTGTCAAAGGTAAACCTGAGCTCCTGCAGGCCTGGCCTTGTCTCCAAGCCCTCAGCTGTGACATCCTGAGAGCCTGAGGGACCACTGGGGTGAAAACACCACAGAGCTGCCAGACAGGGAAACAGCAAGGGCACAGCTCAGGCACAACCTCCTGGGAATATTGGATCAAACACCAATAGGTTTAAAAGCCATGTAGATGTGGTATTTGGGGACATGGTTTAGTTGTGGCCTTGGCAGTGGTGGGGGAACAATTTGTCTCAATCTTCTGGGTCTTTTCCACTAATTCCGTGATTACAACAGTTGGGTCTGTGCTTGTTTTCAAGGTTTCATCAGCTGTACACTGCCTTTGAGAGGTTTACAGGACATCCTTCAGCATCCTGACTGTGCTTGAACAGAAGTCATGCTTTCTCTGGCAGAAAGATGAGCAAGGTGTGGAAACAAGTGCACTCCAACTTTTCTGCTTGGAAAGAGACCTTTCCTGGACGAGTCTTGATTTGGAAATTGTTATGTGTGCACACAATGGCTGAGTGCAGCTGTCTGAGTACACTCAGTGTTGTAGTTGGGCCTTGCCCTTTCCTTGTGGCAAGAGAAGGCTCCAGTATGAAGGCAGATGGGCCTGGACTTCTCTGAGATTCTAGTGGAGAAAGGCTGCTTGTTGTGAGAGTTTCAGGTTTTTTATCCAGGTGGGGATGCTTGGCTCCTCCTCCTGGATGGAGCATTTCCCAGTGGGATGATGGAATTTTATCAGTGAGCCTCAATGGCCCATAGCAGAACATCTCTCCCTGGAGGGAGGATGAGTTGTGGAAGAGATAAAGAAACTGCTTTTACTGGTTTCTTATCAGCTGGCCCCTTGACAGAAGATTACACACCCCCCACCCCAGTTCCAGCAGATGGTGATGAATACACACTTTTTGGTTACATTTTGCACTGTAACCTGTGACAGAACTCCAGAGAGGAGGAATAAAAAGTAGCAACATTTGCAACAGTTGCCTCACTCATTGCCAACCATTTCAAGTGCATGGACCTGTTCAGTTCTTGTCACCAAGATTCCCAGTATAACCTGCCAGTGACCATCAAAGGCTGCAGACATTTCAGAAGGATGTTGACCATTAAACCTGACATTTATGATTGAAACAATAAAACCATCAAACCAAAAACAGTCCTAAGTGATGCTTCTGATTGTTCTGTAGAGAATTTGACCATGCAGACACAGCAGACAGGGTTTTTAAAAATTCATTTAGCTCAAGACTTCCTTTATGAACACTCCTGTGATACAGAAAGGTGGGAGCTTTGTTAACCTGTATTGGAAGAGCATGCTGAGATCTCAGGGAAAAAAAATTCTCAGGAACAGTCTCCAGAGCTGATGGATCAGAGGCTCATCTCTCCTGTGTGTGGTTCATGTTCTCCCAAGGGCAACGTCCAGGGGGAGATGTCTCTGCAAGAGACACAGGGGAGCAAAGTGATTGCAAACATGGACACCAATAGTCTCCATCAACAGGGCTGTTTGGTTAAGCAGGTGGGTTTCCACTCTTTTTACTCCTTCTTTTGGTGAAGAAATTGATTTCCCAGCAGACTTGGGCATGGAGTTTGATTAAAAAAACAACACTTCACCTTGAAAATGATTCTGAAGTGTCTCACATGAGCTACAGTTGATATATCTTCTGGTCTATTTCTCAGCTATCCCAGAAATCAGTTTCTGAGGCAAAACCAAGACAAACATTTAGGCATTTCTTATCACATAAAGTATAAAGCATGCAGCAATTAGTTTCTGCCAGTGCACATGGCCAGCTCTTGTCCAGCTTCTCACCAGCATCCCACATACATTTTGGCAGGGCTGTTCTCAATCTCTTTATCCTATAGCCTGTATTAATGTTACTCTGACCCATGTGCAGCACCCACACTTGTTCAACCTCCTAAAGCTCCTATGGGCTCACAGATTGATCCTGTCCAAGTCCCTCTGGATGGCCCTGTCACCCACACTGCTCAGCTCAGTGTCACCTGCCAGCAGGCTGAGAGTGCACTTGATCCCACTGTCTGTTTCATTGATGAGGATAGTGAATAGCACTGGTGCCAGCACAGACCCCTGAGGGACACCCCTTGTCACAGATGTCCATCAGTTCTCAGCCATCTGCCCATCCTTTCATCTGTCCTTTTGTCCTTTTGTCTGTCCATCCATCCAGGCAATTTACCATCCCTCCACTCTCCCATCCATCCATCTGGCCATCCTTCCCTTTGGCCTGGCCATTGCTGCTCTCTCCATCTGTCCAGCCATCCACCTGTGAGAGACTGGAATTCTTATGGTTAAAAATTCAAAACAATTGTGCCTTGTCTGAAGTGTTACATCATACAGTGTAGAACTTCCTGCCCCAGGGAGGTACCTGGGTGTTCCCATCAAGACTGGACATTTATTAACCCATTGATGGTTGCATTTTGCAGGCTTCCTCCACTTCTTATAGATCATAATTTTGACCAACTTACATGGAACTTGCAAAAACCAGGTTTTGTCACTGGACCTACTTGTGGGTGATAAGCATATAACCATTCTGTTCTTATCCTTTCTTTCTCCTTCTTATTCTTTATAAATTTTCTTTAATGTTATTTTTATGCTTTTATATTACTGATAGGAAAGATGGATGCTAATGTTGTTACAAATAATTTCGTGGGTGTGGGTATGGATGTTAATGTCTTTGAAAGTCATCTTAATTTCTCTACCAACTTCAAGCCACAGGTTTGTTACGGAACCCAGACTTTTTGACTCCTGAAATGACAAATGGGTCTGCACAAGCCTGAGTTTCTGAACTTGAGCCAAAATGACATGTTTAATGGGGGAATATGTGGTAGAGGGTTTGGGAAGGCTGTGCATTCCTAGTACCTCAGCCAATGGGGAAAGGAAGTGGACAACATGTGGCTGGGAGTTTAGGATAAAAGGAAGCTGTGCCCTCCAAAACTTCAAGAGAGAAAACCCCACAGATGTGTGCCCCAGTGGACTCTCTCCCTTTATTTGAATAAAGTTGCAGGACTCCTTTGTCTTCTTTATGGACACTGGCTTTTCATTGTGTGATTTTCTGCACAATACTATAGATAATAACCAAAACAGCTACATTTTAAAATTTGATAAAAACCTTATTCTACTTTAATGTTCTAAAGTTTGCAAACAAAAGTTTGTTCTTGATTTTCCTGAGTATTTTGTTGTTTCTCCCATGGACTGCCCAGAGTAAATCAAACAACCTTCCCCTAAACCCTGCAAGCAGACTGGAGTGTGACACCACCCCAGCCAGTCATCCAGCTGTGTATCAACCCAGGACATTTATCTGACCAGTTTACAAGCTACACGTAAGTTTTTGTGAGATGCCCTGCTACAGGGGAAAAAACAGAAAGCCCAAGTTTTCTGGAGTTTATGTTGTTGTTCAGCCTAGGGGTGGAGGTTCTCTGTGCTGTGATGGTGGAAAGTGCCAGNGTTCATGTTCTCCCAAGGGCAACGTCCAGGGGGAGATGTCTCTGCAAGAGAGACAGGGGAGCAAAGTGATTGCAAACATGGACACCAATAGTCTCCATCAACAGGGCTGTTTGGTTAAGAAGGTGGGTTTCCACTCTTTTTACTCCTTCTTTTGGTGAAGAAATTGATTTCCCAGCAGTCTTGGGCATGGAGTTTGATTAAAAAAACAACACTTCACCTTGAAGATGATTCTGAAGTGTCTCACATGAGCTACAGTTGATATACATTCTGGCCTATTTCTCAGCTATCCCAGAAATCAGTTTCTGAGGCAAAACCAAGACAAAAATTTAGGCATTTCTTATCACATAAAGTATAAAGCATGCAGCAATTAGTTTCTGCCAGTGCACATGGCCAGCTCTTGTCCAGCTTCTCACCAGCATCCCACATACATTTTGGCAGGGCTGTTCTCAATCTCTTTATCCTATAGCCTGTATTAATGTTACTCTGACCCATGTGCAGCACCCACACTTGTTCAACCTCCTAAAGCTCCTATGGGCTCACAGATTGATCCTGTCCAAGTCCCTCTGGATGGCCCTGTCACCCACACTGCTCAGCTCAGTGTCACCTGCCAGCAGGCTGAGGGTGCACTTGATCCCACTGTCTGTTTCATTGATGAGGATAGTGAATAGCACTGGTGCCAGCACAGACCCCTGAGGGACACCCCTTGTCACAGATGTCCATCAGTTCTCAGCCATCTGCCCATCCGTTCATCTGTCCTTTTGTCCTTTTGTCTGTCCATCCATCCAGGCAATTTACCATCCCTCCACTCTCCCATCCATCCATCTGGCCATCCTTCCCTTTGGCCTGGCCATTGCTGCTCTCTCCATCTGTCCAGCCATCCACCTGTGAGAGACTGGAATTCTTATGGTTAAAAATTCAAAACAATTGTGCCTTGTCTGAAGTGTTACATCATACAGTGTAGAACTTCCTGCCCCAGGGAGGTACCTGGGTGTTCCCATCAAGACTGGACATATATTGACCCATTGATGGTTGCATTTTGCAGGCTTCCTCCACTTCTTATAGATCATAATTTTGACCAACTTACATGGAACTTGCAAAAACCAGGTTTTGTCACTGGACCTACTTGTGGGTGATAAGCATATAACCATTCTGTTCTTATCCTTTCTTTCTCCTTCTTATTCTTTATAAATTTTCTTTAATGTTATTTTTATGCTTTTATATTACTGATAGGAAAGATGGATGCTAATGTTGTTACAAATAATTTCGTGGGTGTGGGTATGGATGTTAATGTCTTTGAAAGTCATCTTAATTTCTCTACCAACTTCAAGCCACAGGTTTGTTACGGAACCCAGACTTTTTGACTCCTGAAATGACAAATGGGTCTGCACAAGCCTGAGTTTCTGAACTTGAGCCAAAATGACATGTTTAATGGGGGAATATGTGGTAGAGGGTTTGGGAAGGCTGTGCATTCCTAGTACCTCAGCCAATGGGGAAAGGAAGTGGACAACATGTGGCTGGGAGTTTAGGATAAAAGGAAGCTGTGCCCTCCAAAACTTCAAGAGAGAAAACCCCACAGATGTGTGCCCCAGTGGACTCTCTCCCTTTATTTGAATAAAGTTGCAGGACTCCTTTGTCTTCTTTATGGACACTGGCTTTTCATTGTGTGATTTTCTGCACAATACTATAGATAATAACCAAAACAGCTACATTTTAAAATTTGATAAAAACTTTATTCTACTTTAATGTTCTAAAGTTTGCAAACAAAAGTTTGTTCTTGATTTTCCTGAGTATTTTGTTGTTTCTCCCATGGACTGCCCAGAGTAAATCAAACAACCTTCCCCTAAACCCTGCAAGCAGACTGGAGTGTGACACCACCCCAGCCAGACATCCAGCTGTGTATCAACCCAGGACATTTATCTGACCAGTTTACAAGCTACACGTAAGTTTTTGTGAGATGCCCTGCTACAGGGGAAAAAACAGAAAGCCCAAGTTTTCTGGAGTTTATGTTGTTGTTCAGCCTAGGGGTGGAGGTTCTCTGTGCTGTGATGGTGGAAAGTGCCAGGCCTCTGCCAAGTGCTGTGCCACCCCTGGGTGAGAAGCTGGGACACCCCTCAAGTCTTGGCAAATAATCAGTTGATATGCTGAGTTTTTGGCAAAACTATTTATTGAGGGATCAATGTGAGAAACAGAGACGGTAGCATCTGGCACAGTATATTCTGTTGCAGCCCTGGCTGTAGTCCCCACCAGCAAGACGCTGGTATTTGGTGGTTGTGGTGTTTGAGGGTGAGGAAGAAGAAGGTCTCTTGCGATCTCTGGGCTGCTGGAGTGTGTGCAAGAGTTGCTCTGGGGTCTCAGTGGTGCTGGGAGTGCCACTGGCTCTGTGGCAGGAGAAGCATGATGAGTACTGCAGGGGCGTCCCAGCCCAGCCTCCAGAGCCCATTCTGCAAATCCCTGGAGTCTTGGGGTTGTGCCACATCACCAGAGCTCTCTGTGGTGGGGAACAGAGGGGAAAACATGGGGAGGGGGTGAGTGTTACCTCCTTTTTTGTGGGAACCTTGGGCACCCAGGGACATGAGGCACCAGGGAACCCAAGCGAGGGACCCCAAGTACCCCTTTGTCCCAGAGTGCCCGTGCCCAGGAGCCCCCTCCTTCTACCTTGGCACAGGATGAGCTGTAGCATCTTCCAGGCAGGTTCTGTTCTGTGATGTCACCACTGACTGGGCTGCCATACCAGTGGCTGTACTGTTTAATTTTGCTAGGAGACCTCAGCACTGTCAAGTGACCCTCTGTGGGCTCCATCTGGGGACACCAGTCATGCTGACAGTACTGGCTCCTACAGTGGGAGCTGGGGGCTTGGCACACGTCCTGCTGGCACTTGTCACCAGTGTCCCTATCTGGCTCAGCCAGGCTGAGCCCATCCATCTGGGCAGTGGCCTTCTGGATGCCTCCCTGAATGACAGGGATGAAGGCACCTTTCTCTGTGCTAGCAAAGACCTCAGCTGTGCTGGAATCCTTACAGGATGCCCTCAGGTCTTCCAGACTGAGCTGGTAGTACCGGGTGGCCTCAAAGCTGGCCTTCACCTCCTGCATGGAGATGAAGGGATGATGAAGGGCAGCGCTGGGTGTGATTCGCTCACGCGAGTCCCAGGTGAGCATCCTCTTGAGCAGCTCCACCATCCTGTACAGATCACAGCGCTTGGCCAGCTCCTCCTGGTCAGGATCAGGCATGGGACACACATTTACCACTGCCAACTGATCCAGGGAGGAGAAGACATGCTGCCTTCTCTCCATGGGCTTTGCCATCACCTTGCCTGGTGGTTTGAGCTGCCAGGTACCAGTGGGACATGGTACACGTTGGAAGAAGGACTGTGTCTTCTGGGCAGCACAGAGTAGCTCGCCCCGGGGTAGCCCCAGAGTGGAGCAGATGTAGCATACCTGGTCATACTCATCATTGCCAGGGTAGAGGGGCCAGCCCAGGTGAAGCTCGGCCATCACGCAGCCCAAGGACCAGATGTCCACCTTCTCACAGAAGGGCAGCCCCAGCAGGATCTCTGGAGCCCGGTAGAAGCGGGTTTGGATGTAGGGCTCCTGGACATGGCAGACCTCAGGAAGGAGGATAGCCGAGCCAAAGTCAACAAGCTTGATGCGGAATGGATAGCGAGCGTGGTCCACCAGCATGATGTTCTCTGGCTTAAGGTCAGCATGGATGATGGAGAGCTCCTTCAGCTTGACCAGTGCCAGCAGCACCTGTGCTGTGATGGTGCGGATGTGCCGGACTGGCAGTGGTGAGAAGTTGTTCTGCTTTTGGAAGTCTAAGAGGTTTTGCTGCAGCAGCTCAAAGACCAGGTAGGTCCAGACAGTGTCACTGAAGGACTCGAGGAAATGGATGATGTGAGAGTCCTTCGTGTCCCCCTCCTGCAAGGCCTGCAGCAGCCTCAGTTCATTCTTCACTATCTGGCCATCATGATCACAGTTCTTCAGGATCTTGATGGCCACCATCTCCCCAGTGCTCCTGCACTGCCCCTGGATCACCTGTCCAAAGGTCCCCTTCCCCACCATGGCCATTATGTCATAGCACTCGGCACCTACCACTAGTGTCACCATGGTGGGTTGGCTCCTCACCAGGGCTTCAGGATCCTCCAGCTCAGCACCCAGTGGGGACTGGAGACACCGAACTGTCCCAGCCCAGCTTCACAACACTGTGGGTTCCAACATCACCATGACAACACAGGATGTCACAACGGAAGCAACCTGGATGGAGGAACCCCTGAAACTCAATGCTGCCCCCCCCTGAATCCAGCTCTGCTCTCCCCAAATCCATCTATAAACATAAGAACACATCCCTGGTACCCCCAAAATGGATCCCAGCCCCCAGAAAACTCATTATCAACCCCCTAACCCCTTTCCCTGGTCCACCAAAACCCAAGTCCTCTATGACCCATCCACAGCCACCCAAAACAAATTTCTAGTCCTCTAAACACAGTCCCTTGTCCCCCCAAACCCATTCAAGCCCCCCAAGATCCATCCCCAATTCCTCAAAACGCATCCAAAGTCCCCAAAACCTCTCCCTAATCTCCCAAACCCATCTGAGCACCCCATGATACATCCCCAGCCTCCAAATCTCCAGCCCAATATAACCTGCCCCAGGCCCCCCAAACCCAGCCCTAGCCCTTTGAAATCCACTTCTGTTTCCCTAAAACTCAGCCTAACTCCCCTACCCCCACTTATTGCCATCCCCAGAAAACTTGGCCCCCCAAACCCCATGCCCAGACCACACAGACATTCTTATGACTTTTTGGGAGGTTAACATTTATTTCAGCCAAGCCAAGTGCAAAGAGCTATTAAACACCTACCCTGCCTGAAAGTATGCACAAAATCTTTGAACACCCTCTAAAAAAATATGGATTTGGGAGAGTAAGGGAGTTAAAGAGGGTTTGGGGCAGTAAGGGATGCTCCACCACTCCCTCATCATTTTAAGGGATCGCCAAAGATCCTCATGCTTGGTGGGGATTCATTGCTCACCACAGAGTTGGGGGTTCAGTGCCAGCTTATGCAGATGAAATTTAAGGGTCCCCTCACCCCTGGGTGCCCCCAGACTGAAACATGGGGTGACTTCCATCATCACTGGCTGCTGGTTGAATTGGGAGCCCCTGGAGAAGAGCTCAACATTGGGTAACAACTTCTTGGGGCGTCCAAAAATAAGCTTGGCTTTTGTCGCATGAACTTTGATGTGTTCTGTCGCGTTCCTGTCTCCGAAGCTGCGTCAAGTGGCGACCTGCCGATGTGATGCGACACTGCCGCGGGTAGAGCCGGGAGACAGTGGGCAGCAGGGAGAGCTGCCTGCCGCCTGTGGAGCGACCAGAGGAGCGGCGTGCGGAGCTGCCCGGAGCCAGCCGAGCTGCCCGGTGTCAGCAGAGCTGCCCGGTGCCATCAGAGCTGCCCGGTGCCCGCAGAGCTGCCCGGTGCCAGCAGAGCTGCCCGGTGCCATCAGAGCTGCCCGGTGTCAGCAGAGCTGCCCGGTGCCAGCAGAGCTGCCCGGTGCCAGCCGAGCTGCCCGGTGTCAGCAGAGCTGCCCGGTGCCATCAGAGCTGCCCGGTGCCCGCTGAGCTGCCCGGTGCCCGCTGAGCTGCCCGGTGCCAGCCGAGCTGCCCGGTGCCAGCAGAACTGCCCGGTGTCAGCAGAACTGCCCGGTGCCATCAGAGCTGCCCGGTGCCACCTGAGCTGCCCGGTGCCCGCAGAGCTGCCCGGTGCCAGCCGAGCTGCGTGGAGAGCTGCGAGCCCCGTGCGGAGCTGCCAAGAGCGGCGTAGAGAGAGCCGCGCTGGTCCAGACCTCTTGTAAATAGAAGTATGCCGCCGGGAAACATGGAAGGATGGGTTTCGCTGGAAGAAATCCCAGTCCTTAAGGTATAGACCCTATTTTTTATCTGAACGGGGGGTAAATTTTGTGGAACAGGCTCTGGAAGCCGTGATGGAGACTATGAAGCCTTGGAGGCTTATCAACAGGCTCTGGAAGCCGCTGTGGACGCTGTGGATGTTATAAAGTCCTGAAGCTTGTACCAAACTTGCTGGGGCAGTTAAAAATCGAGCGGCACGTGCCGCGGGCGGCGCTCACCGAGGTGTGCAGGGAGGACAGGGCACAGGGGAGTGCGGGAGAGGAGGACGGGAGAGGCGGCCGTGCGAAACCGTGAAACCACGCCGTGAAATCACTCCGTGAAATCATCCCGTGAAACCGCTCCGTGCCGGGACTTCTCACCGGCTCCGGGCCCTGCAGCCGGACCCAGCCGCGCTGCCGCCCCGTGCCGGGGGCTGCTGCCGTAGCCGTGGCTGGAGCAGCCGCTGGGACATGCACCGGTAAGGGACACTCGTACATCGGAGCAGACGCCGCTACGGAGCCAGCGCTGCCCTGCGCTTTTCCGTCTGACCCCGGCGGGTCCGAGCTGCCAGCCTGGGGAGCCCCGAGCAGCCGCCACCCGCCGGGGCTGGGGGAGCCCGGCAGGCGGGGGACAGCGACTTTCCTGCTGCCTTTCGCCCAGCACAGCTCGGCGGAGCCGCTTGGGAGGGGCACGGTGCGGGCTCGGTCCTGCCGGAGCAGGAGCGGATCCCCGGGACCGGGGGGGGTTCTCCGGCCGCAGCGCTCTCACTTCTGCTCCCCGCAGCAGCGGAAGGAGGCAGCAGCACAGCCAAGCCCTTTGAAGGATGCAGAGCAGCGCTCCCGCAGCGGCTCAAGCCCGACAAACCGGGCAGGTGAGAAACCACGGGCGGAGCCCCTGAGGCAGCCGCGGCCACGGCGGCGGAGTGATGACCTAGAGCTACAACGCTGAGGAGGCGAGTGCAGCTGAGATGTTAATTTCGAGGAATTAAGGATTTTAGAGAAGTTAACATTATGGTTAGAATAGATGCTGTGATAGCTAAAAAAGAGACAAGTAAGCTTCACCCAACAGAAGCCAGACCTTTACATAAGATATCCTGGATCCAGTAACTCATTGCTTGTCAATTTTATGGACAATATCCAACTTCCCCATGATAGGAAACAGATTGAACGCAGGAAATTGCAAATTCTACCAAGGATTCGTTTGTCACGAATACCCTGAAAAGGTAAAAAGGTCAGAGCTAGGAAAACTTAGTTTAGTTCATCATTTTAATTGATTCCTCATAAAAAAGACCCCCGACTCATTTCAAGAAACAAACCACACTTGCTTAATAACCTCCTTGCCAATTAGCATATGAAGTGGAGAAGGGGAAATGACAAAGGTATGAATATGCATTTGTATTTTGTATATTCAACATTTTTGTCCATAAAAGCTTTGTAATCACCTATGAAACTTTGCAGTGTGCATTAGGGAGATATCCCACACACTGCCCAGCCACAATAAACACACACTGTGTAACTCCAAACTGTTAGAGAGTCTTTGTCCGTTAATAGATGGACATTGATATTAGATCATGTTCATATTTCTTTAATTCACAGATAGGATGGGAAACCAATACTGCTGGACAACCTCCTTAAAGAAAGATCTGTGTTTTTTAAACCAGCAACAAAGCCTTAACAAAGGCACCCTGTAACATTGTTGATATTGCTGTATGATTTACATTAACAGACAACTACCTAGATTTGATTTTTATCTACACAACTGTATTGAAAGTCTACTTTGTGGAACTGTTGCCATCTCTCTTGGACCTTTTACTTCATGTGGCTACACTGCATGAAAATGACCTGTGGTTTTCCAACAGCAAGAGAAATTTCATTCAGAACTGGCTGTGGACTTTATTACTCCTGCTACAAGCAGATGATTCAGGCTGCTTCCATGCAGGAAGGTTTAGACCTGTGAGGACATTTAACGTACTTGAAAGAATTAATGTTTATCTGGAGGTGTTTTTCAGCATTCTATATAGAATTCGTCCAATTCAGTAATACCTAGTGTCTGCCTATTTTATACCTACGCTTGGTTTAAACTTCAAACATTTTATGTCGTTGCTCTCTATGTAACAAGCTGGCTCCTTAGCAGAGCGTAGCTTTCAGGGTTATTAACAGCTTGCTGGTATATTATAAACAGTCAGTGAAGCTGAAGTACATTATCTGAGATGCAGAAACAACGGATAACTTGCAAATCCTTAATAATGATTTATTTTCAGGTTTACAATAATCATAATCTCTTTCCTCAACCTTTCTCATAACTCTAAAATTTATATAACTATATTTAATATATTATCCAGAACAACAACCGAAACATATGAAAATTTTAACAAAGTTTCTTACTATAGGAATTTAAGGAGAACTTCCTAAGAATTTATCACAAACCATAATTTGGGATATTTTTGTGCCCAAAGAATCTCAGGTGATGCCATTAAGACAGCATAAAATACCACAAAATACCAGGAGAGCAAACTGACTGGCAATTATGTAATGCATTTTTCTGGTATCCAAGTCTGCCTTTTGGGAGTGCTAATTCAAAAGTCACTATACATAAACAAAGTATGGGCTGTAACTCTTAAGAACTTAGAATTGTCTCCAAGGTGTTTTGCTTTGTTTGACAGAATATGTTATGTGTGGGGTAGAGATTTCATATCTTACAGACTGCCTTAAAAATAAGAGATACCACAACCCCACAAAATCAGATCAACCAAAGCACTCCTAATTTATTAGCAATATTTAACAAGGTCTGAACTTATATTTTCTATCTCAATTGTTGAATTGTTTCCTGTTTGTAGAGTTAAGCTGTAAAGTTGTAACTTCTAAGTTATGAGCCTGCATGCCATTTTGAGAATTTGTGTTGCTGGTAATCCTGCTGACAGCTCTGGGATGTGGATGGGACATCTCCAATGATACGTGGGATACATCACTGCCTGGGAGGGGCTACGTTTGTCCAGTTGAGTGAAAAGTCTTATTTGAACCAGATCTTTCATCTATGTCATCATGCTGTGTTTGTCAAGCTATCTGCAAGAAGCTCTGCAGAAGATGACAAAGAACACAGCATTTTTTAAAGACAGAAAGGGGGAACTGCGACAGCTGCAGCTGGTCTGTAAGATGCACAGATAAATTTGCCATAACAGACACCAACCCCACCAGCCTAGTTTGTTAGAGAATAGAAGTAAACAAATCCCCAGGTGTGATATGACAGGTTGGATTCAAATTCAAACAGGGAACCCTGGTCATTGAATCATGAATGCACACATATCCTTGGCCAGTGAGCTGGGCAGAACTAAGATCTCAACCAATCAGGTTTGTAAATGTGGGAAATTTGAAGTCCCTATAAAAGGAGGAGTCCAAAAATAAACCTCAGCGGTTTTCGCATGAACCTTGAGGTGTTCTGTGTCTGAAACTGCCACAATTACAAATTTAGAACAAAAAAGCATTATATTTTAGGATGCATTCTCCTGTTTGGCCAGCAATACTAGCAGATGAGAACTGGCATTTAGCAATTGAATCTCAAAGGCTTAGTGCAAATACAGGATCACTCACTGCAGCTGTCCCAAATACTGCAAACCTCACTGCTACACTGCAGGCATCTGCACATAAGTGGATGGCAGGTTTTGATATAAAAGACATTTTTTATGGTCCACATTCAGGAAGAAGGTAAACCCAAGCTTGCACACACTTGGGAAGGATCACAATATGTTGTGTTTGCCCGTGGGGGGTGGCTTGGGTAGCTCAAAACCCCCAGGAAATCAACAGGGACACAAAGCAGGCAGATTGAGGAACAGCTCAATCCCTCCCTGGCAGTGAGGGTCCAAAAAGTTTAATGGTGAATGAGTCCTAGAAGAGCAGGGGGAATGGGGAGGAAGAAAGCCACGAGGTGGAGAGGGGCAAGGAGAAAAGCAGGGAAAAGGACAGGGGAAGGAAGCCAGGAAGAAAAAGAGGATGAATGCCTGGGGTGAGGTGCTCTTAAAACCCAAGGGGAGAAGCACAGGAAGGGGACCAGGGGCCAGTGAGAGACCATTGCTGGAGCAGGTAAAGGAGGGGAGGGACTTTAACCTGAGAAGGTGAAGTGGGGAAAACCAACTACTACAGGGAGTACGTGGGACAAACCTTGTGATACATAATCAGTGATGCATTAGTACAGTACAACAACACTGCTGCACCTTCAATTGCCTGCCCCAGGGGTACAATCCATGATAACACACAATGTTTTGGCTGAAATAAACTAATACAGATCCAGGCAGGAGTTCAGATTCATCAGAACATTGATGATGTGCTGGTAGGAGGTGAGGGGGAAAGTGCAATAAGAGCAACAGCACAGGACATAGAATAGATTAAATGAAGAGGGGGTAGAAATGCCTTCAACAAATTGTGACAGCCCCTCTCAGGAGGTGAAATTCCTGAGAACTTAGTGTGCTGCAGGCCAAGCTGCAATTCCTGATAAAATAATTACAAAATTAAATGCTATATCTACCCTCACTACTAAAAAGGAACTTCAAAATATCATAGGTACTTTGGGAAACAGGAGAAATCATGTCCCTGGATTTTCTATAATAACAATTCCCTTGTGCACATTAATGAGCAAACACCAAACTGGGAAAAGGGTTTATTGTGTCTGACCCAAGCTGTTAAACAAGTAGAAAAATTCAACAGCATCAGCCTGTAAAAATCCAAGGACCTTTCCATCTGTTAGCCAGCATCAGCAGTGCTCCACCAGAGGGAATTGCACGAAGACCAAGAGTGCACAGAGTGTGCACCTATGTCAGGGGTCACAGATCAAATGGATGTCACTGAAGGGCTGAGAAAACCTCCAAAATTACAGATAGCTGTGACTTCAGACGTGTTAACTTTACAACAGCCACATAAAGCTGGTCCCATGCAGGATATTCCTGCGTTCACTTGAGATTCTGGAATTAAAGATGTCTAATTTACTTACACCTCAGCCAAACACGGCGGTATATGAAAGTACAGAGCAGTTGCTCTTGAAACAAATTCACTCAAGAGCAATGAATATCACTGTTAAGCAGGGCTTAAATAAATTCTTTATTTACAGGGCTGGGGTCACAGCATGAGTGCTCCCAACCACTGGATGAATTAATGCAGTTTATATTTACAAGGCTGTTACATATTCATTGCAGAAAGAAATCAATGGCATAAAACAAGGCTATTTAAAAAACTGATTTGATGAACATGAGTTAACTGTTTCTCGGTCTTTGCTGCCATCTGCTGTCCTTTCATAAGAACGATGTCCCTCCTGGGGTCTTTGGTGGTCATTCCTTGTTCTTCATTATTTGTCCTTTAATTGAACTTTCTGAATTGGTGCATGCTCAGTCTCTTCTATCTTGTTTTCAAACTACAAAACTAGTTCTTTCTGGTGTAATTTCCTCATCCTTAGGTGGCTTACTTCCCAGCCTTGAAGGTTGGTTGTTGGTTGGCTGCTTCTTTATTTTAAGCAATATTTATTCTCTCTACTTACAAAGACATTGCCTATTTGGTTACATTTTTCCTGAATATTTTTTAGTTCCTAGTTAATTATAATCTACAGATGCTGTTTTTCAACCTTGCTGCCTTTATTACTGTTATGGGATAGGGCAAAAGGTCTTAAAAATATTTTGTTAGTTACAGATTTAGTCACATACAACGAGAAGCCAGCAATTATCTTTCACTCACAACATTGAAACAAGAGTGGAAGCAGCAGAAGAAGGAATAGGAAGTGCACAGGTGGGAGAGCTGGAAGCTGAATACTGGCAGTGAAGGAGAAAGCAAGGATGCTGTATTCTTATGGAATATTGGAATTCTTATGTTGGATTCTTATGCAGTCTGGATGGTGTCACTGGGAAGCACCACATTGGCAAGCAAATGGAAAAGAGGTTTGGCTCATTGTCTTCCCTGGAAATGTGTTTCTCCTGTGAGTAGGGAGGCCAGCTTGGTGGTTACTCCCTCAGAGGTTAAAACTATGTACTTTATCATCATTCTGGTGTAAGTTACATTTGATTTCTAATCAATGCTATTTATTTTACGAGTTTTAATATTGGTACCTTGATACTCTGCATTGTTTTATGTTAAGCTGCAATCTACTAATATTTTTTTTAAATTTTGTACCAGGTAGTAACTCTGATTTAAATCTCTCATCTGTTATCTCTTGTCTGTTTAATTAGTTAATTTTACAGATAGACCTGATCTGTCATCCACAGAACTTGCAGGCCAAAGTGATTTCTAAAATGTTGCCTAAATCTAAGGCTGAGGCAGGGCTTGTCTGAAGCTTGCAGCATCCTGTGCTGTGGGCCTGGCTGGCCTCAGCCTCCTGGGGGCTGCCTCTCAGCTGGCACTGACACATTGGGGTGTCAGGCTTTCTTCTTGGCATCAAAAATCCTCTTCCATAGCCAGGTGCCCAGGGCCCAAAGTGGGATGCTGTCTCCTAAAGTTGTGAACATGTGAGGATTGCTCCCAAAAGAAAGCTACCAGGACCAAGAGGTCTGGCTGGCTTTAGCTCCCTTAGAATCACCTCTTGTTTACACCTGAGACACTGGAGCACCAGGATTTCCTTGCTGTGGACAAGCACCATCATTCACAGCATGCACCTGTGGAGGGAGGTGAGATTCTGCCTCCTAAAGCTGTGCACATCAGAGGATTGCTCCCAGAAGAAAGCTACCAGGACTGATGGCTCTGGATGGTCTTGGCCTTCCAGGGCCTGCCTCTCACACACTGAAATGCCAAGCTTTCCTTTCTGTGGAAAAGAAACCTCCTGTGTGGCCAGGAGCTTGTGGCCCAAAGTGGGATTCTGCCTCCTAAAGCTGCAAACACCCGAGGATGGCTCCCAGTGGAAAACTGCCAGAATGGACAGGTCTGGCTGGCATTGGCCCCTAGGAGCTGTCCCACAGCTGCCCCTGACACGCTGCTGCACACAGCTTTTCTTCCTTTGGAAAAGTGTTGTCATCCTTGGTCAGGTGCCCATTGCACAAAGAGGGATTCCACCTCCTAAAATTGCAAACATCCAAAGACTCCTCCCAGAATAAACCTGACAGGACTGGCAGTTCTGGCTGGCCTTGTGTTCTGATTTGAGAAACAAAACCAGTGAGACACTCCAAGTCAGAAATATATTAAGAAAAGGGGAAAATAAAACAAAAAGTAAACACAATACATGCAATAAGGAAAAAGAAAATCCCTGACAGAGTCAGAATCCAGCC
>VZTB01000645.1:103100-116640 GCA_013397245.1 Thryothorus ludovicianus
GATGGTAATAGAATAACACAGCCCTGATTATATTTTACACTGCACCCCATGACACCTTGTCCTCCCAGGGCTGCCTCTCAGCTGCCTCTGAGTCACTGGAGTTTTGGGCTTTCTTTCCTGCAGAAAAGTCATCCTTCATAGCATGCATCCATGGAGGCCAGTGGGATTCCACCTCCTTAAACTGCGAGTGTCTGAGGATTGCTCCCAGACAAAAGCTGCCAGGGCCCCATGTCTGGTGGGCCTTTGCCTCCTGGGAACTGCTTCTCAGCTGTCCCTGACACACTGAAGTGAAAAGCTTGCTTTCTTCTGTGGAAAGGAACCATCTTGTGCAGCCAGGCACCCAGGGTCAAAGGTGGATTTGTGCCTCCTAAAATCCTGAATGTCCAAGGATTGCTCTCAGATGAAAACTTTCAGGACCAACAGAATTGGCTGACCTTGGTCTCCTGTGAGCTGCCTCTCAGCTGACCCCAGGACACAGGGGTGCCAGGTTTTATTCCTGTGGAAAAGAATCATCCATCACGGCCTGGAGCCTGTGGACAAAAGTGGTATCCTGCCTCCTAAAATTCTGAATGTCCAAGGATGGATCCTAGAAGAAAGAGCCCAGGACCAACGCGTCTGGCTGGTGTTGGCCTCCCTTGGGCCACCTCTGAGCTGCCCTGGAGACACAGGGCACAGAGCTTTCATCCTGTGGAAAAGAGACTCCTATCACTGTGGCCTAAAGTGAGATTCACTTCCAAAATTCTGTGCATCCCAGGATTGCTCCCAGAAGAAAGCTGCCAGGAGCAATGGGTCTGGCTGACCTTGGAGTCCCAGATGCCACCTCTCAGCTGCCCCTGAGGCAACAGGACACCAGGCTTTCCTTCCTGTGAAAAAGCAATGTCCTATGGAGCAGGGTGCCCATGGTTGGACTCTGGATCCCAAATCCTAAAGCTGTGATGGTCTGAGGGCTGCTCACAGGTGAGCACTGACAGAACTAATGGGTCTGGCTGGCCTTGGCCTGCTGGGAGGCTGCCTCTTACCTGCCTCCATGAGACTGTGGTGCCAGGAATAATTTCCTGTGGAAAGAAGCCATTCTTCTAGTCCAGATGCCCATAGCCAAAATTGGGATGCCAGGATGGCACCCACTGTCACCTGCCTAAGAGATGCAGAGGCTGAGCTATCATCTCATCACCAGCACTTTCTTCAGAAGCACTCACCCCATGGCAAGTCCTTCCCTGACCCTAACAACAGATTATACTCAAAAGGTAAATTGTTATCCTAATTTAGCACAGAAAACCCCAACAGAGAGGTGACTTGGCCAGGGGATGCTGTGGCAGAACTAAGAACAGAAGGCAGCAAAACCTCTTTGTCAGGTCTTCTCTCTTACAGTTCCTGGAAACAGCATAATGGAAATTTGCCAGCAAATAATCCAGCTCCTATTGCCACTTATATCACCCTGGATGCTCTTGAGGGAAAAGATTCTATACATACTGTAACAGAAATGCTAGAATCTGGCATTGGAAGATAGATAAAACCTTTTCTGAGTCGGAGTCTTGTGGGGACAAACAACATTCTAGCAATTTCTAGATATGAATTTACCTCAGGAAACTGCAAACCTCCTTGTTTCTTCCTCTCTCCATGTGAGAGCTGGCTCCTGTGCAGCATATCCAGATAAAATCAGTTTCCTTTTAAACTGATGATGCCAGTTTATCAGGACTGCTGTGTTAACTGTGTGTAGTGGATTCTGTCAAACACTTCTCAGTGTGGGGTTGAGAAAGAGCAATGAAGCACCAGACTCCAGTGAGCACACAAACCACAGGGATGCATCAAATGACCCACAGCCAATTCAGGACAGGTAAAAGTGGGAGAAAACCAAATGGAGAAAGCCCAGCTGGCTGCTCAACAGAAATGAAGGGCAGGAGCTCAGGAGTGTGAGCTGTCCTGGGGCTGACAGGGGAGCCCCACACTGCAGGACTGACCATCCTGGCCCCAAAGCCAGGCAGACAGCTGGAGCAGTGCAGGCCAGTCTCCATGCTGGGGGCCATCTGCTCCACCCAAATTGCTTGTTCCAACAAACACAGCTTTGTCTGCCACTTGCTGTCAGAATGGGCTGTTTTCTGTTGTGCTCCATTGAGCCAGCAGGGTCACAAGTGTGACAGTGCTCCTACCATTAGGGAGAGGCTGTGCTGAGCCAGAGATCAGCTTTTAGGGAGACCCACTGAGATGTAAATAGGGATGAGGCTGTTGTGAATCTGTCCTGGAATTAAAGGGCAGTAATAAAATGTTTCCTTGTGAGCAGGGGTATCTTTGGAGAGAGTTTCTGCTCAGATACAGCAGCACGAAGCCTGTGGCACAGCACAGCCAAAACCTGAAAATCTGGGCTGGGCCAAGCTGAAAGTCTCTTCCCAGCTGGGAGGGAGTGAACAGGGTCACATCAAAGCACTTACATTCCAGTGGCCACAGTAGGAATGGATCTCTAAATCCAAAGAAGATCCCCTCGAGTTGTGTGACAGCTTCTCTCAATATTGAACACCTCTTTTCCAGATTTCTCCACATTCTCTAGTGCCCCTCCCTTTCCTCACATTCACTCTGCTGCTTCCCCTGTGTTAGTCTGTCCTCCAGCCCCTTTGCAGATGCTGCTGACCACCTCCCCACTACAAGATGCAGCACCATCTTCTCCAAAGGTAGTAAAATAACTATCTGGTGATAAAACTTGCTCTTTTTTATAATCAGATAAAGTTGAACATATAGCAGCAGTGTTGTTCTTCATTGCCACTGTTCCTATTCCATGTGCATTAGTTGTCTGACCTTTAAAAAAATAAACTGAGGCCTTCTTATATTTTTTTTTTGCTAACTTTTAAATGCTTTTGACCCTGTACAGGAAATGGTAAAGGTCTTCCCTTGGGACAATAAACATTTCTGATTATTCTTTCCCCTTCCCACTTTCTCTGTTATCTGACTCCCCTTTGGAAGTGACGTTCTTTGATGCTCTCCTGCCCTCAGCTGCACATGGCCTGAGTGGATTTCTGACACTTCACAGTGAGGGCAGATTTCTCTGAAATCAATGCACCTGTGAACACGACCATGGGAACATGAGGAGGACATGGCTCCAGCAGGAATTTCTGCATTCCATAACTAGAAAATGCTTGTCTCTCCAAGGATTTTGTCTCACAGTTAGCATGGCTCCAGCAGAGATGCAGAGTAGGTTCAGAAGCAGAGCAGAATATGCTCCCACAATCACTTGAGAGAAGCTCCATCTGTTTGTGATGAAGGCTGCACATCCAACGTGCAGTGGGAGAGGTTTTGGCATTCAGGAAAGAAGCTTCTGACCTCTCCTCAGTGTGCCTGTGCAAGGATTAGGCCCTGCAGAAACACAAGAGCTATCACTGTGTCTGGCACAAAATGCCACACTGAGGAATGAGATAATTTCTCAATCACTCTCCTCTGTGGCCTGGATATTTGCTGTCTTTTGCCTGTTTATTGCCTGGTCTGGGTTCACCATGTTTTGAAACACGTAGCAGAATCACACCAGGTCTCCAGAAGTTTCTGGTTCTCCAAGGTAAGGCACTCAGTTGCAGCAGAAGGAAGAGTTAAAATACCTTCCTACCATAGGAACCCTTCCTCTCTGCCCTCGGGTCACAAGGGTGAATGCAATAAATAAAGCAGTAATTAGCTGAGAGTTGTGAATCTCCCCAGAAGGGGAAACCAATTTGCTCACAGGCTTGAAATTACAGCTCATTAAACAGGCCAGGTTTGCAGCTTGGCTCTGCTCTCCCCAGGGCCCTGGAGAAGCATGCAGGTGGCTGTTTGAGCCATCTTACAAACCCAGGGGAGAGGTGGCAGGAGCTTCATCCCTGCTCAGAGCAAGGAGGAGGAGGATGACATCTCAGTCAGGAGAGGAAGGACAATGGGTTTGCTGCTCTCACAGCATGCACAACTACAAGCCTGTCAGAGCTCTCTGGGCAGGGGGAGTTGTGCTGCCTTGTCTGAGTGCTGACCCCAAAGGGACTGCAGGAGGATGAGGGGAGGACAAGCCAAATGCTTCACTTCTATGCTCAAAGCTTTCTGTTATCTGACTGCACAAAGTTAAACATTTCAATTATTCTGCCAAAAATCTTCCTTAAAAATAAGTTTCAAAAATGACTACGATGAAACACTTCTATATAAAATTTCAGTGTTTTACACTGAAACCTTTTGCCTGGCTCCAAGCAGGAGGCATTTCATTCAGGCTGTACAGTCTGGGATTATTGTCTATTGTCTTATGCACTACACCTTGGGGGAATTCCAAGACCTCACCAGGGGTGTTAACACATGGGCCTGTGAGACTGTGAGCACTGGAGAATGCACTGCTTGTCTGGGAGAGCCTTAATCAGGAATTACAAATAGTGTGGGGTTCTGGTTACTCCTCTCCTACACCTTAAGGAGGCAGAACATGCAGGGTCATCATATACATCATCTTGTTCTTAACATAATTAGCTTTGTTTAGCAAATTCCTGTGGGAGATACCTGGCTGTGGGTTGCTGCAGCAGCCCTCAGGTACCAAGGAGAGGCTCCTGCAGGGTCCCTGTTGAGCTCCTGCTTCAGGAGCCCTTGGCACTTCAAGCCCCATCAGCCATGGAGTTGCTGTCCTTGAAAGGCCTGCACTGAGATCCCTAACATTTGTAATAATACCCCCAATCTTTATCTGCTTCACACATCACTGTGATATAACTGCAATTCCCTGTGTCCTGTTACCCACTTTTTGCATATTTTCAAAGCAATAAACTCCATCCAACACCTGACTAGGAAAGAGCATTCCCCAGACTTCTTGATATTTAACTTGGTTAGATTTCTCATCTTTGTAACAGTATTTTTTCTGGCTCTTCTGCTAGACCTGAGCTGCCATTTCATGTTGTCCACACTTTTCCCTCTTCTTCCCCCACCATTTTAACAAAGGAACTTTCCTCTACCTGAACCTGATGGCACTTTTTAATATTTTTATGACTGCTTGCTTACTGAGACTGCTGTTCTGAGGAATGTCATTCTTCAGCAGCCTCTTGCTCCAGCCAAGCTCCATCAATAATTCAGCCAGGCCTCAATAACATTAGCTCTGGGTGAATATGACACTCATGCCAATTAACTGACTGAAAGGGCTCAAGAGATACAGGCAAGAGGTTTCTCTTAATTTTTTGAAACTCTTCTAAACTTCTAAAAATTGAGTTAGTTCAATGAGTAAAGCTCAGAGCAGTTTGACACAGTTCAAAAGGTGCCAAGTGACTTAAGCAATGAATGCTCTAAAGCCCATCAGGCTCCATTCCCTTGCTTGTCTCCACCTGCTCTGACTGACATTACATTTTACATTACCAGGACAAAGCCTGTCCCTGTTCATATGTTCCTGGCTTAATGAGATGCTGGAATATGACTGCAGCATGTCTAGACAAACACCATCTTTGTGACTCTGCTTATGAACAGTCTTGCTAAACTAGCCTTAAGCAAAAGGCAGCTAAAACCCTGAGAAAGGTCAGTATTTTAGTTGCCCACCTAGAGACAGTGCTGAAGCAGTCAGTGCTCAGTTCTACGAGACCCCACAGTTTCCTCCTGTTAGGCATTACCCAAATTTCCAATGTCCCTTCAAGCCCCAGCATCCCTTGGCCACCACATCCTGCAGCACAACACCTCAGACACAAATCTGTGGCAGGGATGATCGACCCACAGACACAAATGCACCATCCCAGCAGCTCACAGGGCACATAGACCTGTGGCAGTGCTCAGCACAGGGGTGATTTTTAAGTCCTGAAGCTCAGAGTTACTCAAGTGGAACCTGCTAGAGCTGCACAAGCCCCTGCTCCCTCTCTTGCTGTATTCATTTAATGAGTGCTTGATTTAGGCACTGATCTGTCTTTGCACATGGAAAGCACTGAAGTGTCTGGAGCTGTCTGTGGGGAACAGTGACTTGGGATCACTCAGAAATTGTATTTAGGGCCTTGTGGAGAGAGAATGTGTGGCTTGGACAAACAGCCTTCTCTTCTGCNGGCAGTGCTCAGCACAGGGGTGATTTTTAAGTCCTGAAGCTCAGAGTTACTCAAGTGGAACCTGCTAGAGCTGCACAAGCCCCTGCTCCCTCTCTTGCTGTATTCATTTAATGAGTGCTTGATTTAGGCACTGATCTGTCTTTGCACATGGAAAGCACTGAAGTGTCTGGAGCTGTCTGTGGGGAACAGTGACTTGGAATCACTAAGAAATTGTATGGCTTGGACAAACAGCCTTCTCTTCTGCTCTCATCACCCACTTGCTGAACTCACATATTTGGAGAGAGCTCAAAGAACCAGAAGGGATAATTACCTGTGTGGAGGCCAACAACAGGTTTGAGGAAGCTCTTTCCCTCCTGGGCATTGTTGTACTCATCAAGGATGAGTGAAAGGCTTGAACTTGTTACTAGTTGGCTGCTGCTCTAAGGTCTTCCTGGACTATAGCCCTGGTCTTGATTCCCATTCTAGGGGAAAATGCCAGAGCTAATTTTCTGTCAAGGATGAAGGGCTGAGTGGGGCTCAGGTCCCACAGGAATTTAAACAGGAGGAGGCAGAACCAGCCTCCATTACTGGTCTGCTCCTTATAAAAATACAAGAGATGAGCAATGAAAATGCCTCATTAACCCAAACTAATTGTGTGAGAAAAAAGACAGTCACCCAGATAATTAAGAGAAAATAGGTGTTATCTTCTCAACACAAGAATACAGAGATCTAGACTCAGCTCTGCAGCAAAGCAATGCTTTGCAAACCCTTGCAACCACAAAGAAACTGTACCAATACGGGTGGTAGAAGGAGACACTGGGAAAGAAGGGCTAAATCTCAGAAACAGGAGAAAGCAGAATACTGATCACACAAATCCTCTGCTGTGGGCACACAGTGGCTGGACCACCTACACTGTCTGTAGGGTCACTATTATGGAAAAGCTCAACCCCAAACCTTGCTAAAGACTGCTTCTTCTAGTTCTCTCTTACCAAGCTAAAATGCCTCTCAGGAGGAGCATTTTTGCCCTTTCCAGATGCCACCGAGTGCCTTTGCCCAGCCTGCACAGCTGGAGCTCAGTGGCTGAGCCCTCAGAACCCCTGAGGAAAAGAAGGTGCAGCTCAGTGGAGCCAGGACTGACAGGAACTACCTGACAGCAGCAGGGAGAGGGACAGCTGGAAAACCACTTGGAAAACTGTAACAGAGGCAGCATTTGGACTGGAGAATAGCTTGGAGAGCAGGCACTGAGTCTGCAGCACAGAAGATGACAGAAGCTCGAGGAGCTATTGGGCAGCTACACTACAATACAAAACATGCAAAGGGATCACTCTTCAGCACTTAATTTTGATGATAACTCGGCATCCCTAAAGATAAGTGAGAGAGGAAGTCAGACCAACTAGAGAGGGCACCTGGAAGCACAGCAAACCCTCAGGATCTCTGTTCCCCTCAAAGAACACTGACCCACACTGATGTCACCTTAACCAGAGCCGAGTGTTTAATTGAGTGCAAGGGAGTGACAGTGGCACAGCAGCTGTGCTGGGAGGGTGATTCCCACAGCACAGGGGGATGGAATCTTCAGAACAGAAGTAAAGGCAGATCCATCTTACAGAGTACAATGAAAATCGACTTATGCTTCTAGGGGCAGCATTGGAAATAATGATGCCTTCTAAGGACTTGCAAATACCCAAGCCTGAGGCATCTCAGCATGACTGAGATGAGAGACTGGTCAGCACAATTCACTCCCCAACATCAGTACTGAACATCAGGCAATGGAGTTAAGGTTTGNGCCTATCACCATATTGATAAACATTCTTTGGAACCTCTCTGAGGGCAGAGGTAAGAACAGGAGTCAGCCTGTTGGCACCTCAGCACTTCTGTTTCTAACCAATTAAAAAAATTAACAACAAACAAACAAAAAAAAAAAAAGCCACAAGACTGCTGCTAGACTGCCTGGCTGGTGTTTAATACTGCTACTCCATCAGGGTTGGAGGGAGACCTATTGTGAATGGCAACAGTTTGCACTGTGACTTCTCCAGCTGGGCTGCAGAGCAGTGCAGGAGTCACAGGAGGGCAGTGGGATGCAAAGGCTCAGACCTGTTACCAGTCAAAATGTGTCAGCAGCAGGGAGCTCCCATGAGGAGAGAGTGAGCTAACTGTGCACAAAGCTCTCTCTCTCTGTGCTTAAGGCTGAGTCAGGGACCCTTTGGACTCTTCCCAGACCACCAGACAGAAATAGGTGTCAGTTATAAATACATCAGTCAGCTGAGGGGGTGTGGTTGGGATGGGAGAATTTAGAATGGGTGCAGGGAGGAGAGAAAGGATAAAGACATCTTACATTTCCAGCACCAGAAAGAACAGTTCTGACCCCACACAATAAGTCATTAGGCCTTTTCAATAGTCTTATCTGGCTTATGCCCCATCATCTTTAACACATCAGAGGGAATGTTGGCTGGCCAAGGGTTAAACAATCCCACACAGTGGAGAGCAAATCTGCAGTCTGCTGAGAAGATCCCAGCCACATCACTGATGATCTCAGAGTCCAGCTTGAAGGAAGGAAGCAGCATCTTGGTCTCACACATCACTCAGGGCCTGCAGAGAGCCAAAGACAAACTGTCAGGATGGACCTGCCACAGCAGAAATATGAATTACCACCTCTGCCACACAGTTATGGTATTTGCCTTAATCCCTAAGACACTCTAAGGAGTTTTTTTTTTTCCTGGAACCTGCAGTTGCAGCCTAGTGGGGAGATGATGAAATAATGTGGAAATACAGACTATCCTTCAAGAAGGAAGACAACTATGCTGAAACATCCCTTCTTTACCCTCTGGTTTGTGCAAGAAATCACAAGCACATTTTATCAAAGATTTTTGGAGCTTTCCAGTAGGAAATACCAGTTCTGCAGGCTCTTGGGTCACCAACGCACAGGACACCAACCCAAAGAACAGCTCTTAAATGAACTCTAGTCTTCCCTGACTGACTGATACTCTGCTCTGTCATACAAAATGCTGTCCTGTTCTGACTTGCCCACAGAAGTCTTTGGGACTGCAAGAAATCCTCAGTCCTGTACACTCCCACTCATACCTCATCCCTGAGGGAGATGTTGTGGCACAGCCTGGCTTACCTTCCGTGCAAACTCTGGCAGGATGAATGCTGCCCTGTGAATATCAGAGTTGTAGTATTTCAGACTCCTCTCCTCCACTTGCTGCTGTGAGAGCTGCTGCACAGGCTCCCGGAAATTTGTGTTCTGCAAAAAACAAAGTCAGGTAGCTCTGACTATTTGGGTAACGAGCCAAAGGCTGTGTGATGGGCACCCTGATGCATGGCAGAGAACTGAGATGACTCACAGGAAAACAAATAACTTTTTGTTCTAGCATGAGGTCAAAGGTTCTGTTCAGCCCTAGTACCAAGGGCTGGGGTTTATGCTCTGTAACTTCTGTGGCCAACACTTATGCACAGATGTCAGTGCATGAGGTCAGACTGCATGAGCCATGTGTCAGATAAAGCTGTCAGAGCGCCCGAGCATCCAAGAAACAAGGCTTTGCTCTTCAAAGGAGTATCCATGTTTGTGTTAAGTTTGGCACAGTGCATGCTGCCAGCATCCCAGATTAATCATGTACAGCAGCAGCAATGCTGGCACCCCAAACACATCTGACAGTCACACTAAAGCAGACTGGGAAAAGAATAAACCTCAGTGGTCTGACAGAGTTACCAGCCCACATCTTAACACTGACTCTCACCTGGAGGCCTCTGTGAACAATTCCCAGTCACAGGCTAATTTTTAGCAGGTGCCTACTCTGTAACAGTCAAATAAACCAAAGCCTTAACATGCTCTGGAAATTGACAGTGATTTCTTTCCTTCCATGTTTGCTGTACTAGACAGAAAATTATGACCCACAGCTCTGGGGCTCTGGGCTGGCACAGCCAGGCCCCATCAAGAATCTTGAGGCCCCACAGCTGGGAGAGCACAGTGCCATAGCTCAGCCTCAGGCAGGCTTCTAGAGAATGGAAAAGGGCACTGGCAGTGCCTGAAACTCACAGGGTTCTTGCTGCAGAGCATGAAGCCAATCTGCCCGCTGGGATACGTGGGGATGGTGCAATAGGCGTACTCCACGACCGGGAACAGCGACTTGCAGAACTGACGCATCTCCTTAATGAGATCCAGGTGCAGCCACTGGCACTCACCTACAGGGAGAAAGGAAGTAAAGATGCAAGATGAGAGCTGCCCCTCTTCTTTACACAGAACTGTTCCAGTTAACAGCTGTTCCAAGTTTCAACCTGTACAGCTCCCACAGTTTCCAAGACAAGACCCTTATGCCAGTTTTGCTACCTGGGAGATAATAATTAATGAGCTAACATAGATCAAAACCACTGCTTTACCTGGGAGATGTTTCACTCCCCAAATCACATCTCCCCAAGAAGAGTCCCCTCTGTGCCTGGTATGCAGAGGTCTGGCATCAGCCTCTGCCCAGGGACAGCATCCTCACCTTGGCAGCAGAGAATCCCATCTTCTCGCAGGGCTGTCTTCATCAGCTGGTAATAAGATTCTTTGAACAAACTTTCTGCAGGACCTGGGAGAAAAGGTGAATAAAGAAAAGCCTAGCTGAACCCCAGCCTGCACCTAGCAGGGTGAAGCAGTCAGGATTTTAGCTTTGCTAAATAGCAAGCCCAGGTCCTCCATTAAACAAAGTTTTAGCAGCTGCCTCTTGCTTCACAGAGCATTTTTTAAGCAGAAAACTGCGAGCAGAGACATGTATCTCTCTGTGTTAACTAGGGCAAGACTGAAGGTGACTCAGTCATGTTGATGGGTTCCTAAAATGAGGTGCCCATGTACATTTACATGTGTATATTTAAATATAAAAATGTAAATAATTACATTTACATGGTGTATATGTACATTTGGTCCCTCTCTACCTCAGTGTCTCCCTTCAGAAATCCAGCAGCCTCACCACAGCTATCTTCAGGGCAGGGGCTGCACCAACAGTGTGTGAGCCACTGATTTATCAGCAGGCAGGTGTGCAAAGCTGCCTTTGCCTGCCTGATGCTGTATCCATGGGATAACTGGACTCAGGGGACAACTCTGCCAGAAGAAATAGTTGCTGGAGTAGAATTTTGAGCAGAGACATGTAACAGCTGGCTTGAAGGCTTGCTAATACAATTTTATGGTTTCAATCCTTCCCTTTTCCTACTAAAAGAACCAAGTTGGCAACAATCTTTTCACTTGAAATGATCCTGAGCAGGCTGGCATAACTGCCAAGAGGTAGGCAGAAGAAAAAAAAAATTAAGGAGGTGTGTGGAAAGCAGTGCCCTTTTATGGCTAGAGTTCTTACCCATGGGGTCAGACGAGTCTGTGATAATCACATCAAAGGCTTCTTGATTTTGTTTCATGAACTCAAAACCATCTCCCACATGCAAGGTCAGCTTAGCACTGGAATACCCCACTGCCATCCCTGGGAGGTATTTTTTAGATACCTGGATCACATCCTGCAACACAGAGAGCACAAGTGGGTCAGAGGCTTATGAGAAGCTGCTTCTCAGACTACTGTGCTGTTGTGACTAGAAGAACAGCACAGTGAGTCATTTCCCTCTGCAACTTCAGCTCAAATCTGACTCACCAGTGAAATCCAAAAGAGCTGCCAGCATCTTCAGCCAGCAAGCCACTCTCAGCCTTTTCCTACAGCCTCAGGGCTCAGTGACACTGTTGGTCTGTCTATGCCAAACTCAACAAAAACCTGGAGCTTCAAAAGCTCCTTGAGGAACTGAGCAAATACGATTACAGGTCAGACTGCTCTGTGCTCCTTTTCCCTACAGAACATCACTTGCTAATCAATTTATTTTTCTTCCTAAGCAAAACCAAGCCAGCAGGTTTCTGAATGTAAAATGAGAAATATCCCTAGCTCTGCACTATAGCCATTATATCAATACCCCTGCGAGATGAAGTTTTCTCTCTAAAATCATTAGACAGCTGCTGCCCTGGGCCCAGCAACTGTACTGAACACTACCAGCTTCTCACAGCTGGCAAAACCAAAAAAATATGCTGCTGTCAGGCATTGTTAAACCAGGGACACTTGCCTACTTAGCAAGCAGACTGAGCACACAAACTCATATAGCAGTATTTCCTGTTCTTAATAGAGCTTTGCTCTGAGCAAAACTTTCTTAGAAAGCAAAATATTGGGCTGAGTAAAGTAAAATAAAACTGGCTGAGCGGAGGACTAAGGAAAAAGTAAACTTCAGTGGTCTGACAGAGTTACCAGCCCACATCTTAACACCGACCCTCACTTGGAGCCTTTGTGAGCAGATTACCAGGCACAGGCTGATTCTTAGCAGGTGCTCACTTTGTAACAGTCAGCACCAATAAGCCAAAGCCTTAACATGCTCTAATTAATAGTGACTTCCTCCCTTCCATGTTTGTTGTACTAGACAGAAAATTATGACCATTTCGAAAGCATCTGGCCCATCTATCACAGAAGCAAATCCCTGCTGCTTATTTCCCGATTCTGGTTGCAAGAGACTGCTCAACAAAGCAACCATCCTCCTCGGCCAGGAGCCAGGAGCACTCTATTGAGCAGCGAGAGCGGGAAAAGCAGCACCTCCACAAAGCCAGGGCACTCCTTCAGATCCCGTGCTTGGCCCACGTCTGCCTGGAAGGGCCTCAATCATATGTGTGTGAAAGAAATCACATGGAAGAGGCAGCCAGCTGCCACGTAGATGACTTGTAAGGCAAAGAGGTGGCGCTGTCATTGTCACGCCAGCAGAACCAGCAGCAAACGCGCCCGGTGCTGACGAGAGCCAGCAGGTGACACCGCAGCTCCCGTGGATGCTGCGAAGCCGGGCTCGTTTTGCTGGGCCGCCCGCCCGAGGCTCCTGCCCGCAGCCCGGAGCTCAGCTCACCTCATCGATTTCGCAGGGAACCACGGACTCCACGGTCGGGTGTTTGACCACCTCCCGCAGCACTCCGCCGTCGCCGCCGCCGATGATCAGCACCTGGCGGAGAGGAGGGCAGAACACGGGGCTGTCAGCGGGGCCGGCTCGGGGCAACTTTGCTGCACGGCCGCAGGAGAACGGCGTGAGAGCCCCGCGGGCCCGATGCTGCCCGGAGCCCGGGGATGAACTGCGGGGCCCAGAGCCCGCCGGTCCCTCTCGCCCCAGTGGCCCGCGGCAGGCCCCGGCAGCCCTGCAGGGGCCCGGGTGGCTCTGCAGACCCCGGCCGGGGGGATCCCGATGTGGGGGCCGGGGACGACTCACCTTGCGGGGGTCGGGGTGGCTGCAGAGGGGCAGGTTGGCGATCATTTCCTGGTAGGAGAATTCGTCTCGTTCCGTGCACTGGATCACCCCATCCAGGACCAGGACGTTGCCGTAGGTGGTGCTGGGCAGAGCGGGGAAGCGGGGTTGGAGCCGGCCTGGGGCCGCGCTCCCCCGNNCCCCCCCTCTCCGCGCCGCCGGGCCCCACCGCATGGCGCTGACCGGCCCCGCCATCTACCCACCGCCCCGGGCCGCCCTCCCGCACCTGCGGAAGACGAGGATCTCCTGGTAGCGGGAGCGCTGGTGGTGCAGGAGCTCCTCCACCTGCAGTGACA
>VZTB01000645.1:116790-227151 GCA_013397245.1 Thryothorus ludovicianus
CGCCCGTGACGGCCGAGCCACGTGGGGCCGCTGCGGGCGGAGCGGGGCCGCCCCCGCCGCCGCGGGGAAAGGGCGCGCCCGAGCTCCGAGCGCCCGCGGAACCGCGCGGGGCCGGCTCTCGGCGAAATGAAAAGTTCCCTTTGGCTGTTGGAAGGGTCGCGCGTAGCGTGGATTGTGTTGGATTTGGCGAGGAGGATTGGGGAGAGTCGCTCTCAGGAAAGGCTGGGGCAGCTGGGCCTGTTCAGCCTCGAGAAGATACGGGGAGAGGGCACCTCATTAATGTGCGTAAATATCTCAAGGAAAATGCCGAGAGGGAACCAGGCTGTGCTTAGTGGTGTTAACCACAGGAACACAAGGAAACAGGAGAAACTGAGGCACATGAAGTCCCAGCTGAAGAATTTTCCTGTGTGGGTGACCAAGGACAAGAATGGATTGCCCAGAGAAGATGTGGAGTCTTTTCACTGGACATATTCCAGACTCATCTGGGCACAATCCTGTGTAATATCCTGAGAGGACCCTGCTTGAGCAGGGACATTGCACCAGGTGACTTTGCTGTGCTCCCTGCCCATCAGTTCTAGTGCTGCTGGGCCCAGCTGAGGGCTCAGTGGCCTTACAGAACATGGGGTGTGCTGTGAGGAGCAGGCTTTGGGAGAAATGGTCCAAGGTTCTACCAAGATTAGTTCTCCAACCAGGTTACACAAAGACCTCCAACAACTCCTGCACAACAGTAAAACAACCTTACAGTGCTACAACCTCACAGGCACAACCAAGTGAATAAAGCACGTATGTAGCTGGTAGTCACTTCCATTGAAGATATTTTTAAACCTTTTGCAACTCATAAAGGGAAGACTGAAAAAGACTAAAATTAGGATCGTCCTTGAAATGTCACTTTCCTTGGAATTTAAAGTAGAGGATTTAAACCACAGAGATTTTAATATCCCCAGGGCCAATGGGGCTTTTGCTAACTGTAATTATGCTTCAAGTTAAAGAAATAAGAACTGGTAAAGCTGACAAAGAAGGAATTGGCAGCCCCTGCAAATGCACCAGGAGACAATTGCTACTTAACTGCCCCTTTAAAAAACATTCTCCAATATTCAGCCAGGCAAGCAGATTTTATAAGCAGAAAAATACTCTGTTTTACCATTACAATACTGCTTAGCTGGTCCTGTTCACACTAAGATACCTAAGGAAGGAAACCCTCCTTGGTTCCTTCCACTCAGTTTCCCAGAAACAGGGAAAAAAAATTGAAAACAAACTAAATCTCAAGCCTCCTCATAGTCTTTGGAAAACAAAGCCCTGTTAAAATGTCATGTTCCCTACCTGTCCACAGCAATATTACCAACTGTCAGAGGTCTACATTAGAATAAACTCTGTCACTGACCCATCAAATACTGGTGATACTGTTTCTGATACTCTTTGTACAAAGACTTAAAGATACTCACTGTGGCTATTTAAAACTTGGAACTTGTTAGTTTAACTACAGAGATTCAGCTGCAGCACAGAACCCTCTGCCTTTCCCCATCACAACACTGCCAATCCATGTTTTTCCCTTCTGCCTAATGCTCTTACTTTCAGTCTGGAACTTTATGGTGAAACTATTGGTCTCCTCCTATACCCCTTTTTTTTTTCTCTTAAAACACAATCTTTGCATTAAAATACACAAACACTGTGAGGTAAACACACTCTTTTTCTATATTATTTTGTCTTGTAAGAGAGCAACTGTGCAGTTCAGTTTGTAAGCAAGGTCTATCTTGAAAGACACTCTGGCCTCATTTCCTTCTCTGAACTGCTGGGCTTTGAGTCACATCTACTGCATCTCTATTATTTCTGTGCTACCTTTAGAGATTCCTCCCATACTCCAATGACATGCTGGGTCTGTACTTCAGGCAGCTCCAAGAAGTCACAAGTTTAGCCTAACTGTGTTTGAGAACACAGGATACTTTCAAAATTATGAATGAAGGAACACTGTGAGTATAATTTAAAAAAAAGCAATGTGAATATAACAAAAGCGACACCAATTAAGATGTTTGTCTTTTAGGAAAAAAAAAAAAAAAGGATTTTAATAGTTTAAAAAACTTTCCTGTACAAAAACTGATCAATGACTGGCATTTGCTTTCCCATGGTGGCAACAGGTCTAACTCTTCTTTCATTCAACAGCAACTCCCACAGGTCCTGTAACAACGATTATCTCTTTGGCCAGTGGTGTGTGGAACCCCTGCAAAAGAATTAAACAAACACTTTAACTCTGGCTCTAAATTCACTCAAGATTGAAAGCTGACCATGTTACAATGATTCTATCAAGAAAGGGTCCTGGGGCAGACAGCACCCTCCTCCCTCCAATGCTGCCCCCTTAGGCAGTGTTGCTCTTTTATAACTAAGTAACACACAATTATCAAAGCCTGTAAACTAAACACTAAGTATCTACTCAGAAGAAGAATGTTCACACTAGGCAGCACTGTTACTCCTCCCAAGACAGGCAGATGTTCTCTCCACTTCCACCTATCTCTGATCAAAGAAAGCAACTCCCATAGGCTTTAACACAAACTTTTACCTCAGCATTTCAAACCTTCCACCCAGATTTGTCTTTGATTGCATTAATCCTAAATGGTTGTGGTTTTTTCTCTTTTTTTTTCCCTTTAAACGATGTTAGGGTGTGATGCAACCTCTTCCATTAAACATATGCTAAAGCTCCCCCAGCAGTAGAGGACAATAGCAAAGCTCTGCCCATGGCTCTGGGGCAGGGATGTGCAAACTCTCCAGCTGGATGAGCAGGATAAAACCACACCTTTCAGCTTTCCCAGCCAGGTAGGACATGCTCCGGTTTCCAGACTGTTGAAGTTTGTTAACTCCAGCAAATTTCTGCACAAACAAACAAACAAAAAAATAAAACACCACCACATTGGTTACAATATACACCTCCCAAGCATATTCCGTGAGATTCACGTGCAGCCAGATCTTTCCAATCTCACAGAAATCTGCTCATTGACTTCACTGTGCTGCCACAGAGTCCCCTAAGTATGCATAAAAAGGCAGCACAAATCACTGTGTCTGTTCACCAGCAAGCCATGGTTTAATTGTTTATGGATTTTTTCTTCTTTTCAATCTCAATTAGAAGTAAGTTATGTAAAAAATCTCTGAGCTGAGACTGTCCCTAATAACAGTACTTGGAGGGGTACATGAGCAACACACAGACCTGACATGTCCTGGAACCACTGGAGTGCCTTTGATTTTTAAGAATTTAATTTGGTACTGAATTTGTGGTGGTTTGCTGTGGTCCAAATGACATGCTTGTGATGTACAGAGACATAGGTGTAGCAATGTACAAATAGGTGGGAAAAAAAAGGAGTCAGAGGGACTCCAAGGAAGCTCCTCCTGAACGGGAAGAAATAATAATATAAAACATGAACTTGTGATTGGAAGCTGCATCTCAGCAGCTCTTAGGAAACATTCTGCAGATGCAAAAAATATCATGTGCCCTCCCAGAGAGCCCCTGGCTGGGTACATATGGTTGCCCACATTTCTGTTCCTTCTTTCAAGACAAGCCCATACCTTGCCTGTGTAAGCTTGCTTGGCAGGATCAAATTGTGGTGACTGTTTTGATTTGCTGCTTCCTAACAGAGAGAGGAGAGAAGCTGTAATTAAAATTTTCTATAAAGAACATGCATTCCACTGCATTGCACTGTGTTCCTCTGATGATAGGGAGATTTCATTAGTCTCCCACAAAGTAAAATCCAGAACAATCTTTTAAGGGGAGAAGATGTTTTTGAATAGGTGCTTTTTTACAAAGGAGTGAAATCTCCTTTGCCTCTTAGTTCCTGATTCCAATTAAACAGACAAGAGCAAATAAACAAAATCCAAATCCACAACCCACTTGGCCAATTGTTTCAGTATTTTGTTTCCAAATCAGAAAAAGAATAATCAAGTGTACATTCCTCAAGCCAATTTCTTGAAGTATTTCCCCACAGTAAGGTAAGTATTTTGTAACAGTGTACTCCAATGGCACCCACAATCACACAATCTTCTCAAGGCTCAGCTGGTAACATTTCCACAGCATGCAGCTACTCTAGCAAAGGATCAGGTCTTACCTGCAAACACTTTGAAGTTGGAATTGCTGTAATCAAAGGGGGTAAACTGCCTTGGTGCTTCTGGCTCCTCTGCTTGCTGGGGTTTTTTTTGCCGTTTCTTTTCTTGTGTTGGCAATTCTGCTCTTGTTTCTGCTTCCATTTCACTTGTGTCTCTCTCCCTCTTCTTATTAGCTTGTTCCTGCTATGAAAACAACACCACAGAACAAGAAAAAGGCTAAATTGGAGAAAGGAGAATGAAACATCTCATTGAGCAAATTAACTGCCTGATGGAGCCAGGCTCCAGTGACTGCTCTTGTCTTTGGCAATAATAGCATGGGGAGAAAGCTCTGTGCTCTTCCTGGGGCCTAAACTGCTAATTTTTTTTCTCCTCACAGTAGGGACTTTTATGAAAAGCCAAATTGTCATTTCACAGGATATGGGAAGCTGAGATTTGCTGTGGCCCCATTGATATATTTGGGGGAACCTATGCAGAACAACTGAGGAACCTTAAAGGAAGTGAGGAGCAGAGGTCATCAGTGGAAAACATTCCCTACTGAACACAGGGGGGGATGTGATGATGTGCACAGCACAACTAGCAGGAGCCTATTGTTACACCCAGGGCAGCACCACAGAAAGACTACTAGGAAAACACTGGAATTCAGGTATTTCAGTCCCAGGGCTCAGAGTTTAATTCAGAACTATGTTATAACACTCAAGATGAGCAATGGCTGGAAGGAGGAATTCTGTGACTTACCATGGCTTGCTCACGAACAGATACAACGTTCTGTACTGCCTTTTTATGTAACTTCTGTGCCTGGACATGGACAGCTATGGAGACAAACAAGCATTACTGCAAAAAGCAGGAGCAAGTTAGCCAGGGGCTTAGAAAAAGCAAGCAAAGCAGCTTGTATCAAGTCTCAAACTAAACAGGACAATGTACAAGCTGTACAAATGTTAACAATATAATGTCATTCATCAGGAAATCCATCATCTACAGGAAGAAACCTACGTGGCTTGGGAAAAGCATGCTGGCAGACATAGCAAGGGAGGGAAGAATGGCTGTACCTGACTGCTGGGCTGGATTCTTATTGGTTTCAATCTTGGGCTTCTTCTGTACTGGTGCCTGACTCATCAGCTTCCATCGATTGCTGATCTGCAATGAAAAAATATTGCCTGGAAACACTTTCTTTAAAGTTTTATGGCAAGAAGTTGTTTATAAACTTGCTAACACATGATGGTCTTCATTAAGAGCACAGAAGATCAAACTTGACTTGTAAAAGACATTAAGATCTGCTCCTCCATGTGAAGTAAAATCAGATACTTTAAAAGTTCAAAGCTACAAACAAGCCTTGAAAACATGAAGATACTTTCAGTAATTTTCAGCTTTGACAGACAGGGATTATAGCACAGAATGTCTCCAATCCCTGGTTCTTCAAAGGATATGAATGTCACAGAAACATATTAAGTTTCTCAAGAAGTACCCAAGGAGAAAAAAAAATAAATCTATATTGCTGAGGCTCCCAATGGAAAAAAACTACTTATTTGTTTATTTTGTACTACTTAGCAGGAAATCTTAGCACCAGTCTTACTTCATAAATTTTTGATGATGGATCAAACTTTGCAGATTGTGAGACATAAGCAGAATTCTCCTCTGGAGGTAGATACTGTAGAGAGGAAAAAAATTTTTATTTAAACAGCAGCATGTGACATTTAGCTCATTGCTAAAATGCTACTTGTTGTAAATCAGTGAGTTCATTTGAAGAAATATTCTACAGATAGAACACCTTGTGGAAAAAAAGAAGTCACCATAGCTACTGCCAAGAGAAATATTAAAGAAAAAAAACAACTAAAAACCCCTCCCCACAAAACCAAAATGCCCTCAACAGACCAGCTGTCAACTGCACACCAGTAAAAATTTTGGTATTATTTTCTAGTAATTTACTACTCTAAATGTATAAGAGCATTCTATTTTTGTTCTGATTCATCACAAGAGTAGAATCAGCCCACTAATCCTAGCCATAAAGGACAGATGAAAAACCTGAAAAACCTAAAACTAGCTTTAAAAAACATGGTGAATGATCTGTTTGCTATGCAGAAACTTATATCCAAGAGGTATTTAAATGTGTTTTGAAAACAAATGCACACACATGTCTTTACAAGAAGGACAATCCCTTGATTCCAGTCAGAGAGCAGCAGCTGATGGTCTATCAAGCTCTTCTGATATGCCTGAAAATCTAGCTCAGGCCATCCTCTGCACTAATCTGGTGTATTTTCACTGTTGGGAGATTTTACCATTTTAAATGGATTTTCAAAGGACTCCATTATTAACTGAGCTTTCCGCTGTGCAGTGGTTAAAGTCCTCTTATTTCCTTCATTTTCATCACATTCCTGAAAAGAAAGGGAAAAAAAAGAATAAATATTAACACAGATATTCTTTTGGTTTGGCTACTGCCATTTCATGCTATGCTGCTTCTCACTCTCAAATCCCACAGACAGCAGTGACCCTCCAGAGACACAGAATTAACCTTGCTGGCCCCTGACCCAGTTGTCTTGGTTAGGCTGTATGCCTGTCAAAAGTACCATTGCCATGCATTCCCACTTTATTCCTTTCAACACTTCCACACAGTTTTATCAGATTATTAAGTCTGTTGTCTAATATTTCAATAATGACAGTCACAAATATACTGCTTACACTGAATATGCTGACAGTGGTAGTAGCAACAAGACATGCTGACTCTGGCAGACTGTCTTGAATATCCATTGTCTTCTCACTGTCTGAAAAGAGACAAACATCTTCCAAAACTGGTGCAGGGTCTGCATGAGAAGGAGACAAAATTTTTATTAGTCTGGTGTATTTTACTGCTCTTTTGTGTCATGAGGTTTCCCTGAAAGTTTTTTCAGGACTGTTTATTTCCCCCATGTCAAATCTCCATCACTGCATTATTATCACAGCTTTTAGGTTAACTCTAAATTACCCAAGGCAGAGTTATTCTGAAAATCCTCCATAGGAATCCGTGAACTATCATGTGGTCCAAAGAGGGCATTCTCCAGTTTCTGCAGAGAGATTCAAATTAGAAACACCATTAATACACTATAAATCTATTATTTTCACATACTGCAGAGACACTACAATGAAAATTCAAAAAAAAGGGATGAAATTCAGAGATGGAATATTTAGTGCAGCTCATGTGCCAGAGCACACTGCATCTGGCATCAAAAGGCTACCTGAGCAAACACCCACGAGGATGCTGTACTTCATACACATGATGAGAGAGAACGAGTCAGCCTTTGAACCTCATCTGAAACCTCTCTTCTTACAGCTCAGTCAATATATTCCAATATACATTAAACTGTCCAGCAGCCAGAGTGTTTGCTGATGAAACCTTAAATGCTGCCTTATGGTGGTTTGTAAAATATCAGTTTACAGCTGGTAATATGAGTTTGGCACAGAAAAGTACCATTAAGCTGAAGCAGAGAGATTTGTAAAATGGATGAGAGAAGCAATTTACTAGCAGGTAGAATTTTGATACATTTGTTTCCAAGTTTAAAGCTTAAGATGCAACGTAAAAATATAATGCCAACACTACCTCAGGGTTGGGCAGAGGTGCTCTCTTCTTGACTGCTGAAGTAATCTCTGACTAGAATGGGAGAGAAAGGTAAGTCACTTAAAGGCCCCTTTTCTTCTAGGCTGGCCACCTTATCAATGTTTTCAACACATTTATTTCAAGCTAGCAGGTTAATAAAATTACTTCTCCTGCAGGATTTGCACTTGGCTATACATTTAAACATCTCACACAGAAAAGCCATGTTCTTGCTCACAAATATTTTTTTCACTACAGGATGAAAGCTGTATTGGTATCAACATGCTTCTGATATATTTTAGCTAATGAACTTACACCTAGGCTGTTTTCTTTTTGCCTCACCATAGCTGTAAAACATTTATGAGTCATGTACATGCCTAGCAAATTCCAAAAGGTGCAGTTCTTCCTCACAGAAGGAAAATGTGATGTACAGTGTAAGACAAAATGCATTCTGTTCAAGCAGTGTCTGTTCATTTACTGCTCCAATTTTCCAGGAAACTACACTGTGTGTAAGCCACTACACAGCAGACAGACAAGAAGTTGCAGCAAATCTTTCTGCTCTGCTACAGAACACTACATTCAGTGTTGAAAAAAGCAAACTTCAGAACACACATCATCACAGGTCACCAATCCAGCTCCAGGCTTGGCTTAGGGAATGCCACTGATTAGTCTCCTGTGTGGTTCAAGCTACTCCTACCTTGACAAGAGGCATCTCCCGGGCCTGCTGAACGAGCAGATGCAATTCATTAAGCTGCTGGCGAACAAGTGGTGGGACAGGGTTACAGCAAGCAATGATACCCTGGGATTCTCTAAAGAGAGAGGAGGAAAAGTCATTGTGCTGTATTTATGGCTGGTATGTTGGGAATTTGCATTCAAAGGATGTGCAACTGGATATAACCACTATCCTGTGACAAAGCAACACAAGTTAGATTAATCTCTGTGATTAAATTCTGCACCAGGTTTGTGTAGATGAGGAGAAGCCATCACATCAGCTCTCCTCTCACTTAACTTTTCTGTGGTCTGTCTGTCCTCATCATCATTTAATTTAGTATTCACCTAGGAAAGCTGAGCCCAGCAGTGGACCTGCCTTTAAAAATGTATTTTTATTATTCTCAAGTATGGTTAGGCAGTGAGTGCCAAATGTTTGAGGAAAACACTGTACAAATTGGAAGTTTTAAGGGATCTGTCCCTTGCCCTCCCTACTCCTTTAGGAACTGCAATAAAAATCCAAAAAAGTTTTGGGGGCACTCACCCCTCTCTTGCTCTGTAAAAGTGAAGGAATCTCAGAGGGAATGTGTGACACAGAGCAATGCAAAGGAATGTGGTTTATTAGTGCAATACAGCTCAAGTGATGTATTCCAGAAGTCTGGAGCCTTCTGAAGGAGTACTGCTATTTATTTCTCCTCCAAACTGAACAACTATAGAGAAAAGCAGTACTGATAGCTGGAAGGAAGGGAGCAACTGCAGAAGTTAATTACACACTTGGAAGTGACTTGCTGGATATTAAGATCAAGTAAGACTCCTTCAGTGTGAACAAAACTTACTTGGGCAGCTCCTCTGCGATCTTCAACAGCATGTGATTTGGTAGCACATATCTACAACACAGAGAGGTGGTATGAATGTAACAGAATGTTAAAAGCAATTAAAAACACCTCCAAGTACACAACTCCTCCCTCATTACAGGGTCTGAGATGATGAAATCAGTTTAAAAGAAACGTAACAGAACTTCTGAGTAACAAGCACCTGATGTTTTTCTATATTCTAATTTCTACAGGTAACAAAGTAGTCCCATCTCAGGGGTAGAAGGGGCACAATCCAAGAGATTTACTGAAGCATTAAGAGAGTGTCCATTACAAAAGACTTCCTACCCTGTGCTCTCATCCTCCTGACGTGCTATCTTGTCTCTCCATGCAAACAGCAGCCTAAATGCAGCCAGCTGCTGGGTATCAAGGTGTTTTTTCTGCCTTCTGTAGAGATCAAGGTAGGATTCATCTGTAAAGAGGGGCTTGATGTATTTCTGGATAGGAAAAAAAGAAGCACTTGTGAGCTTTCTGTTTTGCCTCTCTCAGACAGTACCTCATAGTGTCATTGAGCTTTTAATCCTAAACTATTAGAAGGAGCCTATTCCTGAAAAACACACATCTCATCCATTTTTAGGGGAAATCCATCCTCATCAAATCCAGGAGCAGCTTTATTATCTTCAAGCTTTACTACATCACACAAAGCCTACTTTCACAGTGTTTTCCACAGGCACAATACAGTTGTCTTAGAATGCAACTCCAGTGAGGCTTTGAACTTCTAGGAACATCCAGCAGCACCAGAAATGTAACACCTCTCTCAGAAAAGACACACCTGAATGCATTGTGAGGCCAAGGAATACTAACATTCAAAAAAGAGCAAGGAGGCATCTGAATCCAAGAACCTTGGCTAGTGAAAGTGACTGCACATTACTGAGCCAAAGTTTACACAGATGTTTTCAAACACACAAAAAGGAGAAGATGTAGAATAGGTAAAGGATCTTGTCTCCTAATCCCATAGTCAGATCCAGATAATCAAACCAGGGGAAGCTTTACCTTCAGGCAGATGTCCGTGCTGCGCTGCCACACAACCTGCAGCTGTGTGGGCTGCTCCTTCCCTCTCTCCCACAGCAACTCCCTCACTTTGTCATAGATGTAGAGCAAGTAGTGAGTGTCATCACGGGCATACCGAATCATTTCTTCTGGCAAAGGGCTAGAAAAAGAGCCACAATTACACTGATGCATTTCAGTTGTCCCTCCAAACTATCGCTTTTCTCATAAAAGGCATATTAGGGCAAAATGTATATGAGACATGCCAAGAACTAACATGGAAATTCTATTTCCTTACTGAAGGACTGGTTGGGCAACAGCAGTAAAATGCTGTGCACTCTCCAATTCAGATTCTTGTTTGTGTGCTGGCGAGTAGGACAGCTGTGTAGTTAAGTCACATGGCAGAACTGCTTGCTATGGTATTTGTCATAGCTCTCTTCTCTCTGCAGAGCCTACAAAAGTAGACTTGAGATCTCTGAGGTGTGCAGGGTGCACCTGCACAGCCAAGATCACTGCTCCAACACCATCTGCTCTACCTTACACAGGTGATTAAATGTTTTTGTGGGGGCACTAGAGGAGCAAACACTGTCTCTGTAACACTGCAGTGATTAAGAACTGTTACTAAGAAGTGAGCTTCCAGATTTTCATACTTCACAGATCTTTCCAAAAAGAACTAATTTTCTAAAAAATAGGGGAAAATGTAACACTCAAAAACTGTGGGCACAGCCAGGTAAACGCTGTGCTCATTCACATTGAGAATTACATATAACTATGGGTCCTGCAAGTAGAAACTCTAGCAATACAAACAGGGAGAAACAAACAGCTCCAGCCCATGTAGGGGTCAGTTTTTACCGTATTCTCCAGTCAGCCAGCTGGTACTTCTTGTCAGCATCTACACTGCAATACAGCTTTAGCAAGTGCTCCAAAGAATGTTTGCCAAGATTGAGGAGACGAGCAGCTTGGTGAGTATCAAACACATTCACCAAGTACAGACCAAAGTCTCTTTGCAGCCATTCCACATCTGAATCAGCACCATGAAGGACCTTGAAAAGCATAAAAATTTGGTAATGATATGAAAAATATTTCTGTTCCAGGCTGTTAGTGCTGTGCACTATGACCAGATTTCTTTCCTCTGTTCTTTACTGTTAAGTATAGAACTACTAAATAAGTACATCTGGCAAGCAAATTCACCCCTAAGATCAAGGAAACAGGCTCCTGAACAAACTATAGTGAAAGCACAATCAAGTGACCAAGACAGAGCACACAGTATGATTTCAACTTAAAACAACAATAATAATAATAATAATTTTTTTTTAAATCTGGTGAATTTGGCAGCTGACCTTCACAATTGCAGGGTCTGTGAAGGTCTCATTGAGGATGTACATGTCACTACGTAGCTCCAGTGTATCAATAATGAAGTCTTCTGTTCGGGTGGAAATCTGCATCAGACATGTCAAGCCAAGGAAGCTCCTGTAGGAGTGGTGCTGAAAACAGGGAAGAGAGATGTAACCTAGGATTCATTACAGAAACAATACTATAAAATAAGCAGCATTCCAAAGGAAGGAAGAAAGGGCAACAAAGACTTCTTTGAGAAAAAAAAGACAATTGGATGACTTTCTCTTTGCAGTCACTAAGACAACATAAAACAATATAGGATTAAATGACAGAGGATCAAATTCACTAAGAAGTGCACAGCCAGCCCTGCCACTGGAAAACTTCTAACACAGTTTAATTCAACCTTCTAGATAACATCTGACAGATCAGGGGGCAGGAACTGTCTTTTCATGTTGGGAACTACAAAACCAGGAGAAAACCACAACCACAGCACCCCCTCCACCCCCCCAAAGAATATAATGGTCTCCTAGCTCCTAAAAGTACACGTGTAACTTTTAAGTAGAAAAGGCCATTGGCTTACCTCTAAGTCCAAAGCAAATTCTTTACAAGCCATAAGCTTTTCATTTAGTTCTACCAACTCATCCAGTGTGGTGATAAAATGACAGGGTGTTTCCTCAATGGGCCTGTACATCTGGCAGAGCAAATGAATTAGGCATGGTGTGTTCACTGTCAATTCCCAATCCCAACCTCCGCCCTCAATCCTGAAATCTGTCAAGTATGGCTGTAAATGTACTGCATCTGTAGTTTAAAATTAAAGTGGAGACCAACCTGGAGTTCAGGTTTCCTGAGAACTCCATCTGGTGGAGAAAAATGCTCCAGTTCATACTGGTAAGGGTGAGCAAACCTGTGGAAATTAGGAAGAGACAAGCCCAGACTAAACACCAATCCTCTTTATGAGGACAGATCACAGAGGCTTTGAGAGCTATGGTAGTTTCCCTATTCTATCTCTTTTTAAGCAGAGGTTTAATGTAATTGCAAAGGTCTAAAGCAGATCACACACAACGTAGTGTGGACACAAACACATGCAAAACTGTTATACATGATGAGCACCAGCACAATCTGACCACACAGGTTCACCCAGGGGACTCCAAGCACCCTGCTGTCAGGTTAGTTTCTTACATGTCTTGCTCAGTTTTCTGCGTCCTCTGCTGATGTATGAAGTCTGCCAAAGCAGCTGGCACATCCAAGTCCTCAGGGCGCTCCTTTCTCTGCCGTCCACTTTTTGTGAGGGCTGAACAACCAATATGGAATAACTGGACTGGGTCCCCCATATAACATGTTCTCAGCCTACTACTATCTCCTCCTCCACCCACCACAAGAGTTTATGTAGTATCAAAAATCTTAGCAATTTAGTGCTGCTCCTTTTGATGTCATTTTGTACCTGAAATAGCAACTCAGTTATTTGGCTGTTTTTAGGCAAGGCACAAGGTGGTTTTGCTCAAAAGCTTGGATGGAAATTGAAAAATCTTCAGAAAAACTTTCCAATCATTCCTGGTTACTGAAAGTACAGCTGTATTACTGCAGAATACAGATGAACTGGCAGCAGCAGAATGTGTCACTGAGATAGGGTATTACCAGGAGCTTTGATAAAGCACCAAAACCAGAGGTAAATCTCCCCATACATCTACTGCAGCTCACTCACCTGAAAGAATATCTGTGAAGCCAACTAGACTAATCAAGACTTCTCATGCAAAATTGACTCTCGTGTATGTTCATGGTGGTAAAAAGAAGCAGCAGATTATCTGTTTGGAACAGATTATTTGCTGTATACCAGCAAGACAATCCTGTTTGCTAACCTACCCTGACATCACACATATGGAAACAATAGTGTCACCAAGATCACTACACCCAAATGTTCAACATCTCCTGCTATTTGTTTTTACAGTCAGTGATTTCTCCTCTGGACTGTGAGGACAGGTTTGTGTCAAATACTTGCAACAAATTACCCCCCCAAAAAATAAACCCCTTACCTTCAGGCAAAGGCTTCAAAGCATTTGGTTTGATAAAAAGTTTAGGTACAAAGGGAGTGTTGGAATTGTCAATCTTTTCACGAAACTTAAGCTGTGGTCGAGAAATATTCTTGGCATGAAGCAGCCGGAATGTTTCAGACTGAGTTCTCTTGTGGAATTCTCCTGCCTATTTAAAAAGCCAGAGGTAAAACCAACATGACTTATCGGACATTCAGATTTTCTTTTACTCAGTCTAATCCAACATTTAGAAGAAGAGTTATACTCCACACTTAAAACTGAGTAACTTTTTTCAGTAAGGAGTGAAAGTGTTGGGACTCAAGATCCTGAATTCATAAGCACAGGAAAGGCTGTTGAGCACGTGAAGCTGAAATGGCAATTGAAAGCATAAAGATTTCAGAATCAAGTTTGAATGTATAGGAAAAAGAAAAAATAAGAGAGGTACTTAGAATGTGTGAAAAAAACATGAGAGAACATTTAACAAATCCACTGGAGAACTGGCTGTGCAATGGCTGGGAGAACAGCTGAGCTAACACAGCCAAACTGAGCATGGGGGCCTCACCTTACGGTTCCAGCTGGAAACGATCATCTGTGGGGGCTGTAACCCAGCTGGCATGACTGGCTGCTGGTTTCTATTCACTCCTGATGCTTCATCCAATAAAATACTCTAAAATCCAGAAAAACAATGTGAAATACCTGTTAAATGACCACACTCACTCTAGTTAGACGGAGTAAAGTCATGTTGGTAGGTACCTCCATAGCCACCTCCCCCAAATTCTGTGCAACACAAGACAGACAAACATGGGAGGAGTATGTTGAACATCAGGGGTAGGAAGAGTTTCTTCAGAGAAGCACTCTAAAATGTACAGACATGTTCTCAGGCTGTGAGGATTTTATGTCAAACTGCATTTAGTTTCCTCACACATCCCATATTACCTTCCCTCCCTTTGGCCCACCGACCTTAGCTGCTGGGATCTATGGCTTAGCATTTGGAAGGGTTTTTAAAATAAAAAAGGAATACATCAGATTGAGGAAATAGTGATTAATTGTGAAAGCACTGTCACTAAAGTTCTTGCAACAAAAAAGAAAACTTATGGCAAATGAACACTTTATAAGAATCACATCCAGAAATAATTTTGCTTACCACTCTTTCAAGAATGACATCATTGGAGTCAACCAGCATATCAAATTTATCTTCCAGCCCTGTCACTTTGCTAGAATCTTTCATGAGGCTCCGGCAGCCGTGGTACTGCATCACCTGGCTCATGCTTGCAAGAGAACAGCACAGCTGTCAGCAATCTGAAAGCAGGCAATCTAAACACTAGAACATCCAATTCTCTTTGACTTTCTACACTTCAAAGTCTGAAAATAAATCAAATTATAGATAACACCACACAAGCAGTGAAAAGAAAAAGCACCTATACAGTATTAAGTGTTAGAATTATTTTCTCATAAACACAACTTTTCAAATGGACAGCCTAATGTGTTCAGTATCAGATGCTCCTCTCTGCATAGCTCTTCATAATGGCAATCATTATGAAAGGCCCTCTTTAAGCTTGTCACTTCAGCTGCCAAGTGCTAGGGAAGCAGCTAAAATCAGGCGTGTGAAATAAACCACCTTTTTACCTATGGCAAGTTTGGAGTTACCAAAGAAGGGGGCTACCTTCTGACTTGGATTGAGAGCCATTAGCAACGAGTCAGAGATGCAGAAGGGCCCTTACCAGCGGAGCAGGCGGTCGCTCTGCGTGTTGCAGAACGCACGGAACCCCGGGAAGCTGCAGTAGAAATCATACTCATCACCAGGCTGGGGGAGCCCATTAGATGCCTTTGTTGCAGCCACCACTGTGCTGAGAGCATACTGTGGAAGAACAAGGTTATCAGTATTTTGTCAGTATTTTGTTTCTCAGGATGCTCTTTGATAAAAACATGTTTTGCCTGGATGGTTGGAACTGCATTGGTATTGTGGTATTTTGGGGCTTTTCACCAGGAGTAACTTCACATAGATCATTTAGACAGCTTTAAATTATGAAAGTCTAAAAACTAGTGATCAGGCACTCAACAGGCTCCCCAGGGAATGGTGACGGCCCCAAGGCTGCCAGAGCTCCAATGCTCTCGGGCACAAGGTGGAATTGTAGGGGTGTTTGTGCCGGGCCAGGAGCTGTACTCGATGATCCTTGTGGGAGCCTTCCAACTCAGAATATTCTACAATTCTAAATCAGCAGGAAGGCAGATAATTACCTTATTACTTTAACAAAACACCCCAAATCCTTGCAACGCTTTCTATTTGGAATCTGGCAGCCATTTCCTCTCTGGAAGCAGCATCGCGCACAGATAAAACACATGGAGGCTGACGCTGCGATTTATAACGCGAGGGGCAATTCCCATCGCGACAGGCCCTCAAGAAGGTCCCGATTCCTTGGCATTTCAGGAATCCCCGGTGGCAGACAGGGCCAGGGCCCGACCCAGCCCAGAAACAGGCCCCGATACACCTCTCTGGCCCCCGCACACGCTGGCCCGGCCCATACCCTCCCTCTCGCATTGGGGGACACCCCACGGGTGTCACCCGCTCACGCTGGGATCCCCACGCGGCCCCTGCGGGGCAGAACTACAGCTCCCGACATGGCCCGAGCGCACACGGCACGCCGGGAGCGGTAGTGCCTCTCCCGCCCCCCGGCCCCTCTCCAACCACACCTTGACGAAGGCGTCGGGGCTATCGAAGCCGGGCAGGGCCGACATCGTGCTTCTTCCCTCAGCGCCCGCGGGCGTCCCGGAGGTGCCCGGCTGCTCCTCCGCAGAGCTCCCCTCACAAGCGGCAGCCGCCATGTTGGTACGCGGCGCTATCGCGAGAATCGGGCGCTGTCGCGAGAGCGCCGCGCCGGCGGCGGGAGGGGGAGAGGAGCGCAGCGGGGACCGCAGGCGCCCCTGGCGGCAGGACGGGGCAGGACAAGCGCTGTGAGGGATGGGAGAGCCCCGAGGAGAGCCCTGAGGAGAACCCTGAGGGCCAGGCTGTGCTTCTGTGCGGCAGATTCGGTCTTTCCCCCACAGACACCCACCAGTGGGACCAAGGGAATCACAGAAGGTGGGTTGGAAGGGACCCAGAGGGATAATCGACTCTTAGCCCTACACAGGACACCCCAGCACTCCCACCTTGTGCCGGAGAGTGATGTCCAAATGCTCCTCCACCTCGGCCATGAGCATTCCATGGGGAGCCTGTTCAGTGCCCCACCACCCTCTGGGGGAAGATGAACCTTTTCCTAACATGCAGCCTAAAACTCCCCTGACACGGCTCCAGCCGCTCCCTGGGGTCCTGTCCCAGGTCACCACAGAGCAAAGAGCAATGCCTGTCCTTCCTCTTCCCTTCAAGAGTTAGTCTCCGACTTCAGTCAGTTTCCCCTCAGTCTCCTCCAAGGCTGAACAGACCAAGTGCCTCCTCAGCAGCTCCTCTTCCCTCCAGGCTCTTCACCATCTCCGTATTCCTTCTCTGGACACTCTAGCAGCTTAATAATCTTATATTGTGCCCAGTCCCCTTGATAGCCACACCAGTGCCCAGAAAAGGGCTAGGGCCAATACCAAATTTGTGACTGCCACCTCCCCATTTCCTATTTTTTGAGTGCAGCATTTACACAAACAGCTGGGGAAGCCCAGGGAATCCCATCTAACATTCCCTGCTGTGCCTGGAGCTGTGCCTGTGACCCTGAACCGAAAGGAAGCTGATGTTCTTGTCATACAGATGACATCACATCTCCTGGAAAACAAACATTTAGGGGTTTGCTTGGTCACAGTTGTTTTATACAACTGACAGACTTCATTCAGCTGCTATCATAGGGAAATAAAGCCAATGACCCAAACTGATGCACAAAAAGACAAATCAATGGCAACAGGAACCTTAGAAAAATTGTAATCTGTTTCCCTGTCCCTGCCTAAAAAAGACTTAGGAATAAACAGGAACACATCCGAAGTGTTTACATTTTGATGTCATTTATTGGCACAAAAATATGCAAATACAACATGGCATCTAAACATGGCTACTCTGTTGTATTTTGTGCATTGTTTTTAATATTTTTAATTCATAAATCATAACTTTATCTTCAACCTCATGTTTAATAACCATTATTTTCTGTTTCAAGTTACCACCACTTCTCCCCCTGGTTTGCCTCCTGTGTGAAACCCCAACTTTCCCTAGTTATTTCTCAACATTGCTTTTTAACCCAGACACTGCAGGAGGCTCCCAAGTGGTGTTTATTTGTACTCTGCATCCAGTTTGCCACTGATCACTCTGCACAGAGGCACCCCAACTTTTCTCAGCTCAAGATTTTCAAATCTTGGATGTGATCAAAACCCTGATCTAGTCAGAAACACAAGTCCTGAACTAGTGCAATGAGACAACTTCCAATTTTGGGGCAAGAATCAAGTTTGAAAACAAGGTACAGGAGGAGACAATGGTAAAATTCTGCTTCTGTTTCTTTCCAGTTATGCAGCTCCCCCCAAACCTAAATGAAGCCTCCTGCACAAGCGCATTTAGCTCACTGCACTCACATCACAGGAATGACCAGGGCAATAATTAATCTGCAAGTTACTTAGTTACATTGCAAAGTGAGTGAAAACCCGTATAGTTATTTTCAATGGATCTTCAGTTCCCCAAAGACAAAGTGGAACCATAGACATCTGTGGTACAATCAGTCTTCACTGTCCTGGAAACCCAAATCAAGTGTTGTGTTTCAGACAGCTTGTTTTTCCAACAGCAGCTATACATTGGCTTACACCAACTTTTAATATACAATAACTCTTTTCATTTACATTTAAAAATATTTGACAAAGGCTGTATTTCAGTCCAACGTTCAATTTGCGTTCGTAGAAGAGCAAGTTTGGAGTGAAAAAGCCTCCAGAATAAAAGGCTGTGCATTCTCTGGAATCTCCTGTTACCAGAAAGGACACCTAAAGAAAATAAAGATATTGTAATAATGTTGACTTGCATGCAGTTTCACAAAGGCAACACTGAGAAGGACTGAGATTACACTTAGACTAGGCATCATTTGGGCACAGGCAAAGTTGCCAGGTGATCTTTATCACTTTTAAACATTAGCAGGAAAGAGATCTGTTTCCTTAAGCATAGTTCTACGTTATCTAACTCCCAAAATGACACTAAATCATCTTTGTTTTGTTCTTCAGTGTAACTGAAAGCACTGACCACCACATTCCTTATTTCAAACACTTAAAATGTAAAATCCTTGTCACTACTTGTAAGAGAAAATTTCCTAGAGGACTGTCTAAGGCATTGCCATGGGCTTTTCAAAATCTACCAGATCAGATGCACTATGTGGAAAGGTTCCTACAAATAACTAACTACATAAGTGAGGTTCTCTTTAGCAGTTGCCTGCTCAGACTATTCCAGAAGAGTTTTGCCAGGTTAGCTGAGTGACAAACTCACCATCCAATGTAGCACTGGCACAGGTTCTCATGAGAAGTTGCTTGTTTAATGAGCAGTTCTACTTGTGTGGGCACATCGAGAGTTTCATCGTGAGAGAAGTCTCGACCTTTGATATTAAAGGATGAAAAAAACCATGAAAGAAGTCACAAATCCTCGTCCTAATCCCTTCAAGTTATCATTACATTATCTGGCGGGTGGGGAGTAGTTTCTTATAAGCAAAAAGTGGAAAATTTTGCAACTGAATGCTGCAAACTATGAAGCCAGGACAGTAGAAATTCAACTTTCACTAATAAGCTAATACACGCAAAATACTAAGTCTTTGTAGTTAAAAACACTTCTGTTCTTTCCAAATCATTATTTGTATCTAAATGCAGGCACAGTACTTATGTTTTGGACAAAACCAGGAAAATGTCCTCATTCACTTAATCAGAATGTGCTAAATTAAAGGATTAACACAAAATACAAGCACTAAGGATAGTGCTGATCCATCAGATTTTATGTTTATTCCATATAAACATAACTACATACCAGTGAGCTTATCTCGAACCCTGTTGATGATCTGAATTGCCTTCTTATTTAGAGCTTCTGGCTTCACCAGACCATCTCCTACTAAAAGACAGAAACAGGACATAGAATTAGGACTTCATCTGAACAAAAAAGCATTTGTGCTGCTGTTAGATGTGCCCCTTCCAAATACCATTTTGAGAGCAAATCTAGAGGCATTTTCTTTGCTGGAATTGAGACCATAGAGAAATTTTTATGCTGACAAGAGATTGTATCTGTCCCATATCATATAATTGCATTTCGATCATGATGAAATTTTCTGATCTAAGAACAGTTTCTGGATTAGTATAGAAACAACAATGAAACTTACTGAAGGAATGGATGGATTCAGGCACTGTGGTTCCAGTTTTTTTATGGGCTGTCTCACCCAATTCCACACTGTCCAACATTTCTGTTGAAAAAAACCATGAAAACACAAAAGCATAAATGTGAAGCTGAAAAGCAGCTGAAATATTCTCCTAGAAACATTAATAAGACTATTAATCAGCTAATTTAAAAAGCATATTTGTGACATTTAGCATCTTTTCTACTCACCTACTGACTGACTGGCTGAGTAGGAGTCTGTTCTTGTTCGTGAGCGCTTATTGCCCTTTGTATTTGCTGCAAGAAAACAAGGAGTTGGAAAGCATGAACTGGAGTTCCAGTGTTTCAGAGCAAATTTGTCCACAAACAATACAGATTTGGCTGCCTTTCTCCTTCTCCAGATTTGATGTCACCTGAAAATAATTTCCATTTCCTGATCACTGCTGTAATTTCAAATTAAAATCCCTAAAACTGTGCGCACACAGAAATAGCACATGCAAACTAACAGTTTGATCAGATTGTTTGAAAACACACTGGATTTCAGTCTTTTAGATTTCCTGTATGAATATTCTTTTTTATTAGAATCACTTACTGTCCATCAATCTCCAATTCAATAAGGGATCATACACAAAGGCTTCCAGCACAGCCATGACACTGTCCTTGTGTTCACGCAGCACTTCCATCACTGTGTGACAGGTGATTCTGTAGTTCCCATCAAGGCCTGTCACCTTTGGAAGAAAAAGAAGTGAATCAACCACTGCTTTTTCACTCTGCAACTCGAACCCAACACTCAGAGGGCAGGAAGTAGCTCTGAACTGGAGTTCACTACGCTTTGTTCATTAAGAGAACAAGACACACATTAATTACAAACTAAGAAGCTCTCTTCTCCATGTGGAAGATCTTTGTAAGGTACCACACAACTGACTGTGTCTTCTTTATATAAACAGCCATTTGAAGTGGGGAAACTAAGGCCTAAGAAACTGGAGGAATATCAGGGTAGTTTATTTTCTAACTAAAAAGTTGTTTTCCACTGTAATGTTTTAACTCACAGAAAATGAAGCTGAAATATTAACACCTCTGGTCTTAAGGAGTGGTAAAGTTCAGCCACAACAACAAAAAAAAATACAGGAGAAACTGAGAAATGGTTGCCATTTTCCCTAGGAACAGTTCCCTCCAAATCAGAGGGAATGCTTACCTCCATAGCATTTGTCAGCATCCTTGTTAATCTAAATGGAATCTTCTCAGGGAACTTTTCTCTTGTCATTGCAACCTAAACACATAATGATAGAGAGTAAGTAAATTAATAGCTAACTTATTTTTAAAAAGTTTTTAAGTACTTGGATCTTACTGCTACAATCTTGAAGATTTTATTTCAAATAAGAAATGAAGTCACAGCTTTGTGTTCCTCAGTTTTCACAAACTACTGGGAGAAGCTAGATGATTAACTTGATAACAAAGGGAAAACTCAAGCATGTGCCCAGCAACACAGACTGCCTATCAGCAGCCCAAATTGCTTCAAGAAATTTCATGGAAGTGATGTTAACACTTCTTTGCTTATTCCAGTGCTCAGCTAATCCCAAGACATGCTTCTGAGATACAGTGCCTATTATTTTCATCTTGCCTGTAGGTAAATGGGGGCTCAAAAGAGAGCAAAAGGCTTTGTCCAGAATAAGACTCCAAGGTCAGTTTGTCCTGGCCTATAGATTAATTTCTGTTCCACCAGAAAATGTGAAATATTACTGAAAATGTCATGTCCAAATACAAAGACTTACCTCAAAACAGTCCCCAAAGTCAATATGCAGGATCTTTCCACTCAGTCTGTCTAACATCAGATTGGAAGGGTGTCTTTGGTGAAGGAGTGGGAGAAAAAACAGACCATCAGTGACAGGCCATAACAAAAACTCCAAGTAAATCACAGCAGCTCCAGTCTGAAAATATATTTATCTTCATGAACAAGAACAGCCAGTGATAGCTTGCTTGTCTGACATCTTCAGTCTCAGGATGAACAGGAAACCTTCCTGACAGTGCATCTGTCACATGACTTTTGTGATTACCTCTCACGATTTAGAGATCTTCTCACCTTGGAAGATAAGCAACCTCCTGGACAATAATGATCAGTACATTTCTTGGATACGAATGGTTATTTTTCAGTTAGGATAAAGTTTTTCCACTTGTTTTATGCTTTTTCATTTTTTTTAGTGTAGAAAAATGTAATGCATTTATGCTGCACTTAAAGTAACACAAATCATTTTGCCACCGAGAAGAAAATCAATCCAGACTCGCAAAACTACAGTGCTGTATTCGTGCTTTCATTTTCCAGTTTTGTTTTAATTCAATTTTCAAAGGTATATAATTTCATGTTAGAGACTTTAAAGTTCAGAAATAAGAGCTCTTGTTATTAAAACATTTAAGGGTTTAGCTGTTTTTGCATTACAGATTTTAAATCTAATATACATTGTCCTCGAAATATTGTGGAAGTTATATTGTTAATAAAATGGATGGAGAAAGATTTTCCATTCTGTGAAAGGGCAAAATTAAAACTTGTGGTCCTTAATGTAGTTCCATTTGTATTCATCTTAAAAAGGAAGGAAGTCTTATTTGTACTTAGGATACACAAACTGCATCTCACAGCTGCAGTGCTGAGAATAACAGCAGCATAATTATGACTTGAAAGATGGTATCACTGTAAGTCAACAGTAACCACAATGGAAGATGTTATCACAAGAACAGATTCAAGGAATGAACTGACAGGCCTTCACAGTGTGTGCTTTTAAATAAAAGAAACCTTTACAGCTTCACTTACCTGTCCCCAAGGCCCAAAATGTACCCAACCATTGACATCACAGCTAGTGAACGGGTGTAATTTGTTCTTCTGTCAAACCACACCTGCAAGTGGAGACAAAACAGAAAGAGCCAGGCAGGTATGTTGCATGTTTCAGTTCATATTATAATTGATGCATTAACAATTTGCATTTTGCACCAAGCAGAACTGTGATATGTTTAGGTTCAGCACTCTAAGTCTGAGGGGGTTCAAACACCCTGTGCCCTTGAATTAGATGTCTAAGTCATTAAGAGAATATAGTCTGGGCTTCTGCTTTTCTCTCCCCTGCAGAGCAAATGGAGACAAAGATCTCCAGTCTTGTGCTTTGCACTTCACTTATGCTCAGAGCCCTTGTGTGGGGATACATGAGTGCACATGTGTTCTGCAGTGGTTCAGCTGGGGTTTAGGACAAATAAAGTCCATCTCTCACTCATTCTGCAGAGAAGATAATTACCCACTCTGCTCTTTACCAGCACTTGTGTTGAACTCACCTCTGAGCTTGGACTTTTCAACCACAGCAGTTTGGCAAGGTCATCCCCAGCTGTGTTATTGACAGCGTGTTCAAATACTTCTACTTTCTGCATCAGAGTCAGGTGGTCATAGTCTGGAGCCATCTGTAATTCAGAAGTGACATTCAGCAAATTAAAAAGCCACCTCCAGTAGCCTCTGGTTGTACTGTGACAAACACAGTAATCATAAATAGAATCATATCAAGTTTATACTTAAATTATTTGTAGACTGATTAGTATGTTTCAAACACAGTGAGATAATCACACAACAGTGAAGAATTCTTTTTAAATGGGATAGCAAATGATTTAGTATCCACAAAGTTAGTAGCCCACAAGCCCTATTTAACTAAAAAAACTGAAAAGGTAAGTATTTTTCAAAAACCCTTATCCAAATAAGTCTTCTGGGCTGGCAAACACTGTCCTTTTTGGCAGGAAATTCCAAATTTTCTAGTAGTGTTCAGTTTCTCCAGTCTGTCTAATTTTGTCTCTGCAGCTTAGACACAATGTTTGCAGTGCCAGCAGCACAGCACCTCATATGAGACACACCACAGTCATGAAAAATTCCAAACACATATCAGTCACCAGATGGCAACAACTTGTGGACACTGCTAAAACTGGAAAGGAGAAACAAACAAACATATGGCAAGCTGCAACCCTAATATTCTTAATTTACTGTAACAATCAGAAAAGAGGCAGAGGAAGAAGCCTTGCACTGTTTTCCTTCCCAAAAGAATGTACCAAACTTCTGCCAGCTGTGCCCCTCACCCTGAGCATGATGCGATGCTCAATGTTGAGCAGGATCTTTTTCTTCTCCCTGTAGTCCCGGATGAGGGCGTGCAGAGTGTCACAGTGGGGCACCCAGCCAATTAAGCCTGAATTTGTAGACAGTGGAATAACAGCATATCTCTGGATGCTATGGGAAAAATGGAGAATCACAGCTCGAATTATTGTACATTGTAACTTACTACATTTAACTACTGTTAAATCTGGTTCTGGTCCAAATTATGAATAGTTGCTCTGCTTGTCTTTTCAAACAGACTTCAAATATCTGTTTTGCACAGATTATTGCCAAATAATCTACAGATAAGCTCAAAGTTTATGTGGTTTCCACTGAAAGGCTGCTTTCAGAGGGTACATGATATGTCACCCATGATGATCTCTAATCAATATCTAACTTGATATTGATGTGTCCTTGCTTGAAAGACACTGCAGAATTGCACTCAATTGACTTCACCAAGCTATTTAGTGACTATAATACAAAATCTTTGGCAAAAACCCATTTTCAGGCTCCTAAGGCAGTGCTCAAAGCGTCTTGAAATAGGCAATGCTTTAAAGACCATAACAATTTACAACATAGGACTTCAATTAAATAAAATAAACAATCCTCTTAGATACATTTCCTTCATATTTGAATTCTGTGAATGCTGTTTTTCTTTTTAATTAACTTAGTTTCAAGATTTGCCATTTCTTCACAAAAAAACTGCTTGTGCCAAGGTTTACTTGGAAAGCTGCACCTGTGTAAGGAGTCACACATGCACAAGCACTTTCAGTGATTACCCAGAGCACACACCTGAGGTTTTTACGAAGAGAAGTTGGGTCATTTGCTAGCAGAGTGTTGACCAACCCAAAAAGCTGCATCACTCTTTCATCTTGGCGAAGGTCTTCGTGACCTTTCAGAAGGAATACAAACTCATGCCCATTGCTTCCTGCAAAAGAATTAGTGCCCAGAAGTTTATTCTCATTGAACAAACAGACAAGAGTAAACACACATGCACCCAAAACCTGGAAGGCATGGCAGTCAGACTAAACCTGAAAGGAAAGGTTGGAGAGGTTTTACCAGGTAAATACATAGTTTGACCTAAGTACAACAACAACAGTTCAAATATTGGAATAGCAAAGTGAAAACTGCATTCTCTTACCCATTAATGTCAACTTCCTGGGCCTCTGCTTGGAGGTGATGACCTGCAGGGAGGGTGCAATGGACTGAATCCTTATGATGGGCTGGTTGGGATCATACGTTCCTGGCACTGCCAACTCCAGATCCCGGCACATTAAGAGTTTTGGTGACACATACTGTAGTTCCAAAGAAGTGAGCTACAAAAAACGTAAGAAATACAACACTTTAGAATTTCAGTTCAGTCTCAACAGAAGCATCTGAAGAGTTCATGCTGTCAAGGGACCTAAAACAGTTCAGGCAGTCACCAATACTTCAGCTACTTGCAGGAAGTGTTGCATAAACACCAATTTTGCAGCAAACCCAGTGCAGTTATTTCGTACTGAATTAGTATCTTAATAACCAGAAAACATAAAGCAAAGGTTGATATTGCCAACTTGCACTCTAAGACCCACAAAAGATCTGAATCTCCCCTTTCACCTGTGGCAGCTGCTTTGAGATACGTCGGAACACGTGATAATAGAGATCCCAAGCCTGAGTTAGGTCCTTGACATTTCCTGACTTCATATACTTCCTGCACCACTCTTGAGCTTCCATGAGATCTCTGCCATAGGCCTAGGGATTGAAACAACAGAAAAAAGAATTTCAACAGACTGTAGTGTAACAGGTGGAGACCACTTAACACCTGCAAAGAGCATCAGAGTGTCTTTTCAAATTGCACTACGAATACTTGATCTCACACTGATAAAACAGATCAAAATTAAAGATTTAGAAATTCCTGGATCCAAGATCTGCATTGAATTTATCAAACAACATTGCTCAGAAGTAGACTTCATTATAGGACACAACTGAACACTTAATTCTCTGTTACCTATGCTAGTGCTTACTGTGAACAAAGCACAATAGTTAACTGCAGAGCAGTTGTCATTTTGCAGTCCCTATCAGACACCCTTCCAATACAAGACTCCAGGGCAATTTGGACTACCATGGCCTCTTACAGTCACCAAAAGTGACACAGATCTGAAGATAAATGCCAATAATGAAATCTGCAACATAATGAGCCCCAAGAGATTCACTTTTTGTGTTAAATGGTAAAGGTTCCTGTAACACATCTGGGGCAGGGTGGCTGATCTGAAGAACAGCCTCTTGGCTATTTGCTGATACCTGATTGAAGGATGTCTCCTTCAAAGTCTGGGGCCCTCGCTCCATCATTGCATGAAGTGGTTCCAGCACCTCAAACATTCCCTTTACATTTCTTTCTCCAAAATACAGACGAGAAGCTTCTTCCAACCCTTCATGCCACATCTCGTGCCATAGGATGGCCACACGAATCAGCTCTTCACTCACCTGTTTTAGGACAGAAAAAAAGACTAAACATCCAAACGTCTCTGGGACTGTCCCCTGACTTAAAACTGCAAAACTCCTTTCTTCTCCAATGTTATGAAGTATTTGTTCCTGGCAGCCAGAGGGAGCCACAAGAACTACCATATTGATGGCATATTTTTTTAAGAAGATAATCAGGTTTTTCTCACCTTATGTGTTACCTTTGAAATTTTCTACATGCTTGTGCAGCTTGGCCTGAAAGCATTATTTTTCATTTATTCATAAAAGCCTTTATCAAATTAATTACATTACTCTTTCCATGCTATGCTCAGTAAGTTTTGTTTCTATTTTCCATTAAGCAAAAACAACTCTTTACAGAACAATGTTTTTTCATGTATTTCTTCTATAGATTTATTCATAAGGAAACACAAAAACTCAGTGTGTGAATTATTTTAATATGAAAGCATTCTCTGGAAATTGCACTAATATGGTAACTTTTACCAGTTGCAAATACCCCAAATTAATTATACTTGAACAGAATCAACAATGAATAGTCATTTTGTGGTATTATAACTGATATCCATCCATCCAACATGAAACACTGAGCACTCACCATCATTGCCTGCTGCACCAGAGTGTTGCTGTGCTCACACATGTTTTTCAAGATCTTATTTGCAGCGTTGTGCCGAGCAGTGGTTGTAGATTTAGAAGCCACAGTCAAAGGATAGATCAAAGCCTGCAAGGGACAGCAACCAACAATACTTCAGAACCCCTAGGAAGCACTACACAAATTTAAATAATTAGCAAAGCATTAACAAACAGCAGCCTTAGGGATAGACAGAAGGAAGCAAGCTTGCTTCTGGAAAGTGGTGATAGAAATTTACTGCTGAAAGTCTTCTGATCCCAAAGGCTGTCAAGACTAATTCACTGAATATCAGAATGACATTGAGAGCCTCTTTCAAACTAGAAGAAGAAAAATAGGTTTTAGGATTTTGTGATTTTCTACACTGTGGAAAGAAATTTAGATAAAACCTATGAGGCAGGTTCTTAATAGTCATGTAAAGACATTTAAGGTGATTGGCACTACTCAGCAGACATTAAATTATATTAGACAAAGAGCTCTTCCCAGGCTGCATGGCTCATTCACCTCTTTCCATTTTTACGTGAGCAGTGCTGAGGTGAAAGCAGCAGCAACAGAAACTGTCCCTATCCTCTCTGTCACCACTTGCTGTGACTGCCTGAGCAGGCACCTGACAAGTGTGAAAGTTGCTCACCTGGGGGTGGTACCGACCAATGTCCGTGAGCAGCTGGTGAATGAGGCGCCCCACCAAGGGTCGAGGGGTGTCAATTCTGGCAATGAGCTGAGGGATGACCTAGCAGCAAGGATAAGGAAAATCAACACTCCTGTCATCTCGTGTTCAGTGCACCAGCTGTTCTGTCCTCTCCTAAAGACCTGACAGCCTCTAAAGACAGGGAAGCCCACCACCCATTTTTTAGTTGGTCAGAGGGTAACACAATTTCCAAACAGAAATGCACAACAGCTCAATGAGATCACAAGTGTTCTATGCAAAACTGTTACAGGATCCTGTCATGGAAAGATATGTCTTGAAGTATAATGCTTAAATAGGAAATAAAATATTTTAAAATTTAATTACCAGACTCATTCTACAAGGCAATCCTGAAACAGATTGTGAACTACATCAGAGCAGGACAGTGGTGTTTTATACTTGATCACCATCGTATGCACATCATCTTTAATTTAGGAATTTTGATTCTTTCTTATTGATATGCACTAATCTGCACATAAATACAGAAACATTTCTCATTTTTCTGTTCAAGATGCTTGTTAAATCAGTTACAGACTACTGCACACTGCTCTTAGCACTCACCTACAGAGGACTGTTTAGCAAAGGATTATAATGGATATTGTGCAGAAAATCCCCAAACTACCCCCAGAACTAGGATTTCTCTTGGTGTTATTTACCTGCAGCCAAGTGTCTATTTGGATTGCCTTGACTCCTTCTACCAATGCCTCATTCACATCAGGCCAATGACCATAGTCAAACCACAGAGTAAGGACTCTGAAAAAGAGAAATACTTCTGTATGGAACAAACAAATGAACTTACAACCAAAATATAACAAAAACCACCAACCAACAAATAAAACCTCACCACAAAAACCTCAAACAAAAAAGATCCCTCCCATACAACCCAAAATAAACAAAAAAACATCCTCCCCAAACACAAAACCCATTTATAAGCAACTTTTCTTCCCAGAATCCTCAGACAGAAGGGATAATCCATCTAACAAAAATTAGCCTGGACCAAAGCATTCACTTAATTCAACCTAAACAAAAAAGAGCAGAAATGTGTTCTACCTAATCTGAAACCATGTGCTCTTACCAGCTGCTTTTCATTTACTGTGTGCTTCATTATGTACCTTAGAGTGTCTTGGAGGTTGTTTCCTCGAGACAGGGAAATGGATCGGAAGAAGCCCTGGACAGCAGGGACTGTGTACATCAAGAGGGTCTTGGATAAATCCTTTTGGAATGAAAATTGCTACATTAGTTCTATGCAAGCACATCAGCCCACATGAATCCTAAACTCAGGAAAGGGGAAGAGGAAGAAATATGGGAAAATATAAACCTAATTCTCATTGTAGCTGACTTCTGATCCTACTCTTCACAGGACACGTTGTTCCTAGAATTTTATGTTTTGCTTGACTACACAAAGATCTTTCAGCCTGGCAGGGAAAATGCTGTGAAATGCTTTCCTACTTCAGTTTGTTTGCAAATTATGGACAGCAAAGAACTCTAAAAATTACCACCTTACTATAACTGGTAAATGAAACAGATTTCTCAGAGTCTCCCATGAAGGGCCTAACCAGCAGAATTTGCAGATGCACTGTATCACCTATGACAGCCACTTCAGTCCCCACTTTAGGTCACAGCTAACAATCATTCGCATTAATTTAGCCCATAAAATTTTTCAGTGCCTAAGCAGTAAGTACCAATCTCTCAACACGAAGAGAGGGGAGGGAAGGTACCTCAGTGACTTTTTTCTGCACTGGGGATGGGATGGGGCTGTTCTCAGTGCTCTCTGCGTCGCTCTCACTGTTGCTGCCCTCAGTGTTAGCGCTGGTGATGCTGGCCCCGCTCGCGTGACGCAGTTTCTTCTTCTCATCCCTGGCCTGGTTTTGATGTTTATAGTGAAGCACTGCTTCAAAGTTCATCACTGCCCAAGCATGCCAGGCCTGCCGACATGAAAGAACAGAAGTCAGAAGGAAGATGACTCCTTTTTGCAGCAGGCAATTCCTAATTGTTAGATATAATCCAACCTTTCTGTGTTTGCAAACAACAGTAATACCTTGCAGGCAACATAATGCTTTGATTTCTCTAATTGCTTGTAATTTGAACTGTCTTATTATCTTAAATAATATCACGTTGAATTCTTGGCCTGGAACTCCCTGTTGAATATTAAAGTAAATGATACCTCTGTACCAAAAATTAAATTGTATTTGCATATACCTTAATTTTTCAAAGGCTAAAATGAAAATTGGTATGTTAAGACTCAGGGATGTGGAATGGGAAAAAATACAGGAGATGGCTGCCCCAGAGAAGATCTGGCACCAAATATTAATTGAGATAACACAACTCTGAAATCAAAGGCCCTTTGGAGAATTAACAACAGGGCTACTTTCCTTGTTCAAGTATACCAGCTGAGAACAAGTTAAATTTTTCCATTTTCTTTCTCCTTCATTGCTAACTGACAACAGAAGAGACTCTCAAAAGCAAGAACAGAAACTGAATTGTGGCCTAGTTTTACCAATCAGATAAAATTATAAACAAGAATCTCATGGGTGCCTTGGGCCACTTTCTCTGTGTTTTGGTTCTGTTTTGATTCTTTTAATCCTACTGGCAGCAACAAGGCAGACAGCTTTAGGAGATCTTGCAATGAACACCTTCCTCTCCTGTAGTATGGGATTTGATAGAATTTTTCTGGAAACTTCTCTGTAATGACCTGACCTTGTACCAGTTGCGATCATGCTCCGTTGCAGCACTGTAGTATTGCAGGACTTTGGGGATGGTGCTCTCATTGATGCCTTGCAGGTTCAGCTGCCACTCACCCAGCTTCAGGAAACACCTAGTTAAGAAAAGGGATTAAGTATTCAAAACCTAAAATGAAAACAAGGCCTCTGGATTAAAAGGCAAATTTGCTATCTGGAGCCTAAAAGACATTCCATGTCAGCCAGGAAGCCTCTCCTGCAGGCAAGATTCAAAATATCTCCATCTTGCCTGCAGGGTGGAACTAACTAGTTGAAGGTTTAATTTAAGAGGAAAGGTGGGAATCAAATTTTTTTCCTCATCTGTATGAGTTCTAAAATAAATATAAGAAGTAGGTAACAGCAACATTGAAAGACTTCATCAGTCTGTGCTGATAAAATGCTGTACGAGCACCATATGAATGAGCTTCCTTGGGAGAACACCCACAGACAAACAATGGAAACACAGAGGAACTCTTCTTGCCCCAGCCAGAACCCCATTAAGTCATTCCCTCCTAGAGGAAAGGAAAACCAACATATTTTTACTGCAGCAGGGTGGGGTTGTCTATGGTTTATGCAAAACTTAATATGCTCGCTCGGCAGGCTTTAAATGTCACAGTTACATGGCTGTTCTTTCTGTGTTTTGAGTTTTCCAGAAAGCATTGTGCAAGACAAATACTGTATGCAAATCATTACTAATTTGTTTTCCTTACAGTCACTGAAAAAATAAGACAATGGCATTATTAAGGGTTCCCATCCTCATAAAAGCAAATTGAGTGCACACCTCCCCTCAAAAAAAGCAAACCTTCAATAGAAAGCACAATGCAATTTTCAATTCAAACTGAAAAAAACAGATCTGAAACCTACATATCCACAGAGAAAAATGGAGAAAGGGTTTTTAATGCAGCAGTATTATAGGAGACCATCACATGCTAGGCACCTACTGCCCAAAGCACTGCTGTTGTGCTTGGCAGGCTGTGTACTTAATACAGATGTGCCAGGCTTGTGGGAAGTGTTTCTTTCCTAGTGACCAAATCTCCTGAAAAGTAAAGAAACAGACATGCTGAGAGCTCTGCCTTCTGCCAGCGAGCCAAGTGCTGGAAAAATACAACCAGGCACCAGCAACAAATACAAGCTTGTTTAGGCTGATGTGTCCCAATAGCATTTACTGAACATTACATGGTAGGTAAGAATGCAATACCAAAGCAGCTAAATGAGAATTCCCATTCTTTTAATCAAAGCATGAGCTTTGTCTGAAACGTGTCACCTGCAGGGACCCTGCACCTCAGGAAAGCCTTCAGTTCCAGTTTAGAGCTAAAGGGTGCCCCAGGACCCTGTGCTGACCGTGCCATGAGCTTGTGGAGCTCCTGCTTGTGCTGCTGGTCCTCGGTGGCGATGGCATGCTGGGCCTGCTGCTGCATGGTCTGCACAAAGTGCTGCATGTGCTGGAATGCATCGATCTGCAAAGGGATGATGGAGGCAGTGAGGACCACAGGGCTTAAATACAGCTTCTCAAGGGAAAAAGACAATGCAGAAGTGATTTTCACAGAAATAAAAATAAATGGTTTTGTTTTCTTTTAAAGCTTTTCAGCCACTGATATCCCTCTAAAGCCACTTTACACTTAAAATATGTCCAAATAAATGAAGAGGTTAGACATTCTTGTTGTCTCTGAAACTGTTGAATTGAGGAACAAATAACTGCTTCCTTCTGATGCCAGGCACACCCTCACTGTCATACAGACAGAGAACCAAAGGCATGACTGACCATAACACAAGTTAACACCATGCTCTGATGTGCAAGAACTCAAAGCAACAAGGTCAGCTGAACAGGGAGAAAACTTTAACAGCAGAGAATGCCCTGTAACTGCCCACACAGTGTGAGACACAGAGACATCCTGTTTGCAACTGAGCATGAACTAAGTCTGGCAATTGCAATAATTGAATGTTTATAGCTTACAAACTGTATCTGACCAGGACAATACTGAACAGACAGGATCACAAATCCAGAGAAGCCTACCTATAATAATATGCTATGGCCAGACAAAAAAAAAATCAAAACCAAAATCAACAAAAAAATCCCAAAAAACTCCCACAAAACATCAAAACCAAAAAACCAAAAACAAACCTACAAACAAACAAAACTTCCTGATCTTCTCTACTAACCTTTCAGCTTTGGCTAGGCTTGAAGTACACACTATGGGACATTAACTTTGAGTTGCTTCAACAAATTAAAGTCTAGACTTCTCCTAACGTTATTGAAGGAGTACCAATGTGCATTACTCCTTTGTTAGAATATTAAAAATGGCAGTAGTGCTAAAGCAACTTCTACCAAATTCTGAGGGAAAAAAATATTTTTAAATTTCTTTGGAAAGAATTCTGGGGTAGGAAAACCCAAGAATAAAGATTTAAGAAAAAAGTATGCACGCTTCACTGGAAAGAATTAAGAGTAAAGCTCCTGCAATGTGCAAGGTCATTTCAGGTTAGGAACTGCAGAATATGTTGTTGACTTTTGTGTAGCTATAGGAATGAGTGATGTTACAGACAAGAACCACCTGAGCTCAAATGCCTCAACTATTCTGTTCAAATGTCAGCATGCACAACTCAGTGGTGAGGAAAAAAGGGTATTAGCCCAGGGTGAAATAAAAGAAAGGATCATACTTGTAACATTAATGTGGTGCATTCCACAGCTGGTAACCTAGGCAGAAGGGACTGGGAAGGGGGATAAATAACAATCTTATAAAAAGTTATGCTAGACATCCATTAAAAACAGACAAAATATATTGCCAAACAGTGTCAGTACAGAATGTTAGCTTTTTATTATGTGCCTCTCTCATATCTAGACACACCCAACAAATTTGCTCTTCAGTTTCCATTAATATTGAAACTGATTGTCATAGACAGAGCACTTAAGACTGAGAGCAGTAAGTTTTCCAGAACAACTGAATTCCAAAGTTTGTATGCATTCTTGCTAAGGGATATGGCTTAGAATGCAGCTGCTGACAAAGGTCTTAGTTAGAAGAAAGGTAATAGGGTTTACTTATCCATTTTTATCTGCTCTTTAAAAAAAGACTGCTGTGGAGCCCTGCAAGTGTAGTATGGCTGCTTTCCTCACAGATACCAGCTTTTTACCTGATGGATTTGCCAAAATGGCAGTACTGAAAACATTTTAGGTCAACAAAGGAACCTTGAACAGCTGAGTTAGAAAAAATGGTAATTTCCCACCATACTAGCCAACATCAGCAGCTTATTACTTAGGATACCAAATCAAGTGAACATACACAGTTGTATAAAACTACACACATCACCAGGTGTAGCTACGTATTATTTATCTATTTTAGTATCAGTTTCCCCCATCTTCATGGGCTTCACTTATTCTTGCATCAGTTAATTTCAGATATGTTCTACTCCCTTAATCATTGTGCCTTTTCTTATTCTGCTTTCCACCACTGCACAGTGTCCTGCACCATTTCTTGACCACAAGTCCAACACCACAAAACACAGTTTCCCTCACAGAGACAGGCAGGGACCCCACATACTTCTAGAGTCATTTACTGAAGATGGTAAGAGGCAATTTCACTGTTTAACAGAGCCACCAGAACAGGGCCTCAGCAACAGCTCCTTCTGCCTTTTTAATTCAAATAAAGAATAGTTAGTAGTGGCAATGTTCCCACAGCAATGGCTCTGCTCCAGTGCTGGCAATCCCAAATGCAGAAAAAATAAAAAAGACGTGGCAGAATATGAGGATAAATGGAGGCTTTAACATATATTAAAAAAAAGATAACTTATCCAGTCTGGAGCTTATTGGATTTGATTATGTAAATTCTCCCTGTGTTGCAATGTCAAAAACATTCACCCTGGGCTCTCTGGAGCCAAATCATTCCCATGACAAAAGTCCATGTACTTTTCAGCTGTCTTTCAGTTAGAAATTTTCAATGATCTCTTTAGCAAAAATCAGTTCTAATCAGCAACTAAGTGCAAACTGTTCAGGACACTTCTAAAGCTGGTAATAAATCCCCCTTTACTTCCCTCTTTCAGCATGTAACCCTGACCACAGGTACAGTGTATTGACATGAAAAAGTCAATTAGCAAATCTACACAGGACAAAAGAGCTACTATTGACCATTAATGTTGTCTGCACCCTTTGGGTACCAGCTACTAGTTTAGCAAAAATAATCTTTCCACATATAAAATGAAATTAGGGCCAGGTTTTCTCTGCCTTACAGAGTTTTAAAGGAAATAAAAAGCTTACAATCTGAATAACAACAAGGAAAGGAATTAGCTACTCTCTTTTAGGGGAGCAAAAATAAAACCTGCAGCCTTGCCTTTGTTCTGTGGGGAATATGAAGAGCTAATGTGTATGGCATTGCACCAAACCTGAGCAGTGAAACAAAGCACTGAGCTCTCCTGTACCTTCCGGGCACTCTTCCACATGTGCTTCATGTATGCATAAGTCACTTGGGGATGGACTGTTGGCAGTGGGTGATCCAGCTGTCGAGATGGATCTACTCCCAAGAGCAGGACAAGGGTCTTATGGGCCAAAGCCTGGAGAAGTGGCAAAGACAAAACACAGGTTAAAACAAACTCATTGTTACCTCCAGCTCATATTGCTTTGGAATTGCCTAACACTAAAAAAGTACATCTGATCCTCCAGATACAACACAGACACAGAAAACTCCCTGGACTCCTAAGACTACCACATGATAAACCATATGTTTTCCTTTGGATCACAGCATTAGATTCTCATTTCAGAAGCCAGCAGAAAGTGTAAACTCTCTGTTTCAAATATTTGGTGATAAATATTGTGGTGAATGTTAAAATAGGACTGTAATGTTCAACAGTAACATCATATTCTAGATTTGAGACTCTGCTCCAGCAGAGTGAGCTATTATTAATCATCTCCAGTACTGCATAAAAACTTCCAGTTACAGCATGCAATAAAAAACTGGCCCAGGGGCTCTCAGGTATAATATCAGTCCCACAAAAATAACCTTGGCTATAAGCACGAACTCTATGCTGGTTACAATTTTAGCATTTCAACAATTTCTGACTAATTTTTTCCTCAGAGGAGAGCCCATCCCACTAGAGCAATGAAAGCATTTAGGAATGCTCAAGGCTGAAGCAGCACAGCAAAGCCAATTGTCTGAAAACCTGCTGAAGAGGACAGAGCCTGACAATGCTCACCAGCCTCCCACTCTTGCCACACAAGCTGGCATACTTGAGCCAAGTTCTCATGTCCTCATGGGGATTCACAACAAGAGATCGGACCATCAATATTCTTTGCCAATCTTCCACAATTCGCTGACAGCCCTAAAAGGAAGAAGAAGGAAGAACTTGTTAGTGTTTGGTGTACTCTCCAGTGTACTGTACAGAGCCTTGATTCAGAATCTGAAGGGACTTCTGTCGAAATAGAGGCTTCTGTGCCCATAATTCACAGCAGACTGACATTAGAACTGTCTATTTCTTTAACACTGCAGTGTGTGAAGAAGGTTCATCCCTGACTCTCACAACCTGCAGGCAGCTTAGTGCTTGCAGGCTAAGGATATCCTCTAATGGAAACAGAATAAAAGCTCCTAAAGCTGAAATGTATCCAAGAATCAGAAAAACTCCTAATACAATTCCAAAACGAGTCAAAGTGGCTTTCAAAGTGCCTTCTCCACCTATTTTTGATTTAAATCTCAACATGCACAAGGTAGAAAACCAAATGGTTGCAAAGATATTTTTGTTATTGCCCTTTTTCTTTTCCTTGCATGTATTCCTTTTGAAGGCTGGCACCTCTAAACTGGTTTTCTGCCAGAAACTGCAGCTCCAACTGCTGTGCTGCTTGTGCAAGCATTGTCTGGTTCTTGTCTGCCTGATGGGAAAGGCACAACACCATCAGAGCAGGATGAGCCTGTATTTCAAACATTCAAGGATACTACAGAGAAGTAGAATTGTGGAAGGGACCATAACAACTAAATCCATGGTGCTTGGTATAGCGGACAAGTACAAGGTAACAGTGATGCTCCAAAGTTTCTGTTCAGCCAAAGACTACTTGATTTTGAGGTAAATAAAAGATTTTCCCATGGGGACAAGGAGCTTAGCACCAAAAAAGTTATTCTTTCCCTTTTTCTTTTCTCCTAAGTTGAGGACTGGGAAGTTAGGCAAAGCTTGTTCCCTAACACTCAAATAAACTTCTTCCAATAGGCATTTAAAAACTACTAAAAAACACCTATAAAACATTCAAGAACTGTATGTACTGCTGTCAGGACTATAAAAAGCTGTATTCAGACATTACTGGCTTCCTGTCACTTCAGTTTCTCTACCCAGGAATGGTCCTGAGCTTTTCCAGACAGGAATGCAGATGGGAGACTAAAAGCTTTGTCACAGTTTCCCAAACAGCTAAAAAATACACAGCAGGCTTTCATAAGGTGGCAGATTATAGCAGAGCAAGTGAAGAACTCTGCACAGGGAAAAATTTTTCCTTCAGGCAACATTTGACCTTAGTTATGCCCTATTTTCTCTCACCTCCTCTTCTTGCAGGAATCACCCACCTCATTAAACAGCATTCCTGTATCTACTACTGCATCTGAGGAGATTCACCTTCACTATAGGGATGCCTCTTGTAAGGAAATAGTGTCAAATATTTGTCTGATTTACATTTTCAGAGGTACTTCGGATTTTTGATGTTTGGAATAAGAAAGGCACAATACTTCTCTTTCAAAATCAACATTGCTAAAGCTCTCTTTTGAAAGGTCAAGGCTAATCATAGCATCATTTAGACTGGAAAAGACCTTTACAATTATCAAGTCCAACCATAAATCTAACACTGCCAATTCCACCACTAAGTAATGTCCTTAAATGTTAACCAATCAGCTGAAAATGTTCTTTTTAGAGGTCCAAAGGAACAGGATAATCTTTTATTTTACAAGCATTTGGATTTTCTGACCAGTTTTCTAATATTTGGAGAGAATTATTCCTTAAAATGCAGCCAGCCAGGTAAAAAGTTCAAACTAGCCTGATCTAAACCAGTATTTCCACATGGAATCCACTATTGAGATAAGCAGCCTTGGGGATGCTACTAGTGTCTCTCTTCTGTACACATCTACTTCAAGGCTTAGTTCACTCTTTTAAAGTGTCATATGAGCTGAGACCTCAGGAACATTAACCTGAAAAAAAAAAAAAAGCCCAAACCAAAACCCCAGGCAACCAGGATGAGCACAAAGGAGATGGAGCACACAACCATGGATGTTACTGGGATGGAAAGGACAGGGAAAGATTTGCTGAGCCACCACACTGACTCAGAAGGAAGCTGCTCATGCCAGCCCATCAGCATCTCCATCCTTGACCTTTCCATGGCTGTACCTGCAGTCTTTCCCACCAGATCTGGCGGATGATCTCACGGCGTTCTGGTACAAGTTTATACTGGATAACCTCTTCCAGCTCTGACAGCATCTGGCAGGATACCATAGCCTGAAGGAAAAAAATCACATTCCATCTCAATCACTACAGAACAAATCTATAATTAAGGAACAGTGTTTTGGCATCAAAATCTTAAGTACATAGGGTGCCGAGCAGATAAAGAACAACTGCTACAAACTGGTACCTAGATGACCTGCTGATTCCAACTCCCCAAATGTCAATTCTTATTTCTTTTGAGAGGATGGACCTCACTTCACTTTTAGTTTGTCCCAAAGCTGCTCCTGCAAAGTTGTATTTCTTAACTGACAAAAACCATTTAGCTTGTGGGCCTACATAAGTCTTATGTTTGAAACAAGCATTATTCTGAAGTTTTACACAACTTTTAGAGAAAGTCTGAAACAGCAATGAAGGGAATGAAGGCTGAGAGCTGCACTTACCCCGTAGGCTCGACTGTAACTCTCTCCTGCCATGGCAGTCAGCTCAGCATCCAGCAGGTCTCTGGCTTTGTCAATGCACTGAAATAGAACAAGTTATTGGGGCAAAGGTAGTGTGCTTTATCTAGAGTCAACTCTTGAAACTGCTGTTCAGCTGTTCCATCTCGTGAACAAAGCTGGCATTGTTCTCACTCTCCAGCAAAAACTAGGAAAGGATCTTGTAAATAGAAAGATTTCACAGGAAAAAAACATATAAGGGAAGCCAAGGGAGCTTCATTCATCACCTGCACAGTTTGAAGTTTGTCTTCCTGGAAAATCGAAGTTTGCACTATTTCTAATTTAGAGATCATAATTGTAGAGGTCATAATTAACAACATTTGTAGAGGAAAGGTTCATTTTAGTGCAAGAGAGTTGGTTACAAAAAAGAGCATCAAGAAGTCTCTTGATACCACAGTGAAAGAAAATAGCTTTCACTGTTTTACATAACCCAACAGGATTTTATGAATTTTACAGGACAGCAAATTTCACTTCTCATCCTCAAACTAAGACAGGCTCTTGAAGCATGAAATAAATCCTGCTCTAGTTCTAGTCATTATATAATCTCTCACCTATAGCTTTTCCTGTTCAAAATGTTAAAGGTTAATCACAAACTCTACCCTTTTGAATGCCTGGTTAATTTTACTGTGCACATCATCCAAAAATCTGTGTACGGGTTTTGACAGCACAGATTGAATTACTCCTTTATCTCAGCTGGCAAGCCAGCACAGCATTCTGAGAAATGGGACTTGAGCTTCCTTGGAAAGTAAACAAGACATTTCACATCTACAGAGTTGCTCTGCAAATCTCCTCTGTGACAAACAAGCATTACAAATACAGTTGTTTAACACACTCAATTCCTTGCCTTGGTATCTCAGGCTAAGATTTGAGATTTATCAGTGCTACCAGAAAAATTAAGATTATTGTATGTGATATATATGAGCACTTCACTGAAAAAGCTGTAAGAGACAGCAGTGCACAAAAAATCCACTAGGAATCTTACAGGTGTCTCAGGCATTCCTGGCAATTTACAATCAGTGCCTTGTAGAACAGAACCTCTGCTGAGATAATCCTTTTGTTCTGCCTGTCTAAAAAAGTGGCAGAGAAGTAAAAAAAGCCAAATGACTAAGGCATTTTTATGTTCTACAGCACTGGACCACCACTATCTGTCAACACATTCACTGCTGTGTTTCTGGAAATAAAAGGTAAGATCTATCATTCAGGTCTAATATATCCATGGAAAAAACATCATTGGGCAAGTCATTGATTATAGTCAACTGCTTTACCAAAGCCTGTTTTTCCACAAAACTGTAGCCTAGAACATCTTAAACCAGGTTTTGGGATACCAGCAAGGAAGATAATTACTTGCTGAGCCAGTGAGAAAAGGTCTTGATGCAGTGCCAGTACAGCCCTGTAGAAAGCACCATCGTGGGTGTCCCTGGGGATCATGCAGGTGTATTCTTCCATGCTGTCCCACTGACCTGCAGAGACACAGATAACCTCAGAAACACAACAGCCTTCTCTGCAATGAACAAAACAAAACTATGATGTGGTGCTTAGACATCAGTGTCTATGCCTGAGCACTGTGTGGTACTTCTGTATTTAAGTCAGCTCTCCAACAGTTGTCTTTGGTAGGGATACTATTATATATATAAACATAGATATAGCTACAGATAAGAAAAATATTAGCCTTTTTCTTCTAGATAAATTGTTATCCTTGTGGAAAAGGTTTTTTTCATTCTTTGCGATTAAATAATTAAAATTTGACACTTCCAGAACATTTGAATGAATTGGTGCCCTACAAAGCAAAAGATGAATTTTTCTCAGCAAAGGTTGGCAGAGAGCAAGTGATTCATCAGCTTCTCTAGTAAATACCTCACTAACAACACAAACATACTTTGGACCACTACAGATTTATTCCACTTAACACTGTCTACTCAGCAGACACAACCTCTAAAATGCTCAACAGATACTGCTCTTGTTATAACTGCCACAAATCTGAGAAAGCCTTTTAATCTCATTTCCAGCCTGAGCTCTGTTCAGTGTAAAGCCAAACAAAAGTGAGCATTTAAGCAACTGATCATCTGCTCACACCACTCTGTTACTGGAGACCACACTGGGAGATTTGATGCAAATGCAGGTTTTCCAAAGGGCTTCAAATGGAATGACATTTACTTCATTTCCCAATAAATAATGTGGTTACTTGATGTTGCTCTTTCCTCTATTCTGTAGTTCTGAAGTAAGTTTAAACTATCTGTGCTTGCCCCTCATGGGCTGCTGCACACCAGCACAGGAGGATACATTACCTAGACCCCAAGCAGCAGCAGCAGCCATCCTGGCCATCTTAGCTTGAGTTTCATCATTCACCTGTGTCCACTTTTCACAGCATTGCTGGTGGAGCTGTCCCCTAAGAAGAATCCACAATTTCTGATCAGCAAAAAGCCTTTTCCAAGAATTGTGCCTCATTAAACAATACCCACTGATAAGACAACAACCAGCCCCATTGTTCCTTTTATACTGAGTTGAGAATAGGATTTGACTCCTCTGGCCAACTCAACCATGCTAGTCTGATGACAAATATCCTACCATCAGAAAATAAATTTAAGGCACACTATGTTTTGAAAATAGACATCCAAAGAGAAGTTTGCATTTGTTCCTCAGCAGCTGTTAATGCCCATTTTAAAACTGGACTGAGAGTGTCAGTCTTTAAATACAGAAAAAAAAAATTCAAGAAAACAAACAAACTATGACCAAAAAAAGGATGCTTAAAATTTTTACAAGCATCAGTAGAAGAAACTGATGATCTGAAGAGCTTGGGCATGGCTCCTACTAGAAAACATTTTGAATTAACACATCAAGTTTGAAGACAAAGACTGCAGAATGAATGTTGCTGTAACCTCATACAAAGACTTGTCATGGCAAGATCTCAGGGGGCACCTGAATCTTTCATCTCCAGTGGAGAGGAAGTATCAGGATTTTTTATATTATTTCTTTCAAATCAACTGTGAATGCTGCACTAATCAAACCAATTATCCTGGGTGTTGCAGTTACAGGATTTCTCAGGCTGGATACTCTGTAGCAGTGAAACAGCTGCCAACTGTGAGGGAGAACAACTTGACTTCCCTAGTGTCATCCTCTCCCTTCCCAAAAAAGAAGATGAGTTAATCAAACAGAACCAATGGGCTGCCACAGGCAAGATAGTCATTCTGACAGCTTAATGGCCCAGGAGGGAAAAAAACCCAGAGCAAGTGAAAAACCAAGCCAAACCTAGCAACAGCAGTAAATCAGGACCTCAGAGATGCTGATAAAACACTGTGCCTCCTACAGGAGTAACTACATGAGGAGACAAATGGCTAATAATGTTTTGGCTGTACTCTCAAAACATCACAGCAGAGCACTGAAATAGTGATGCTGCACAATGTAATTCTAGATTATCTGCTTTATCCTGTCAGGCAGACTCCAGCAGCACAGTCAGTCAAACTGAATGCTACTGAAGACTATCAGCAGCCAAACTGTGGAATCCTCAGGCTCAGGATGACATCTCTAGTGTCAGCTGCAAGGCAGCAGACAGCATCTTGCAAAAGCACTTCTGAATTGTAAAAACACCTGCAGAGTTGGAGCCCAGTTCCACAAGAAAACTTGAAGACTCTGATTGCTCTCACTTTCAATAGATCCATGATATCTCTCTCCAACAGAAGAAAATTGTCGTTTTGTTGTTCCATTGATTTGCTGCTGATACATGAATAAGTAGGAGGTTCCAAAAGGACACTTAACACAAATACACATCCTGCAGGAGGAAAAAATTCTTCAAATCCCTGGTGAGAACTGCTACTTGCATAAAAGCTAATTGAGTAATGCTCAGTAAGAGGATCTATTTTCCCTACTGGAAAAGCTACACCCTTGTTTAGAAGGTATGTATGTCTCACCCTTGTTTAGAAACAAAAAGGGCAGAAAAATGATGTTAGAATTAGGTTTCTCAACAGTTCTGTTTCTAGCAGTAAAATTACTTTATTGAAGAGGAATCTCCTTACTATGGTGCCATCACCTGGGTTAATGTCAGAACCCATCAGGAGAGAGATTGTCACATGCAAAGTTCAGTAGAAAGGCAGAACCTGGAAGAACCCACTCCTGCCCCTGGGTAGAACTGTATGCCACAGTGAACAGAGTGCCTTCTCTTGCTATTCCATTCCTTCTCTTGGAATGGAATAGCAAGAAAAACCAGAAGCCCTCAGTTAAGCAGCCAGTTGCAAGTCACCAGCAGCTCACCCTGTTACAAATACTGATTTGAATCAGTTATATGTTGATGACAGCTATTTGACACAAAACTTGAAATACTAAATGTCCAGGAAGACAAGGCTTAAGAAAAGCTGAAAAAGACCCATAAGGGAAACCTCATCCTTCTACAAGGCATAGGTCTGACACTGAATAACCACAGGAATCTCTCATGTTTTAATCAGAGTTTAAAAAGGAGGGTCATAATGAGCTCCTTTTATGACTGTTTCTGACAAGTTCTGCTCTGTTAATGATTCCTCTATCTACAGTGTCTTTCTCTGTTATAAATGGGGTTGACCTGATTAGAAGGTTGCAGATTCTCTTCCAGAGACCTCAACTCACCAGATGGCCAGTCCTAAAAGGCTTAGAGATGTTATTACCAATTCTGACTTCAATGTACAAAGTGAGATGACACTCAAATTAAGCAGGAGTAGATAGGAATTCAGGCAAAAAAAATTGTGCCTGAATGACAGCATCCAGAGAAGAGAGAGACACCATTTTCCTTGGTCTTCAGGCATTCCCCTCTTACCATTCACCAAGTGCTTCCAAGCAACGCATCCGTCCCAGCATCAGCTCAGGATCATCTTTGTTTGTGTCCATCTTCTTGTCATAGGCCACCAGAGCATCTTCCCATTCATGAAGCTTTTCATACCAGGTAGCTTGAATTTCCTAAGGGAAGGGAAAAAAAAGTAAAAATAAACATCAGGGATTAACATTGATCGTTTTATATTAACTACCACAGCTTTTAGTAAAAAATTGGGTGTCTATGCTCATCGCTTCACTCTTTTATCCTTCTAAATAACATCATGGACTTCTGTGATACAGACAAGAGCCTTGAGCTAGGGTGAAAACTGGAATCCTGGCATTGCTCCACCTGCCTGAATTCAGGTTTACCAGAGGGATTAATCCACCATTACCCCCTTACTCAATGCCACTGAAATACCAGCTCAGCAGCTTGTGCTTTTCTCTTTGGAGAGGTGGAGTGAGTGGATCAGGAAAAAGGGTAAACCTGTAACATATTCCACTTCCTATATTGCACATAACTGCATTGAAACAAGAAAAACAGCCTTACATTTAGGAACGGAATGACTAACTAGGAAAAAAGCCCAAACTTTGCCTCTGGCTGCTGCTAAGCAATTACTTAATACAGCAACTAGTACAAACTTGGGGCCTGTTGCTGTTAATCAGGAACAGAAACACACAGACTCCAACTGCAGCTCAACAAGAGAGATTTTATTAACAAAGTGAAACACCTTATATAGGGCACTTGGCTAAATGAAAAGTGATTGGTGAATAGGAACACCACCTTCTCCACTACCATTGGCTAAGTAAGAGAAACAAATGTATTTTATGTCATGAAAACAGGAATGGAAAACATCACCTGTTCTTTTGAGAAAGAACAGTTTGGAGAGTTTATCTCCAGGACTTCTCTTGGGAAAGTAAGAAGCTTTCCCTTGTGAAGAAAGGATCCTGACAGGCCTTCAGCTATGAAGTTTCAGAGACACAGAATTGCCATCCCCATATCACACCCTTTACAAGGGAATGCATCAGTTTGCAATAAAGCCATTAAAAGTTAGCCAAGAAATGATCCTTACCAGCTAATCACTTTTCTTCAGTCTTTCTTTCTAGATTTTGTTTTCATTTTCAAGAAATAAAATGTCTTAATATATTTCAATACTTTTCTCTGCCAGTGTTTTTCTGCTCAGTCCTTGGCAGCTCATGTCTCAGCATAGGCTGCAGAGCAGATTCTTTTCCCAGACCTGTGGGCAGAGTCACTATAAACTATGTTTTGCATGCCAGGTCTTCCACTTAGCCCTTTAACTTCCCAGCTAAGTCATATTTCAATTAAATCCCTGAAAGCAGAGCTCCCAGCTCCTCTTAATTTCTTTTCATTTCCAATTCTGGAAAATTCTGTGCTTTGAACTACATTTACTGCTAGACTCTATCCCTGCTTAGGAGTGAAGTCAGAATTAGGTAATGTGGAACTTTGCTCAATCCACCCAAGGAATTATAAGAAGCTGCAAAGATGTTCTGAAGTCTGTACTTCTCCCAGAAAGGACTTATTTTCCACTCTAGGTCAAAACCACACATAATCCTACACTAGAGGATTCCCACCATTTTGTGCTTATACCTGGTTCCCACTTTCTGGTGGTTACTACATAAAGAGGCTGGTCTACTGTGCTTCCACAGCTGCCTTCCTTTATCTAATCACCCTAAAACACTGCAGCAATTACCACTGCAAAATCATCTTTTTACCAGTAGAACTGTCAGGGGAGCATAGGTGGTTTGGTCCTTGAACACAAATTAAATGACTCATAAAATGAGAAGAAATAATAAAAGGTACATCATTCTGAGAAAGAGAGAACAAATACATAATAGGGTTATTTGATCTTGGCAAGCAGTCTAAATTGTAAGGGACTAGTTAACTTGCTATTCTAAATAATACCTGTGAACACTTTTGAGAGAGACTAAAGGTTAACTTCCATTAACTTCCACCTGGAAGGTGTTGATGCAGTTTCTCAAATCTTTCAAGCTAAGAACAGGAAGTTATTTCCTCCCTTCCCAGCTTATCCTAAATAAAAGAACTTATGTTGTCAAGTTGCTAGTTGCTCACAGCTGCATTTAGTATCAACAGCAGCTGCAAAATTCTCCTCCAAATCAGGTTCTTGCAGCCCTCCCTGTATCCAGCATCTGCTGCAAAGTGCCCACTGAACATCCCTGTAGGCAGCAAGGCCCTTCTTTATGAACAATGAGATATTTTAAGCAGGGATAAAACCTCGATGTGATTGACTGAGAAAACACTCCATCATCCACCAAAACACTAACTACAGAAACCATAAAAACATCAGACACAAAGAAGTAGATTATCCAGCAGGACTCACCAGCTCACCAAAATGCTTCATGGCATATTCCAGCACCCCAGCAGCTGCTTCTGGCTGTTGGAGCTTATTATTAATGCTGGAAAGGGAGGAAAAGAAAGATGATTTAACACAATTGGCATATTAGGGGTTGGTAGAAGCTTCTGCTTGATAGCATCAAGCTCTATAATTTAGAAATACCAATAGAATACTTTTTGTTTAGACTTCCACATGAACAATTAAAACTACATAAGGCACACAATGACCATGTATTTTCAAAACAATAGGTACACATGTTCTCTGCACATAGTCTGAGGACTTGTTACACAAAATAGAGATGGCATATGATTATAAATTCTATGTAACAGCCTGCATAGAACGAAGAATAGTTGCCAATAATTTTAAAGGCACGATTTTTCATGCCTTTTTAAAGTTGTACTTAAGAGTTTTACAGTACCAACTTTTTATCTCCCCATTCCTTAAACAAACCACCAACTCCTCTAAAAATCAGAGCAGAGATTTTAATGATGCAGGAAACAGTCTATATCATTAAAACAGCTGACAAATGTCACCAGGAAATGATATAAAACGTGTGCAACCCTAATTTCAGTTTCACATTTTATACAAAGCCTCTACATTGGTACTAATCAGCACTGGCGCTTTTCTTTTGCTGGTCTTCAAGAACATGCCAGAAAACTGCTGCCATCACAACCAATTCTCAGCCTGTACCAGGGAGGCACTTGTTTTGCAAGGCCAGCTGAATTTTATGAAGCACAAGCAAACAGGCTACTCTTGAATCTCATTCTCTAGTTCAAGATGTACAGCTATTCTCTTAATTTCTATTTCACGTTGATTTTCTTACTTTACTATCAGAAATTAGGTACTCGGTGAGTAGCACTATTCCTAAACCCCAATTTAACAAGGAAATTAACTTTTTATTAAGCTTCTGCTATTTTATAAAGCTTGTTTATGAACAGCCTCTGGTTCATTGCCTTCCTGTTTCCCTACTGACTCTGGAGAACCAGAAGTGCAAATTGTTCAAAGCAACATCACAACACCTGAGCACCTACAACACATCCTACAGCCCAATATTAACAACAGCTAACATCTGGAACAGAAGCAGCATAATTAACAAAACAAAACATGGCAACAGAGCACAGTGCAAAGAGATTTTCAGTGGTATTTAAACAGGACCATAGATCAGGCAGATACAGAAATGCTCATTCTTGCCTGCCATCATTAGAAGGGCTGCAAGATTTCCCCCTTATAACAGGGCAGGGGATCATTGAGAAAAGCAAATCTAAAGTATTAAAGGGAGCAATACACAGATAAAAAAGGGGGAATCTTTCAAATGAATGCTACATTTCTTTTGTCTCTGGAAGCCTCCTTGACAAATAAAGAATCAAGCTCCCAGACATACTCTGGATATCTGTTAAGTAAAATACTCTTAGAAATCAGGCCTTCAGACTGGTGGAGCTAAAATCAGATTTACCCAGATTAAGAATACACATAATCACAGTTCAAGATGACTGGCACCCAACAATGAAACAGACCCATACCATTTTTAAAAAAAAGGTGGTTAAAGATTGCACTAACTCCAGCCAGCTTCCCAAGGGAAAGTTTGGCAGCAGCCTCGTAAAAGTGATAATTGGCTGTCACATTTCATGACCTGAGGATTTAAAAAGCCATTGGCAGACACATTCCAGCACGCCAGACAGTTAATTTCTTCCAAGTTATCTTTCTTGACAACACTTCCTGACAAAATTGACCATTTTCTTTTATCATCTGACAATTAGCACTGCTCTTCTGCCACTCCCTGGTGCACTCGATTACTCTTTTGTTTTTACTTTCTTGACTGTCCAAAGCAGAATTAAGTGTCTCAAACCTAATTATGGTTAGGTTTAAGCAAAGAGAAGGAAAAGATGGGGAGGGAAAGGAGAAAGAGTTTGATTTACAAGAATACACAGCAGTAGTTGTCAATAATCATAAATTCCTCTCCTGTAACAAATGATCTAGAACACAGTGAGCAGTGACAGATAATTTTGTGGACTAGGACAAGCCTCTGACTGGGATAAGCCTCTCCTGGCAGCTGCTTTTCCCTGTGCTTAGGACCATTTCAGCAACAGCAGTAAATATTTTGACTCCCTGCTCCCAGCCCATTTTGTGTACACACTATTTTAACCAGGTACATTCACAACACACATTAAGAAAATACAATTCTGTGCTTTCCTTCTCTTTCACCTTCCTTCCATGAAGGCAGTGCTCCTCTCCCTGCAGATCTGAGGAGTCTGTGCTCAGACAGAACCTTCCTAAATGTTACAACACTCTTAAAAGCACTGCAGAGCTGTTTTCTAGCCACCATGCTGGAGACTGAACAAAAACAAAAACTGCAGAAAAGCATCCAGGCATTCAGAAAAGGCCCTGAGGGCAAATATTGCAGCCAGGCAGAGTTGCCAGGGGTTTTTAGCCACAGTGTTACTGCTGGAAATCAGAGCAGTTTACTGGATTAGAACCGAGGGGATGGATTTCTCCTTGTATCTGGAAAAAGATAATTACAAAATCTCTCTGGATTGAAGGAGAAGGTGGGAAAACATCTCTCAAGATATGTGAACCAATGCTGCTACTTGCTGTAGCAATTTACAAGTTAAATGCTGTAACTTGCTGGACAATAACTTAAGTCTTTGTTTAGTGGCAGATGTCCTTGCAATTATTCCTAGTTCAGAATAATGTTGAATTTAATACTAAAGGAAAAAAATCCATATCCACTGAGGGAAGAACATATTCATCAGCTCATTTTTGTTAAAAAGCTAGAAAAAACCCCACCACTATCTCCTACTTGAAGGCTTGGCAGGAAGGCATAAAGGAACATTTTTAGGACATTTAGAACATTTTAGAAGTTTTTAGGTATAGGTTTGGTAGGTCACAGGTAATATTTCATCTCTCAGGAAAGGCCCAAGTATTCAGCTCTGCAGCCCACTATGGGCTGGCAGAGCCTTCTAGTACTAATGCTCAAGGAAAAAATTTCAAAATTATATGTTTTCAAGGCTAACATACATATCTAAAATATTATGAAGCTATTTCAAGACAGAGCTTGCAAGTGAGAGACCACAGAAATAACAAGACTTCCTGGGTCATATCAACTTATATACTTTGAACTAATGCACTAATATCAGTGCTTAATACCCACTATTTTGTCTCACATTTTATTCAATAAACAAAGTGATTAGCAAAAACAACAAAACAACAGAAAAGCCTTATACTTTCTCTCTAAATGAGTATAAATCCGTTGCAAAACTAATTCTTATCAATAAAGTTTGATATGAGTTCAGCCCACCTGCACTCACTGTGTGATTATGCAGAACAATATAATTTAAATTGCCCACCCTGTTTATTTACAGTATCTGCAGTGTAGCCAGAATAATGTCTGACCCTGACCTATTTGGAGCACTTGATCATGAGGAGTGGGGTATTAGAATGTAAACAGGACTTCTGATGAAAAACATTTTCCAATTGCTATGTCACTCTATCCCTACAAAAAGTGACTACTCTTGGCAAACTTCCTAATACAAAAATCTTGTCAAAAGTCTTAAATCTTCAAATTTTATTAGTAGTGAAAAGCTACATAAAGCTACTGCTTGATTATTAAGATATCAAAACTGCAGGTTTTACATGTACACTGAGCTAGAATCACAAAAAATAACAATATTTGAGAGAAATATACTCCTATTGCTTGTGTATTATAAAGGTTATTTAAACAGAAACCAGACATGAAGTGGGAATCAAAACCAACTTTACTGTCTTTAGTGGGAAGAGAACCAAATGACAGAGTTTTCTCACCTACAAACCCAAGGCATAAATGTGTAATGTTTACTAGAAATGTCCTCTTTTATACAGTCCTGGGAGCTTTCCAGTCTTCCATTCCCTTTGATATTGACAATATTCTCCATCACTCAACATACATTAAATTTTCAAGAACTCAGAAGCAACCAGACTTCCCTCATCTTCTCATAAAAATTATAAAAAAATGCCTTTTCAAGTGGTCCCAAACTTACCCATGAGGGAACACACACATTTCCAATTGCTACAATTAATCCCAAAACATAATAGAGAAACTTTATTTTTGCAATAAAGCAGCTTGTATGCAGAATTCAGACAAGTAGACAAACTCTTCTTTTTATCAGTCTCCTCAAGTTTGTTTAGAAAGATTCTCTATATGACAGATTTTACCAGCCCCAGCCAAGCTAATTTTTCCTTCTGAAGAAGTGCTGAGAGCTGCTTCTGGGATTGGAAGGCATTGCTATTTTGTGGAGACTTGGGAGAACAGATAATCCTCTGGCAAAAGGAATTGGCTTTGAAGGCCATTTTCTCCAATTCTGTGATTTGTTTTCAGGCATCCCCCACTCCTTGACTCAAGAAATCTCAGAAAACAATCCACAGCCCCCAAAACAACTCAGAAAACCAATCTCTGTCCATCATGCCACTAAAAGTTACTCCCATTCTGGGAAGAAATATGTTTGGGAAACTGATACCAGGATACCAGGAAAGAACTGTTTTCAATAAAAGTTGTGATGTTTGAGTGCTTCAGGCCAGAGCAGCCCCTTCAGCTTCCAAGAAGGAGACACCATATCCCTCCCAGGCATCAAAACTGGCCAAATTCCCAATCTTGATACAAATGCTTGCAAATCAAACAAAAACATTCATCAGTTTTGAAAGGAAAATCAGTGAAAAATGTTACAATAAATTTCTTAGCCAGCCCTGCTGCTTAAGACGCAAAAGGTTTTGTATCACCTCTTTTTTATTAGCCAGAAAGCAGAGAAGAAAAAAAATGCTAAGCAGGGTATTTAGCAAAAAAAAAGAAAGGTGAAACACAGAGCCAGTCTTTGTGTATTGGTTATGCAAAGAGGGGATGCCTTAAATAAAAAGAAATAACAAATGATAGCAGGAAGTAGCAGCGTTTTGTTTCTCGTTGAGTCCCCTCCCCTGTTCCACCTGCCCCTATAATTTCAGAGATTTACAACACAATCCTGACCATAAAGCTGTAGTAGAGTGAATGTTGGAGCATTTATGAGCATCTCCAAAGCCAAAGGTGAACAGATTCACATTTCCTGGGAGAGAAATGCAGTGTTTCAGAGCTCCAGCACAGTGTGGACTCCACAATGGGCCAGCTGAGAGCTGATGAGAGCCTTTGTCACCTCGGCAAGCATCAGGAATTCCAGATTCTAAGCATTTGCCAGATGCACATTAAGGGGTTTGCAATGAGCTGGCTACCAAATAAATAGCCACGGGGCACTGAGCTTTTCTTCTTGTCTCAGCTTTGCATACACCTGTCAGAACAGCTTCCCAGAGAAGGCAATCATTTAAACTCCCCTCTAATTTAATCTGCCCCTCCAGGGACAGGAGATAACTGGTTCTCATCAAGTAATACTAATATATTTGAACTTAGTAACCTTAATCAACATTATAAACATATGGCATATACAAATTGAAACCATGTTTAGCCTCAGTTTTCCCAGACATTTCAGAACTACATCATGAATGAAGTAAAAAAGGATTTGTCTCATATTCTTGATTTTGGGATCTTGTCTTTTTAGCTATCATGTACCACAGTATTTCCACATACAAAATATAATGGAGGAAAACTAGAGTGATTGATTTCAGGCCAAATGATGCTCAATTTCTCCATCAGTATTGAGGAAAAGAAAGAACAGGACACACTCAGTAATCACAGAACTCATTTCTACCCAGCGATGCTCCAAACTTTACCTCTTTACAAAATGCACCAGGATTTGAATCCTGAATTCAAATCCTAAGTAGAAGAGTACAGAATCTCCAACTACTGACCTAACCTGGCAATGACTCCCATCTGTAGCTATTGCTGCCCCAGTGACTACATTCAGTTCTCCATGAAACTGGGAAAGACCCATCTTTCAAATACTCATAAAGAAGTCAAATTACACTAAGGCCAAGGGACATCTCTGCCCAAATCTTTAATGCTTTCTCAAAAGTAATGACAGATGGGAGGATTTGTGCTTTTCCATTCTTGCATAATATATCTGTTGTCACTCTCTTACACAGAACAAAGTATTCTCTTTTAAAACAGGTAAATTGAAGTACCTGGAAGAAAGATGGTTCACATTTGGATATACAAATTAAATGCTGAATCCAAACTAAAACCCTGTCTCATTTCCAATTAAATATTCTGGTCCAGAGAAGAGATTTTTGAGGCTTTTTTGTGGTGTTTTGTAATAGGTTTGTTCAATTGAATCTTGGATCCTTTCAAAATTTGTATAAAGAGGGAATGCATGGACCTAAGAGTGACTCCTCTCTTACACATCTGTCCAAGGCAGGAGAGTTATGGTGAGTGGGAGCAGCAGCAGAATAGACTGAAGTCCTGTGTAACACAATGGGGGTATTAGCAGGGTGGCTTTTTGGGGCAGAGAAGCAGAGTCTGGCCTGTCCTAGACTCCATTCCAACTTTGACAAAAACATGTTTCTCATCACAGGAAGCCAGTGAAGAATTTGCCCCTGGGAATGACAGAAGCTCCAGCTGGAAAAGGGCTCAGACAGGATTAGAGGCAGAACAAAAAGGTCAGGCTTTCATCTGTGTGCAGTGGCACTTGCTGGTCTGAAGTATAAAAAGCAATTTTGCTATGGAAGGTTTCTGGAATGTCCATGACAAAAATTGACTGAAGCCTATGGTCTGCCATGGAGGTACCCTCTGTACTTTAAACAAATTTTACTTGCATATCTCTGGGAATATCTCAGCTCACCAATCCCACACAGCAGCCTCACCAGCTGACACAACAGACCCAGTGGTTTTCTCTTGAGTACAGCACAGGCAGCCAGTCACCCACAAGACAACTGCTTGTTTGGAGAGCTCTAATTCTGGCCTCCTCCTAAAGATTCCCTCTTCCTTCTCTATGAAAATTCAGCTTTACAAGACACCTGTATTCATATTCCACTCCTGCAGTGCTTTGATGACTTAATCTCCCAAAATCTTCACACTCTTGTGGGTCTGTTTTGGAGAAAAACTATTAGTCAGCTCCAGTGCAAATTAGAGGCAACAACAAAGCATCAAGCAACAAGTGTATCAGAGCTGAGATGGGAGAGAAACTGCATCAACAAGCAATTGTGCTTTCTATTTCTTTAAATGCAAATGTCAGATCAGCAAGGCTTTTCTAATGGTTCCTAATCAAGCAGAAATCCTGCAGCCACTTTGGATCAGCAAAAGAAGCCAAGATGGGATAGAGTGTGTCAGTTGGGTTTGTCCTAATATCCCTTGTAAGAGATGCAATATCAGCTTTCTTTTGTTTCCTTGGACATGAAGAAGCTTTCACAGCCTTTATGCAAGGAGCAGATATATGAGGCATTTAATCCTTTATTTCATCTAATTTCTGTCCATTATCATAATCAGAAATTTTGCAGGAAGATGCAAGAACCCACATGTTAGGCAATTACAGAGCAGTTGGCCTGAGGAGAAATAACTTATCCTGAAGTATCTAGAATTAAGCCTGCAGGACTTTTGTAAAAGGCTGCACCTTTGCTGAAATGGTTTTATTTGGAGATCAAACTACTATAATAAAATTCTGAAATAAAAAGGTATGAAAGAGGAGAGGAAGTTGCCATCTCAGCCAGTTGAGACTGGACTAACACTCTGAATGTCTAAAAATTTAGGATTTACTCTAAAATCTACTCTTTATGTAACTATGGATGTTTTAATTAACCATAGATTTTCTTCTCAAAATTCTATTAATAAACTGGCCTCCCTAACACTGGAGTTAGATCACACTGTCTGTAAAAACAACAACCCTGTGACAATTTTACATAGACCCACCATTACTTAATGTTCTTTCATTTGCCCACTATGAATAAACTGAGGAGTTTTTACCTACACATTCTGCAGATTCCATTTCATCCCACCCTCAGGTATTCTATTTCTAAAACAATAGCAGTGGATTTCACAACATTAATGGTGCAGAGACCTCAGTGTCCAGAGAGAAGAGGATCAGATGCTTAACTAATTATTTTGCTAAAATGCTGTCTAAATAAGAGATAATGCAATCATAGTTACCCCCTACAACTTCTGGGCTTGTAATATGACTTGTAGCAGCCAGGGCTACATTCCAGAGAGTTACCTTCCTTGAACTTCTCTAAACTCACCCGTTTTGAACAGCCTTTTCACATTCTGGATCTCTAATGCTCTCATGTTATTTAAATGCCAGGACCAGTCACCAAGAGGGCTCCAATCCAATAGGCAATAATTGCTGGAAATTCTCCTCATTTCCTAGCCCTCTCCTACACCCCTTCAAGACAGAACTGAGGTAATTCTTTATTGCTCTCCCCCAACCTTTCCTGGCAGAAACCTGTTCCAATTTCACCCTGTAAATATCTGATTTGAACAGATGAACTGGGAGGGGCCAGCAAGCTCTTCATAGTTTCAGGGGGGTGGAGGTAAACAGAAAAATAGTATATAAGATGCATTGAGACAGATTTCCAAAGTGCATAGGCTCTGACAGGAGGGGTTTGAAAAAAAGGCACTTCTTCAGGCTCCACCTCCAGGGACTCACTTCATTGGAAGCAAGGAAGGTATCAGGCTGCTGCAGGAAATTTTATACCTATCCCAGCTGCATTCAGACTACTGCAGTCAGCTGGAAGGTTTCTGTTGCTGTAAGCAAAAATGCCAGCAAGACCCACAGCTCAGCTGGCATGGCTCTGCATTGTCACCGTGTCTGTGGTGATCTACCCAGCTCTGCTGCAGAAACCTCCCAAGAGGAGAATGATCAATGGCAATGCACAGCTGAGGATGCCAGGCTGCTGCGAGGAGATCAAGGAGCTCAAGCTGCAGGTAGCCAACCTGAGCAGAATGCTGCAGGAGCTGAGCAAGAAGCAGGAAGGGGACTGGGTGAATGTGGTGATGCAGGTGATGGAGCTGGAAGGGAGCACCAAGCAGATGGAGTCGCGCCTCGTGGACGCTGAGAGCAAATACTCTGAAATGAACAACCAGATTGACATCATGCAACTGCAGGCAGCTCAGACGGTCACACAAACATCAGCTGGTAAGGAGGGAGTCACCAGGCTCCCAGATACACCTCTCAATGTACAGCTAATTACTAATTCCTAGTGCTGGCATGTCCCACTAACGTGGTTAGCAAACATGCACACTGAATGCTGCTTAGGCAGTGACCCCGAGTAAATTAGTCTGGATTTCTTCATCTGTAATTTTATATCTATGTCTGTTTTTAAAGAGTGCAGAAACTGAATAGGTACTGCATTTCTGCAGTGAGGAACTCAGTCTAATATTTCATTTTCTGAGCAGCACCAATTCTAAAAGAATGGGAGCTGGCTTGGTAAGGAAATGGCTCTGGCAGTAATAATGTCTGAGTTCACAGTGCTGGCAGGAGACTAGAAATTGTTAAAACAATTAGAAATGCTCTCCAGGAATTACTAAAGATTCATAATTGTATCTTTATAACTATCTCTGAATCAGAGTAAAAAAGAGTGGCCCATTATTTTTGAGTGATAATTCTTAAAAATTCAAGGCTGTAGATGATGCAAGATACAAACTGTGATATATACCTAGCCAAACCACAGTTAAATTCTTCAAAATTCTCTTCCCTGAGGGAAAATTTCACTGCACACAGTGATTGCACAGGCCTGTACTAAATGTGGAATGCAGGTGCATTTTTAGGTCAGCTACCTGTAAAGGCACTTCTAGAAGAAAGCATCCTTTTTGTTGACTTTTCTCTTTAAATGAAATTCACTGCAAAGAGCTTAAATTGTCTCAGTCTCAACAGAGTTTGCCAGAAGATTTCATTTGGATTATTTTTTTAACATCGAGGAAAAACTTCTAAATCTATTTACTTAATTCTTCCTCTAAAATAGTTCCACCTGGTTGGTTTTGACACATCACTATTTACAGTAGGCCTTAAAAAATAGTTACACCATAACAAGCCTGTTTGAAGCTGTAGAAAAAACAATTACACACAGCAGAAACTGGCCCAGAAGGTATTTAAGACAGATGTGTCTCACCTCACCAGGTAAGAGATATTTTTGAAAACTGTCAGACATTATAAAGCCTTGCTTCAGCTCATTTATCCTTCTCAGAATAGCTGTGCATTTTACCATCTTCAAGTCAGTTCCTGCACTAGGAGGAAAAGAAGCTTTCACAGACTGACTGACTGCAGCTGAAAGGCACCTTCTCAGTCACAGATGCCAGTGCAGAAAGGACTGAGCAAAGATCCCTCACCCACAAACTTGGCTGACCTGTTCAAAACAGACACCTGGCAGCAGGCCTGGCCATCCCATTGGATAAGTCTTTATTATTTAGGAGGGCATCAGCAAATATACTTTCTAGCACAGACACACAGTGGCAATGTGACAAGAAAGCAGAGATGTCTTTTTGCATAGCAGAGGTTAAAAAAATTTAAAAAATAAATGAATAAAAATCACAAAATCCCAGTGTTACGACACCTTTTGCCAGTGCATACACTTCTCAAAATCTAAGTCATTTCAAGATAACATTAGACTTGTGGAAAGCCTTCTTCATTACTCCTTGTATTACAAACTAAACTTTGCAGAAAGCACTTTCACAGAAGAGGAGTTCTTGCTGCTCAGATTCTCACTTTCTGGTTCTGATTCAAGTAGATGCTGTATATGACTGCTCATCACTTTACCAGAGGAACTACCGAATTTCTGGTGTTTACAAGCTACCTCCTGATGAATTTTTGGGAATTCCAGATCTGGAGGTAAGGATATTTAGTAGACAATGTATATTACATGTCTTTTGAAATATAATCCAGAAATTCTCTACAGAGATGAAAAGAGCACACACTAAGTTTTGGTACCCCACACTTGTCATCCACATCTTTATGTAAACAAACTTCAAGGATGGAAAGAGTGCACATTTAAGAGAGAAAATAGAAAAAGGGCTTATCTAATAATTTTTGCTATAGGAATTTTTTCACATTGTGAAATCTGGAACAATGTCTTGTGTTAAGAGAACTGAAGTTCTTCCTAAATCTACTGACAAGTAATCACTGCATTTTTTTCCTGTTCCAGGTGTTCTGTGACATGGAGACAGATGGAGGTGGCTGGACTGTCATCCAAAGACGTAAAGTTGGTTTGACATCGTTCAACAGGGACTGGAAACAATACAGGGAAGGATTTGGCAATATTAGGGGAGATTTTTGGCTGGGAAATGAAAATATCTACCGGCTTTCAAGACGCCCCACTGTCCTGCGAGTAGAGTTGGAGGTAATTAATCATCTCTTAATTTCAGCAGCAAAAGACTTTTTAATTCCCAGTACCAGATACCATCTCCTATCTCGATAGGAGGCCTAAATAATTTGCATGCTTTAATTATAGGAGAAGGAAGTAGGCTCAACCTAGGAATATATTCAAACACAAGACAGAAATGTGCTCTCCTCTGTGCAAAGTCAGCAGCACAACCTTCTGTCTGCACACACTGTGTCTTCAGAACTCATGGGGTTCCTGCAGAAGGCACTGCAGAGATCAAAGTGCTGATCATCTCAGATTTAAAAATTCAGAAAGAGATGTCCCATAAAGTTTGCAAGCCTCTGAGTCTTTTAATTTTGCAGCACTTCCTTCCAGCCTGGGTACAAGAGTCTGCATGGTATTACCCTCAATTTCTTCAGTCTGTTAAAGGCTTGGGTTTGCTTACACTAGTTTATAGTTGGTATAATAGCTTTGAGGGATGGGATATTTATACACTGAAAGGCTTAATGTCTAAAAGTCACTGTTTCAGAGAGGAAAAAAATTACTTGAGGCAGCACATGAACACAAGGATATTGAATACAAGAGCTGCACATGAGGTATGCTACATATTGTACAATACCAGTGCAGATAACACTTGGAACTTTCATACTTAGCTCTGTAAAGTTCCTTTGCCTTAAGAGAGCAATTTCTGCAGTCTGAGACAGTAAAAATACATGTATATGATCATGGATGTGGGAGTCTTTTTCTGCTCTGACAGGACTGATTTCTTCTCCCCTGTTCCGTGCAGGACTGGGAAGGTAACACACGCTATGCCCAATACCAGCAATTCACCCTGAGCAATGAAGTGAACAGCTACAGGCTGTTTGTGGGGAATTACAGCGGGAACACGGCGCGGGATTCCCTGCGCTACCACAACAACACAGCCTTCAGCACAAAGGACAAGGACAACGACAAGTGTGTGGATGACTGTGCCCAGTTCCGTAAAGGTAAAATACAAACCCCTCCCTGTCCTGACAGAGCTGCTCGGGTCAGCTGTGGAGAGCCCAACACTCCCTCTTTTTCATGCAACACCTGAATGGCAAACCAAGGGAGAGGTGACCAATTCTGGAAAATACACTTATGTGGGAAATTTGGCAGTTAAAGCTGATTTACAAGAGCCACACTGTGTATTACAGACATCAGCACTCTTAAATAACTGTGTGCTCTCACCTATGCAGTTACCCAGCCCATTATAGTATCTGCCAGACTATCACATACTGATACAATACAATGATACAGGAAGTTATTCCTTAATATCTATCAGATTCTTATTTTTTCTTATATTTTTCTAAATTTTCAAGTCCTAGTACTAGGCATCTGTAATTCTTCTCCTGTATTCACCTCCACATTCAGCTTGACTTGTGATCTTTATTCCTACCCTATATTACAAGCCTCTAATGAGGTTACTCTCTTAATTTAATTTAGTATCTTTATTTGAGTTCTGTCAAAGATAATTATCTTCATTACATCTCGCTCTTTAATTTGCCCATTGTGTCCCACACAATATGCAAACAAAACTGTTGATCTCAGTCTCAATAAATACTCAGAGCTCAGGAACTTTTTAAACACCTTAAGATGCTCTAGTGAATTACCCAGATGTGTTTCCTATGCTAATTCACTGAGCCAGCATCAGAAACATGTCAAGGAAATATTCTAAGAGGAATGAGCAACTAAATGAAAAGCTGCTGGACTAATTTGACTATAGAGCTGTAAAGCCTTTAAGTTCTTAAATATCTATGTTAAGTTTTAAATCTATCTGCAGCCTCTGCTATAGGCTGCAGGGATTAAATGCTGCATTCTGCTCACTGTCCTCCAGAAAAAGTAGCAATCATTAATAGAAATGACTCACCAGGAATCTATTGATTTGTTTCCTGACAAGGTGGATATTGGTACAACTGCTGCACAGATTCCAACCTGAATGGAGTTTACTATCGCAAAGGAGAACACACCAAGAACATGGATGGCATCACCTGGTACGGGTGGCACGGATCAACCTATTCCCTCAGGAGAGTGGAGATGAAGATCCGGCCAGAGGATTTCAAACCATAGAAGGAATCAACATTTGATTGTACAGCTGCACGACATCACCAAGTACAAGGTGGGCAATGAACAGCCAAATAATTTTTCGTTTCATCCAATACAAGCAACAGCTATCTACTGGTGATGTACACAAACACTGTGACACCAGTCACAGCCACCAGTATCACCAGGGCTCAGGCTTGTTTTCTCCTCTTCAGGCTCTTTCCAAAGGGAAAACTATTTTGTTAGAGTAGGTTAGAACTGAATGCACTTATAGCACCTTCAGAAAACCTAAGGGTGTGTTTTCACTAGCAGTGTGATTACTGGGTTGCCTTAGTGTTATTAACCAGATAGGCAGGGACTGAAAAGCAAAAGCCTCTTGGCTTCCTCTCCTTCAGTGTCTGGACCAAGCACTGCTAAGCAACTCTTTTCAAGAAGTACTCAAACCACAGAAGTTAGACTCATTTCAAGTCAGAGGAATCAATCAGAAGTGTCCCTGATGCACCTTTCTTTAGTGTACAGTAAGTGGCTTACTTTCCCACAGAAGAAAAAAACAAAGCTCAAAAGTGTTGTGTTAATTAGCATTGTTCAGATTCTCCCCTGAAGTTTAACTGCCACTTCCTGCTGCTGCCTCAAATAATCCCCTCTGAAGGCTGCCCTAACAGATAGTAACACTGGAGGAAGATTTGTCCCATGAACCCTCTGATGTTTACTTCTATCCACACAAATCACCTACATGCTGATAAACTAGAAAAGCAACTTTCTGGGCTGTCCCCAAATTATGTTAGAACACAAACATGCTGTATGTCAGTAGGGCTGAGAATGAACAGCAGATTAGCAAAAAAAGTCCAGACCCAGCCAAAGAACTCAACTCCAACACTTGAGACCTTTGTATTCACGAGCAGAACACTGGCACACACCAGAGAATCCCTAAGTGCCCAAAGTTATTTCAACATAAAGGAATGTTTGCTAGCACAGCAGACTGAGGAGTATCAAAACCTGTTTTGAAAACTATCCCAGCTGGAAGTTACCTAGAGTAGTCTGTCAAAAACAGTACACTTCTCCCTCACGTAAAACAGTGTTAAAGATAACACTTATAAAAGAATGAGACTCCTCCTACAGCCCTACCACTGCTTGAATATATTGAAAAAGATTGTTATCATTAATATATCTATTTTTATTCACCTTGAAGAGAATTTGAATCTAGATTAGGTTGTTCAGTCCTGTGTAAAATGAAAGATAAAGGTGTCTTGGGAATTTCCATATGTTCAAATACTCATACTGCAAATTTCAACTGTGTGGAACTATAGTTGGAACTATTTTAACTGTGGTCTATGATGGATTTTTAAAGGTTTCTAAAACTTTTTCACTTCTAATAAATTGTTTCATTTTTAAGTGTGCTTTATGTCAATTCTTTTCTCCTTGTTTTTTGATACACAAAAAAACAGCTGTGTGAGCAACTGAGGCCAAGAAAAAAATACACTGAATTCTGTATTTTCCTCAATAACATGAGGCAGAACAAAGGGTGAAAAAATAAAAGAGAGAAAAAAAATCAGAAAACACAATTCCAAGGAAGTAGGAGTGTTGAAAAATTCACTGCACAAAGACAAAGTTAAGTTTTCGCTCAACCAAAATCAATTTTTTCATCTCAAGTAGCTGAGCTAACATTTCTGTGATATGGAACAGAGACTCACATTTTAAAAAATGTAGTTTAGCACCAAATCCTGTGCAGGTATTTCAGGCTAACATCTGTGTTACTGTCAAAGCTGAGAAACAACACAATACTTTATAACATCTTCTATTTGACATATGAGCAATGAGAGCTATCTAAACTAAATCAGCAGAATGTGATGAGAAATTTTAATTAAGAACTTCAACTTTTCTGACTTATTTATATGCAGGTGCAGAAATCTCTGATTTAACCTGCAGCAGTTTCATGACATTACATAGTGAACTCGAAGGGTGAGAGGGGGAAATCAGAACTTTTTCCTGCACTTCTTCCTGCAAAACTTCCCTGGGCTTCTATCATAGTTTTAACCACACAGTAGAAGGACAGAACTCAGCAGTTAAAATTGGACATTTGCAAGTAGTTTAACATCTTGTGACAGAGCGAAGTCTTAAGAATTGCCTAAATTAATCCTAGTAGTACCTTAAATTGTAGCTACAGCAAGAGCAGAAATCTCACCAGCTGTGGTCCTACCTGATGAGAGATTCTAGAATAGCTGGGGTGGGACCCTTTTGAAATTCCAGCTCTTTGTAGTGTAGGGCTTTAGCATATGCTCGACATTTGGCAGCTCTTTCCCCCAGAAGGACAATGCCATTGTCATCTCTCAAAGGCAGTGGGCCCTGGGAAGCAGCACACACATCAAAAGCAGGATGAGAATTACAAAGTAGCTGTGAACTCCATACAGAGCAGACACCAGCTAGCACTAAAAGGAGCTGCCCAACAGCATCTCTACCTTGTCACTGTGCTCCATGAATTCTGCCAAGTTCAGCAGAGTCTGAGTGACTTCTGCAATATCCTGAGAAGTCAGGGCCAACTCAATGCTTCGGATCAGCTCATCCTGCTGGTCTTCGTTCAGTTCAGACCAGCATGAAACAAAGGCAGCATTGAAGAGGTCCCTGGGGAGGAACACAAAAGACAGTGTGAGGTGGGGATTCATGAGAAAAAGTCTCACCTTCTTATTCAGAGAAAGAGAGCTAACAAGCACACTTACATGCCTAGCTGTAATAAACAGTGATTAGTTTTTACAAAGCTAACATCTGTGAAACCTTCATTTTAAAAATATAGAATAGGCCAGTATACTACAATAATAGAAATATTGTACTATCATTTGCTATCAAAGTTTCTCCAAACATGCTGGTTCTAAAAAAGCACTGCAATTTATTCCAGTTAGAGGTATTTTTATTTTCCACAGTAAATACTCAAAACTCTTGCCTACTCTGCTGGTTTTCCAGCTTCACTTATGTGCCTTGTCTTTTTTCTGGACTAATGTGCAGAACTTCAATGAAACATTTTGTGCACATCATGGAGCAGCCAACTAGGAAGGGTGGAAATGAAATCAAGCTGTTGGCTCTGATTTATGCCAAAGCAGGAACTCTCTCTATTTATGAAACCTAAGAGCTTCTAAATAACCTTCTTTTTTCCTTATAATAACTGTCTTCCATCTGCCATTACAAGTGAGATAAAAATCCAGAAATGCTGTACCGAGCCATGGGATTATAGGCTTGAGCCAGGGCCCAACATGAGCGCAGGGATGGTGAGGAAGAATCTTTCAGCAGCTCCAAGCTCAATCTCCTTAACCATTCCAACCAGTCATCTTTGGAAACTCTTCTTGCTGCTCCCCAGGCCTGCAGTACAAAGACAGACAATTCATCTACCAAATAAAGCATTATCCAAGAGCAGAAGAAATCCATCAGCAGGCAGCATTACTTCTTTACAGCTCCAAACCACATGCTGAGAATTCCTTTTCAATTTCCTGAAATCCATTGCCTTTACCAGATAATCTGCAGTACTTAAGTCTCATGTCTAAGAAATTTTCCCTAAATGTATTCCTATCATGACAGGGCAAGTATTTAATATGAACAATCCTTTCTCTACAAAAATACATATAGAGCTGAAGCCACTGTTGAAACATCAGCTTAAAAATACTTAATGCCTTTAGAATTGCATTTTTAAGTCCAGCATCTTCAAACCAATCCATCCCATTACTGAACTCTCTACTGCATGCATGTGCTGTTCAACCTAGCCAGTGCTTAGCTACAAGTTCTGCCTTCAAGAAAATATAAAACTAAGATACAAGAAGAGCAAAAGCAAAAATATGAAAAAAGGCAGAGGCTCTGAAATAGATGTCTCAAATAGTGAGAGATTATTCATTTTGATCTTGTTCATACTTAACCCAACAAGCAAGTGTAAAGATTACTTCACAGCCATTAGAAGTCTAATAGTTCAAGGTCTCCTATCTTTAAAGTTGCTCAGTACCTTCTAATTTTAAAGTCTCAGATACTACTTCAACCTCAGTTTTGTACAGAATAGAAAAGCAACATAAAAGCAAAATAAATAAATATAGTTCAGATGCACCAGACAAAACTCCTTCAGTGTGACACATTAGTTCCCTTCAGTAGCAAATTCATGCTCTGGAGGCTCTTACCTTCTGCAGGTTGATGGTGCTCACATGTAATTTCTTCATGGGACCTGTTTCCACAGGACCACTGGCCAAAGTTTCTCCCTGGTTACTTCTCAACATTCGATGCTGATAAATCAGGGGATCTTCCTCTTCATCAGCAAGAGTGTAACCCTACAATAATTGGTTTACAGTGAAGATCACATCCACACATAGAGAAGCAATTCTCGACAAGCCAAAAAAGTCAGAGCACCTGCAACAAAATCTTACAGCAAAATCTGCAAAGCAAATAACCACATTTCATAATAGTGATTACACCTCTTAAGCCAGAGAACTCTAAACTATATCTCTTTACTACTCACAGTAACTGTCAAGAACTCTTAGCTCCTAGTGTAAAAAGCCAAAAAAACGTACATGGAAACAAGCACTCTTGCTGATTTGACTTGTTAGTTGCTTGTTCCATACAAACTGCAAACCAGTAACTAAATTTTTAAAATGTAAGACATTCCATGGAAAATACTGAGATAACATCTCCTCAAGTCCTGTAACCATGGAAAAAATAGGATAAATCCACAGTTAAGGACTACCAAGAAAAAGAACAGTAATGACACTGGCTACAAGTCTAAGTTCTTCCCTAGAACTTGCCATGATTCTTCTATAGGAAATATTTAATACCAGTAGACAAAAAACTTCCCATTGCTACCTCAAAGTCACCTTAAAAAGATGCTCTTAACACAGAAACAGAGGAACAACCACTCTTCATTTTATAAGTAAATCCAAGCGAAGGTTCCAGCTACATCTGTTTCAACATGACAACATCCCAAAAGTGCAAACAACTGTACACTTGTCAGCTTACCTTTACAATTCTGCAGATGAGAACATCATAGCGCTGATGGTTAATTCTGTGTCGCACCAGGACTTTGTTCACCATTGGGATAAAAATTTGGTACTGTAAAAGGGAATGCATCATAAACTTGTTACTCAGTGGCACCAAGAGCAGTAAAATTCCACCATATTGTTTCATTGATGAGAAACCAATTCTGACAGCTTGATTTCAGTAACTCCCAATTCCAGAAACAACAAAGACAAGAAAAAAAATCAGTTCTTGGAAATCCACATTACAAAACTTCAACTTCAAAGCCCTGATCTTTGGGACAGTCACACGTGTGAACTTTGAAGCCAAAGAACAAATACTACCTTCTTTCCCAGCTGGAACACCAGAGAGGAGAGGGTGTCCATTGCAATTGTTCGTAGCTCAGGGCTCTGATCTAGGGTTCGTACGATGGGATGAATAATCCGTGACGCGTAATCCGTGAAATCCAGAGACTCTGTCAGGCGGTCCACTGTTTCCAGAGCAGCTCTTAAGACAGCAAAAAGGGGGGAAAACTTATCTTTCAGAGTGTTAAGAAAAAAGAAATAAGATGAAAAATACTAAAGTATTCAGTCCTCCTAGGATTAATAACAATAGGAATAACAGGCCACCAGAACTCTGTTAATGCAGCTAGTACTTGCAGGACAGTTCACAAGTGACTAAAATACTGCCAGGTGAGTATGAGAAAACTTTTAAAAATCCCAAAGAAACAATAACAATGACAAAACCAAAAACAAAAAAACCCAAAATCCCAACCAAAACCCACCAACAAACTCAAAAAGCTAGTGACACTGCTGTGATATCCAAACAAAATAACCTTCCACAATGATTTAACACAGAAAAGCTGAGGAAGGCAATAAGTGGTATTTCATTGTAAACATTCAGCCACTGCAGAACTTGGACATCACAGGTAAAACTGCAAAAAGAGAGACTGCAAAGCCACCAGCACTTACTTGCGAGCCACGACAGGGACATCTGGGGCATCAAACAGCTTTACAATAGGAGGTAGTAACAAATGAAGGTAGTCATCCAGGTTAGCTCCAAAGAGCTGGATTGCATTAAGGAGCTGGGGAGAAAAATCATAGAAGAGTAGAATGTCAAGGGGGCTGAACAGATCCTAAAGATCATCTGGTCACAATCCCCCCTGCCAAGAGCAGGGACATCTTCCACTAGACCAGGCTGCACAAAGCCATATCCAATGTGACTCTGAACCCTGCCAGTGTTCAGCATCCACAACTTCCACACACAGCTTGTTCCAGTGTCTCACCATCCTCACAGTAAAGAATTTCTTCTTAATATCTAACCTAAATTTTCCCTCTTTCAACCTGTACCTGTTACTCCTTTTCCTGTCAGTACAGTTCTTGACAAAGAGTGTCTCTCTGGCTGCCCTGTAGCTCCTTTCATATAGTGGGTCTCCATACAATCTTTTCTTCCCCATACTGAAGAGTCCAAACTTTCTCTGCCTGTCTTCATAGGGGAGGTGCTAAAGTCCTCTTATCAACTTTGTGGCCTCCTCTGGACCTGCTCCAACAGTTTCACGTCCTTCTTACTTTGAGGACACCAGAACTGTACATAATGCTCCAAGTGGGGTCTCACAAGAGTAGAATAGAGGGGAAGAACCAAATCCTTCAACCAAAGAACCCAGTGTGACTCAAAGTCATGCATGAGATCCATTTTAAACAAGTCAATATCCAGCGAAAAGTTTCTTCAACCCTGCACTTTAAACAACTGTCTGCATCATTCCACACCAAGCCACTGCAGAACTGCACCTCTCCCATTTGATTGTGCCACACACAAACAAGAAGCCCTGCTGAGCATGGCAAGCTGGGAACACACCTGGCTGGGCAGGGCCCAGAGCACAGCAGCTGCTGCAGTCCCACTCACCTTCACAGAAACAATGCGACCCTGACTGTTGTCGTGCATGAAGACCCGTAACATGTGAGGAATCAGCTGAGGCAGGTAAAGTTTGAATTCACCTCCTAGAGCTACCACAATCTGCTCAATAAGTAGGATAATTGTGCTCTGTATGGAGTTGTTCATAACCCAGAAGTCCTACAGAGAAAAAAAAAAAGAAAAAAAAGAGGAAAAAAAACCCAACCCGGCAGTTCTTCAGCTGACCTTGTATCAATTACAAGAAAAGCAAACTGTAGGAGATAGTCTGTAGATAAATTCAAGATTGCAGGGGAGGACAATACTTTCTGTTTTTAAAACACTCTGCACTTCTAGTACATTTATAGTTGTTGAAAACAATCTCAGGAAGACTGATTATTTCTTAATCCTTCTACAAGTTTTCAAATATTTAGTGAAAACTATGTGAAATTACACCTATTTATGAACTCCAGATATCTCTTGCTAAAACTATGTTTCTGAAAGTAATAAGTGCACAAAGTCCAAGCACTGAACTCAGTCAGAGTTCTATCAGAACCTGAAGCTACAATTACTTCAGTTACTACCAATAATGCATACTGTAACTTCAAATAAATGGTATTTCAAAATACACTTATTACTTCAAAGATATGCAACTTTGTACTTCATATGCAACTTACAAAGTAATTGATACTCTTGATAATGTATTTGATAAACACTGTCCACTGTTCTGTGACAGTAAAGTACTGGCTTAAAGATTGCACTCACTCTCATCAGGGTGACAATTTCATCCATATAGGGCCGAATATGACTTCTCACAAAGGACACCAACATTCCTAGCTGCTGGAACAGGAACTGGAAGGAAGAAATGTGTAATAATCAGTGTAGCTTATCCAAATATCAAAGTCACTGGGTAAAGAGTTTCACAGGCAATTGCAAGCTCATTTACCAAACAAATAGCATGCATAGCTCCTATGTGCTCAAAATCTGGGACTGAACTCTTGGCAGCTTCAGCTCAGCAGTTTGAGTTTTGTGGGTTTTTATGGGTTTTGTGTTAATTTTTATTGCTGTTGTTTTTTAAGAGGGGAGCGGGGAAGAAAAGTGATTTTGGGTTTATTGGTCAGGTTTCCCCCCAGTTCACATAAAAAAAAATTGTGAGCTCAAAGCCTCAGACACTCAAGCACACAAACAGGGGTTTATAAAGTGCCAGCAAATCTACAGTGTCAGAACAGACTTGCAAACCCACACAGCTCAATTACAGAGCACTGTAATTTAGATTTGAAGGATGCTCCCAAAAAATTAGCCCCTAGTCTTTTCCCCCTGCCTGAAAACCAAACTGACACACATTTTAAGATATTCCTTCTGTACTCTTTCCCATCCCCACCAAGATATATTGGTGAAAAGTTACTGGGGAACACAGTTAAGTCCTTGCCAGAAACACTACATGTTTTTAAAAGATGGCTGATTGCACCATCCATTCTTCACCACCAAGAAGAACTTTGCCTGAGACAATTTTATTTGGATACACTCAGTAAGTTTTGCAATTCCTTTCACCACAATACAACCTTAAACAACCAATTGTGACAATGAATTTACTCTTTAAATTGACATGAAATCTCGTGGGCTGAATTGCATTGATGTAGATAGTCTATTTTCTCTACAAAAATAGGAAAACATAGGCAATTATCTATTAAATTTCATTTCCTCATGCAATTTTTGAATACTACAGTAACAAAATACAACTTGGAGCTCATAAAAAGAGATAACACTTTCATGAGAATAAGAAATAATCTCAACTTCTTTAGTGAGAACAGTACACATTTACCAAAAATGAACTCTGAGCTCCTGTACTGTGCCTATTTTTTTGTGTAGTGAGAGGATGCTTACAGACAGGACAAGGACCTTCCTCTTTTAGGCTTTATGTCACGCATACCCACCTCAGCTCTTCTCCCCAGTACACTTTCACCATCTTCTTTTACCTGAAAATTTTTAAACAGAGTGTGCACAACTGCATAGCTTTCAAGCAAGTTAGATCAGTCAGGTCTAGAACGTCAGCCAGCCCAGACGTGAGATGTTTTCCTTACAATCTGAGCAGAAGTTCAGGCTGGGAGAAAACAGCAGCTCTATAGCAGAGTTGGGATTCTGCTAAGGGAGCACCCATCCCACCTATAAAACACAGCAGCAGTAACAAATACAAACTGCTCTTCACACCCCTGAGTGTTTGGCTGCCTGAAGAAAAGCCTTGGGAAACAGAAGCCATCTCCAGTTAGGTGAACCTTCATCATCATCACCTTCACACAATTCTCATTTCCTTCTATAACCACAACTTAAGTGGGAAGGAAGAGAAAGCACTGCTGTGGAATCCCACTTACGCTGCTCTAAATGTTAGCAGTCTGGATCAAATTGAGTTTTCCTTCTCAGAGATGAGCCAAAGTACATGATTGCACCAGAAATTTGAAGAATCTATGCCTATTGTTTAATAGTACTGCTTGCCACAGAGATCACTGAAAGATCTGGAAGCTGCACAGGTGTTTTCCTGAACAAGAACAGTTTGATGAAAACACAGAATCAAATACTGGCCTTCCAAGGATTATGCTCAGAAGCAGCTGTTTCAATAAAAAGCAGAATAATTGTTTGCACTGGACATTCCAGTAAATGCTCACAGAAGGGAAAAAGCAAAGCTGAACCTCACTTCTGCAGCATGCTTGGCATCAACACACAGCACAGCAACGCCCAAAGCCAGTCACAGCTTCTTGGAGGAAACAGATTCTTAATTTCATACAGTGGAACAAGGAGTGGTCCCTTGCACACTCACCTCTCTGATGGCACCATCACACACCCGTATTACATTAAGGAACGTTGGCATGACCTGGGGCAGAAACTGCACACACTTCAGTCCAAGTGATTTGAAAATAAAGGTGATGGCCTGAACTACCATGGTGTGGTGCTGGGACAAGGATTGGTCTCGGAAAATTCTCATCAGTGCCACCATAGAGACAGCTGGATAAAACTCATCCAGAGGGAGGTTGCCCATGTTCACCAACATCTCACTGGTGCTGTAGTCCGCTAGGAGAAAGAAGGAAGTGTCATGAGCTAGGTATTAAATGAGCTTGAATATGGGCTGAGGAACATTTATGTGTAAGTTGAAAATGTGTACACTAACTATTCTTTAAGAAGAGGAGACAAAGTGGTAACAAAACAGTGAAGATCTGTTTGCAGGTCATAAAGCTATCTATCTGAAAGAACTGAAGATGCTTACAAGAATCCTGGCTGGATTTGGACTCTGAGAGGCTCACAGCTGAAGCATCTCGTGATTGATCGATCATGCCAATGTTCACTTTGTGTTTGTAAGGGTCCAGAGCACCCAGCAGCCCTAACACACGAATAGCCTGAAAAGACACAAAGAAAATTCACCAGAACTTCATCACTAAGGCAAAAGACAACACTCAAACCCCCATATTTGAAAAGATTCTGATGACTGAAGAGGAAAGATCTGTCACTGAAGTGACTGCCTGGAAAAAACAGTGCTTACCATCCAGCTTCTGGAAGCCATTTCACTGACTTAACACATTCAGTCTCTTAATTCTGCTTCTTACATTTTGCTCAGCCACAACAATGATCTCTCCCTCCCTGCCTCAAATCTATGCAGGCACATTTACTTAGAAGCTCTCTCTTCCCAAAAAGCTTTTCTAAGTGGTTATGTGATAGCTTCATGTTCATACCTCTCTACGGGTGCCCTGGTTTTGCTCAGTCTTCAGGAAGTTCAGAAGCACCTCCAGCAAAGTTGGGTACTTCCTGTATGGTTCTACCACATAACCAGTGCTAGCCACAAGCTGCCCCAGTGTCCAAAGAGCCACCTACAAAGATAAAGCCCAGAGAAGATTAGTTTTGACCATGGAATTTATTACACTTTCTGATGCATCAATCATTCAACTTATGTAAAGTTTCTTTGAGCATTTTAGGATCACACTGCAAACCACAGCCCATAGTTGGGAGGACGCTATAATGAACATTTTTCTGTAAGCAGTAGTAAAGAAAGTAATAATCAACAATATCTTAGGTTGTCACAAATGCCCTCACTCAGATGTACAATTCAAATAAACATTCAATTCAGTGAGTCCAAGCCTTTCAATAAAACAGCTTTTTTTGCCTTCTTGTTTTTCCTCTAACAGCTCTGAACTGTGTCTCAACAGGCACTTTAATCCCTCACATCTGTATTGTGAGTGTATGTCCATTAGAGAGATTTGAGTAATTTAAAGGTTCATTTAGCAGCTATGATGGGAGATGTGGATATTTTGTTACAGCTCTGGTCACAGCAGCTGTCAATTTTACTACAGTTGTAAACACTTACTTGTCTTTTAGCCAGCAGGGAGGAGTCCTGTAGCATGTCCATAATTATAATGAAGAGCTCATCCACCCACTTCCTCATCTCCAGCCCACTGACCTATGGAAAAGACAAAAATTCATCCTTCATCTAGCATTTCCAAAACCTTAACAAGCATAGCAAAGAGGTATCTGCAGTATATCCCTACCTGTGCAAGCTCTCCTATGGTAGCTAGGACATTGTTAATCACACCTGGATTGGGATCTGGATCAGGATCTTTCAGTTTCACAATCAGTGCCTGGTGGGTGACAAATCAGAATGTATTTAAAGAGTACTCAAAATTGTCTTTCCTTTTGTTTACACCAGAAATTGATTCCACAATCATAGTAAGAATTTCAACAGTAAAAGAAACTTAGGTGTCACAAACATTATGCAAATCTGGAATTAAATTGGGCTAAACTGTTACCCATGTGTGTTCCTGTGGGTAACATCTAAACCAATTTGGTTTTTTCCTGCTATGATGAAGCAAAAGAACTGCAGCTCCTGAGAGTCATGCAACCACTTGCTGTGTCACCCCATTCCAAAGTCCCCAGGAGATGCAGAGACTCTACCTTAAGGATAGGCTCCATATATGGACGGATGAGGCGTGGAGCATTAGAAACCAGGTGACCCAACATCCTGGCACTTTGCTCTTTAATTCTGCCAACACCACTGTGTTCCAGCTCTGTTAGAATCTGCACAAGAGACAATGGAAGCAAGCAAATCAGGAAAATAAAGATAGGTAAAAATTCATTGCATTTCCTTCTGTCACAACTCAGCAATTGTAAAGGCTGCTCTACATTTTGCTCTGTTAGCATTTATCCTAAATTAGGCTAATATTAATTAGTATAAAAGGGATGGGTACAAAATCTGTTTACAAAGAGGTATCACACATTCACCTAAAAGCAGCACAGAACATTCTTCCTCAACAGAGATGGAAAGCACTCTGGCATGATGACTAGGGGTGAAATAACAACTGCTGTCTTTCCCTTCCCTTCAAATACATCCACAGAGCTTCAGTCCAAACATCTGTCACGAGAAAGGTCTGCTGAAACTCACTAAGCTGGGCAATAACTAGTTTCTAAAAGAGATTGATTCGCCCACTCTCCATGCACTCAATATCAATTACTCTGTTTTCTCTGCAGGCATCCCTCCTGCTTACCTGGATTAACATCTTTCGAAGGAAAGGCATGACAAAGGCAGGGTTCATGCTGCTCAGGCGCCCCACAGTGCAGATGGCCAGCTCTCGGATTTCAAACACTTGATCATTCAGGGCCACAAAAAGAGCTTGCAAGTTTTCAGCCTGGGCAAGGTGAGCATCAAACCTCTCATCCAGAGAAGCCAACACACAGAAACGTATATCAGGGTCTGCAAGAACACGTTTATTTCTCTTTAAATGTACTAGATTTCCTTTTCTTGCCTTTGTTCACTGAACAGCCTCAAAAATTCTTCACAAGAGCTTCCCCAGAGCAAGATATAATATCAGTGTTTCACACACAAAATACAGGACAGGTCATCCCAGAAACCTCCATGCCACCCAACGTGCCCCAATGACCAAGCCAGTACAGTGCCAGCCTCTTTCACCTGCAAGTGTCACTTCTGGATGCTAAATGGCAACCTGAGATGTGTTCAAATGAAAGAATAAAAAAAATCAAGTATGAAATTCCAACAAGAAGGACCAAATCCTTCCCAAACTACAAAATTTATGGCCGTGACCCAGAACAGCAGCAAAAGGAAACTCAGTGTTCTACTTAGTTCAAAGGATTACCAAGGGCACAGCTGGAGCATTTTTCACTAGTGTTCTATTAATACTTTAAAAATCAAGATGTGGAAGAAGAAATTGGGAGGCTTTTTTTTCTAATTTACCAAGAGTGACAGCTTAAGTTTAGTGGCAAATATGTTCAAGTTCTATTGCAAACTCTATTTCTATTCTTAATATCATCACCCGCTTAGATGATAAAATTAACATGTGGTAGGAGAACACTTTTCTTTGAATGCCACACTAACCTGGGTCAGTTATTCCAACTACAAGCAATTTGCTGAGGACATCAGCCACAACCTGCACTGCTGTCTGACTGACCACGTGGGCATGGCCACTGATCAGGTGGATGGAGGGTGTGAGCAGGCGAGAGCAGGTGCGGGCGGCTTCCATTCGGATCTCCTTGTGCTCACTGTTCAGGAAGTGATCCGCACAGTGCCGGACAAACTGAGTCAGGGAGTGGCCTGAAAAGAGGAGGATGGCTGGTTAAACACAGGTTTATACCTCAATTATCAGTTTTAACAGGGAACAGGAGTTTAAAGAACGTGCTCCCAGAATTTTCTTGCTATTTGTACTCTACTCCAATGCCCTAGTTGTTTGTAACTCATATGCCCTTGCCCCCTGCTTCCTTATTTCATCTTACCTTCAAACTCAAAGCTACCAAGTGTACGAAGGGCAAGGGTGATGCTCCCCACATCACTGGCCTCTGGAATGTTGGTGAGACTGGGGGAGGCCAGCTGGTGGGCAAGGCCCTTTGGCATGCCTGGATGTCGCAGAGGCTTGTGCATCAGAACAAGGGAGAGCATTTTCAGCAGCCCATCCTGGATGTCCTTCTTGAGCTGTGGGATCTGACGGCTCAAGTCGTACAGCACAGCTGTTAGAGCAGGGCTGAGGGCCAGAAGCAAGCAAATGTCATTAGAAAAGAAACAATGATGTGCATATTTCACCCTTTTGTTTATTTGTGCCTTTGCCAATCAGAATATAATTGTGGGCATTCACACACGAGAGCAACACCTGCAAGCAGAGCACAGGGTCCTTGTGCAAACTGAAGCACAAGATGACCTTCCTGTATTAACTGGGTGAGCTAAGTCCTAAGACTTCTGCACTCATCACTACATTAGCCACCACTGCAATAATACTGTTAGAAATCTAAATGACTTCTTACACTTATGCATTTCAAAGAAAAAAGCCACTAAATTCACTTCTAGGTGACAATATAATTTAAGCAGCCTTGTGCTACCCAAAAATTTTCTTCACATCATTCTGTATCAACAACTTAATTAATTCCTCCAATAAGAACTGTCAGCTTCAAAGGTGAAAGAAGACAGGAGCAAATATTCAGCACTTCAGCTCTCCTTCTCTGCCAGTTTGATATGGCACTAGTCTGCTAATTGTCAGATGCTTTCCAAAATCTTGCAGGTTGCTGCCAAATGTGTTTGAATAGTGGAAAATAAAGGAGACTGCTTTTGGACTAGTTGTTCTATAACAAGATTTCTTTACTTAGATATGAATGCTCTCAAATAACTCAGCAGACACATTAACAGTTTAAACAAACCATTCTTCTGAAACACCTCTAGTGATCTTCTGAAAGATCACTTATGTCAACTTAAAAGCAATAATCTTCCTTCTCATTCTGAAAACTTTAAAGATCTCACTCTGTATGGTCGACGCTGCCATCCTGCAGCTAACAACAAAACACATTTATGCTTACCTCAGGCCCACAGCCAGCATAGGTTCCAAAAGCTCTTTGATGTCCTGCTGGATACTGGGTCCCATGGCTCGTGCCAGCATACTGATGCAGGTGAAGACTGTGGCATCAACCTGCACAGACTTCTGTCTCCTGGAAAGGGACCACATAATTACAAGGAGCTGTTATTTTTACCTCATCCTACTTTCATGTTATCAGTCTTACAGAAATGTTTCGTATTTTAATACAAGAATTTGATCCCACATTACAAAAATTATATAAAGAGCAAGTATTTCCATTTTTACCTCTAACTTTCACGTACTTACTTGTGGGCAAAATCCTTTGGGGGAAGAGCTGCCTTTATGATTTCAAGAACTTTTGGTAGGTAAGCTTGAAACTCAGACCTCACAGCCACAGAAAGCAAACCCAAGGCTTGGAAGGCTGCTGTTCTCTCCTTCTCCTTCTTCACACAACTGAGAACATGATTCATGGTGTCTGGAAGATACTGATCAGCTGTCCAGAAGAGAAAATAATACAGATATTAGCATTCATTTAGGTTTGTACAGCTTTATTTATTAGGTTTATACAGTTTATACAACTAAACCTTTACAAGTGTAAAACTAGAACATGGACATAGTCATATTAAATTTGCTGACATGATCAGTGGTAAACATGTCACTATATAACAAAAATTTCAAACTACAGAAGGCTTTGTTTTTAAAAAGAAAAACCACCAGAACAAAAGAGCTACAAAACACCCCCACTGCAACATGTTTTATACACATATAAGATCCAAGCATCTTGGTTTCACGGTGATTGATTGGAAATTGGGAATAATTAACACAAAAATTGCTCCAATCCACCAAGAGCAGCTTGATCACTTGTCTCCAACTCTGATACTCTCCTAAACTTGCTTGATAAATCAACTAAATTGATTTAAAGCTGGCAGGTATTTCCTAGCACACGCAACAGAGAAAAAGGAAGAGAACTCTAATAATATTTGGGATATACTGAGTCAGAGAAAGAGAGAATTCTCCTCTAAGTCTGACATACTGAGGAGAAAACAAAAATAGGAGGTTTTTATGTCTTATGGCATCGATATCAAATTCTGGCAATAGGTTTCAATCTATTTTCTTCATCAGAGCAACATTTTGGCATCAGCTATCAAATCACATTCAGGAAAAAACACTGTCCTCCCACAGAGGAATGTGTTCATCAGACAAGCACCACAGTCAGTGTGCTGCACTGCTTGCACAAGTTTATCTGGACCAAAGAGAGCTGGGTAACTCCCAGCTCACATTCAGTGACCTTTCTAACATCCAACCATCTGTGCTGTCACCTGTGAATGCCGAGGGACGGAAAGCTGCCAGCCGTGGTAGCAGATTGAGGACTGTCATCTGGATCAAGGAATTCTTGCTGGTTCTGCACTTGAGAACCCACTGGCAGACCTGGAAGGAAATAGATTAGCCTTTAAAAGATGGCCACTGGCAGGAACACACAAATGTTTATTAACTGTGTGCTTTTAGGCATTCCACAGACATTTGGCTTCAGGGACCATCAAAGGAAAGGATAATCAAGGCTGCTTCCAAAGGAAATAAATTACTTGCCTCAAGACAGAAAATGACACAAACATGATATATGTAAATATTGAGTTTTGAAGGCTCACTTCAATACTAGGCAGAATTGTCTGCTAAGTAAAAACACAGAAGACAATTCCTCTGCAAGAACAGATGTTGAGAACGTTGGGAGAACAGCTGAAGAACAAACACGTACTTGATCAAATTTCTCTTCCATTAGATCCCTGCAGCATCGACTTTCTACCAAAGTAGATTTTGCTGGGACTGGTGAGGTTGCAAAACCCATAATTCCTTGGTGAGCACTGTACCCCAGGAGACCAGCCAAAGCATTTGACTGAGAGGGCTGAAGAGACTGAAAGCTTGTGAAGGGAGTGATGTGGCGAGGCTTGGTACTGAAGCCCATCAGGTCTTTGCAGTACTTGTCATGCACAAGCTGCTGCTGAGTGATCTCTTCCATCTCCTCTCTAAGGCGCTAGACAAAGTAGAGAAGCATTAAAAAATAAAAAGTAACTGAGTAACATACTCCCAGTACAGTGTTACCCAAATCTCCTGAACAGCATCCTCTATAATCAATATCCAAACAGCTGTAAAGCATCAACTGGGGAAAATCCAGCAAAAACATTTGGGTACATAACATGCAAGACAGTCTTCATTTCATAGATAAAATATTTTTCATTGTATTTAATCCAGTTAATAGCCTTTCTGTCAGACCTTATTACCTTCTCAGCCCAAACTGGTCTCTTTTATTTCTCTGACACACTTCAATGCTCGACTCTGTGTTCAGATGAGTTTTCCACCCAACAACCTCATTGCAACACTGGGATATTTCCACATACAGCAGAGTTGCTATACACCCTCAGTCAATTCCCATAATCCCCATCTTGCTCCTTTGCTCACCTCTCCCTCCATACTGCTGATTCTCACTAGCTCATTGAGGATCAGTAAGGCACCATGGATTCGGTCATCACGATTCATTCCTTTCTCTTTGGCCAAAGTCTCATCAAAGCCCTTCTCAGCCTCTTCATATGTATGCTTGGGGGAAAAGAGAAAAATCTCAGTGACAATGCAGAAACAAAGCCTGTGGAAATGAGGTAGTACTGCCAGTCAACAGTTCCTGACATTCTGAATTTTCCAAGAGTAGCCACAAACCTCAACTGAATAATAAAAGAAGTATAACACAATAAAATTCTGATTCACTCAAAAGTTGTGGACTCTGCTGCAGAGCATTTTCAACAGCACTAATCAAACAGCATGGTAACAGCTTCATCACTATCTGCAGCACTTATTGACTACAAGAAATCCAAGTTCACAACATTTGACTGCACTGTCCAAAACTTACTTGATATCACAAAGCTTGAGCACAGGTTCAGACAAAAGAACTCCTACCTTTCACACTTCTGTTTTTATCTACACTAATAAAACCCTCTGCTAGTAAGAGGTGATACTAGATAATTGTATGGGTATAAAACTAGGTAGCTGAAGATGAAGTGCAGGATGAACAATGTAATCTTGAAGGAGCTAAGCCTTGCTTAACTCCTACTACTTTTACAGTAGTAGGCTAGAGGAACTACTCACTTTGGAAGCCATTATATTTTCAACCCTTTCAAGGAGAGGCAGTTTTTTACTGACAAAGGTGGCACAGGTTCTTAGCTTAGCCAGCTCTTCTGAAAACTGGTACTTCAACATCTGCATTGCACTGTGAGGGGCTGCTTCAAAACAAAGTTATTTTCTTACTCTGTACCACTGGGGCTTCTGCATCTCTTTTGGCTCCCGTTGCGTGGTGAGGATAAGGCAGGCTCTTAAGGCAGAGACAGCTCCCTCTCGGATGGCCTGCTTGGGATCCCACACAGCCACAAATATATTGTCAAAGAATGGCTGCACTTGTTGGAAGAAGAAGGTAGGCACGCTGATTGCCAGCTCACGCAAGACGAGAACCTGGAGGTGGGGAGGGAAACAGTAACAATGTGGAAGATGAGCACACAGAGACAAATCTCCTAACTTATACAGTGTAGTACCATTTGTTTAGACTGTTGATGTCTGTGAGCTGTTTCCATCCCCACACTCTGACAATTCCTAACATAACAGTGTCTTGGTCTTCATTAGTCACAGGGCTAAAGGAGAAGCAATGAAGCAGCACTCTGCCATGAGAGCATTACAGATTCTCAGACATGGACTGGCAACCATTCCTATCCTGACCAAAGCTTTTCTGTAGATTTCTGTGCATATTTCCCACCACTGTTCACTAATTCAAACTATCCCATGACAACAAAAAAAGCATCACTTACAGCTGCATGTCTACGACCTTCATTCCTGTCAGCTCCCAACCATTCCAGAGCTCGTTTCACCTCAAACTCCACATACTCAGCTGTGAAGGTGTCACCAGCCATGGCAAGCCTCCCGATAGCCTTGGAAGCCATCTCCATTACCACGGGGTCATTGGATGGTAAGAGGTTCCTCAGGTAGTTGGCAAACCTGCCAATACGGGTGGCATTACCTCCTTCCACACCGATAAGGCTTGCTGCAGAGAAAGGGAGCAATGCTGTAGTTCTCCCCAAGAGTCAGTGAGGCACACAGCAGGTAATCCCTGGATGAGAGCTAGTATTCCCTACATGTTCCTTAAAGTCCTCCTAAACTGCAAATCCGTAGGAAAAAATAAAAATCAAGCAACAGGAATGGGCCGCCACTCTTTTGAGCCTGAAATTTTTAAGTAAGTGGAAAAATGTGTCCAGTAGCCTCATAGATTTTCCCCCTTTTTAGTTTTAAAAAACAAACAAAAAAAAATTCACCCTGGGATCACAGATTTGTTCCTAATAGAAAGACATCTATATGCATGCAACTACTATAGCTAGTCCACCTCACAAGGAAAGTCAAAGACTGAATGAACCAAGGAAATGCTCTCCTCCTCAGTTCTAGAGACAGCCTCTCCTGGCCAGGGTGGAGGCACTTCATCAGGCACCAGCATGGCAGAAGCTTTTGTTGCCAGTGCCTGGGATGTACCTGCTCTGTAGGTAAAGGGGCCATCAGTGTCCAGGGTTTTCAAGTTGGCACCTTTCGACATTACTGTTTCACAAAACAATTAGAAAGTGATACTGTCAGCTTAAGATCTGATGTTATCAATAAAGACTTCCCTAAGGGACTTACACTGCCTTCAGACACATTGGGACTGGGTGATTATGTCTATGAGCCTAAATCATAAACACCTCTTTGGCTATTTAAGAAGTAACTGCTACAGTACAGGCCACTGGCCTGGAAGGCAAAGTATTTACACAAGCTGAGTTCCCCAGTAGTGGGGATTCAGGCAGCTCTGCAGTCTCACAGAGAACACACAGCCAGAGCCACTAATGGAGAGGCTGATCAGAATTAAAGCAGAAGCTATGTGAGCCCCTCTTGAGGATAGAAGTTGTTGTTATGGAGCTAGGTAAATTCAAATAACAAGAATCAATCTTACGAGATGGAAGAGATTTGAGAAAGCCAGCCTACCCTGATACATATAAAAGGGCAGCACAAAGTGTTCTCAGCTGAGCTCCAGAACAGAATTTTCATGTGCTCAGCATTCACATTTGATGCTCAACTCCCAGAAGAGCTCAGGGCCCATTAAGTACCAGGTTTACAGCCACTCTCAGTAGCTCCCATGCTAACACAGATTTTCAGAGCCCAGCAACTAGAACACACCCAGTGAACTGAGCTGTCAGACAGCAGGCCCCAAGTATAAAAGCTCATTCTTTTTGAAAGTCTGTCCCTAAAGATAGTTGCATGAAGCGAAAACTCAGCAGAAGCATTATGAACTTTCACTCACCTATAGCCAGAATGCCACCCTTCCTTTCATTTGCATCAGAGCTAGAGACCAGCTCAAATATGTGATGGTTCAGCTGATCATAAAACCTGGTAGATTCTTCCTGACTCATCTGTAAAAGCAAAAAGTTCAAATCAGCTTCCAGCATTCTTTCCCTCCCTCCTGCTCCAAAACCTCCATAAAGACAATGCTTCTTATGCTACTTAAACAGAAAGATATTAAATCAACCATACACTATGAGCTCAAAATAGTTTCTCTTATTTGTGCCCTATATGCAGCAAGTTTACTTATTCTGGTACTTGACTGGTTTGTGTCACCACCTTGCTCACCTCTCCTACATGCTAGGGGGCAAAGATAAGCTCCCTGATGTACCCCATCTCCTCTCTAAGACCAGCTTTCAAATTCCAAAAATCTCTACTGCCAGGGCACCCAGACCATACCCTACAGAAAGATAAATAACCCCATCTGTAGCACTCACCTCACGCAGCTCCATGGTGACATAATGCTGCAAGTCCTTGGCAGCTTTCGCCCTTGTCTCTTCACTGCGACTCTTCAAGCCATTGGCAAATTGTTGGAGAATGGACACGGTGCCTGACATGGTGGCAGTATGCTGGGGCTCAGGGGCATCAAGTCCTGTAAATTCTTCAGACAGACATATTTTTTTTACTGCTTGAATTGAAATCTCTCAGCTTCTTTTAAGGCTGTCCGTCCTGACTGTTCCCAAAATACCCATAAAGATGCTCTGTTGGTAGACCATAAAATTTCAAGTAATGATTATATTCCTTAGACATTACACTCCGTGATAAAACTGTATCACCACGTATCTTGACCCCATCCTATTTGCTCTCTAGTTCCTCAAATACCAAAATACATTACAGTAGGCCAGGCGCCCTATGGTTATCCAATCCTAAATCAAAGGTATGCAACAGTGGCAAAACAGCGGGGTCAAACTAGGGTTTGCAATTACCTATAAACAGTAAGCACAAACATTTCTGGATTATATCACTATCATATCTGACTCCTCTCTGAATACTTTCATCCAAGTTTCTCCCCAGAAATCTCAGTGTTACACCAACACAAAAAATACTCAGCACTGGCAAGTGTTATATCCTCCAACAGACATCTAGACATGGAAAGTCCAGTTATAGAAACACCACTCATTGAAACAGGGGTTTCCTAGCATAACACATAAACAAACTTTATCAGGACAGCCTTTTTTTATGTCAAAAACATTTCAGATGCTTGACGTCCCCCCTGATATTCAGATTACGTAAGACCAAACCAAGCACTGACACTGGAACGTCAGCTGCTTCTCCCCAAATATCCCACACGGTCACAGACATCCAACGGGACCCTATGGGAGGTGGCTGCTGACAGGAGCCAGGAGAGGCTCTCTGGATGAAAGAGCAGCCGGGGGCTGCTGCTGCCCATCAACCCAGCCCGGTGTCAGTTCCTGGGGTTCCCTGACTGCCACAGAACCCGGCAGGCTCGAGTCCGCAGGGAAGAGCTCCGCAGGCCGAGGGTGAGGCAGGGGTGAGGCGGGGAAAGGCGGGCACGGCCGGCGGGGCCGCAGGCAGCAGCGCCGCACGTTCAGGGCTCGAGCAGGTCGGCCCGGGCAGGAAGCGGGAGGCGAGGGGAAGGGGAGCCGATGATGATGAGAGACACCGCCGCTCTCACTCACCCGCCGCCGGCGGCTCCCCTACTCCGGGCCCCGGGCCCCGCGCCCGCCCCGCCGCCGCGCCTGCAGGGCCGGCGAGCCGCTGCTGGCCAATAGGCTCCCGGGAACGCCGTGATCGGCACCAAATCCGACCAATAGAAAGAGAGGAAAGGGGAAGCAGAGCTCAAAGTTCCGCCCCTTCCCCAAGGAATCGCAAGGACAGTCGCCTTTCAGCCTATCAGCAAGGCGGTAATGGCTGAGTGACAGCATAAGTGTCCAATAGAAACCGGGCTCGCTCAGTAGTCCCGCCTCTCCGATGCTGGCTTCCGCCCTTCCGTGAGGCGCCGGCTACGACCCGGCTGCAGCATGGGTGCATAGGGCGGAACAACCGGCATCATCTGCTTAGGCTTGTGTGAAGTGTAAGGCACTGTTTCGAATGACAGCCTGGTCTCTGAACTGAGGAGACATGGATTTGATGGATGGACCACTCGGTGGATAAAGAACTAGCTGGAGAGCTGCCCGTAAAGAGTTGCAGTCAGCGGCTCATTGTCCACGTGGAGACCAGGGACGAGTGGTGTCCCCGAGGGGTGGTACTGGGGCTGACAATATTCTCTAACTTTGTCGGCGACATAGACAATGGGGTTGAGGCACCCTCAGCAAGTGACACCGAGCTGCGCGGTGCTGTTACATGGTGGAGCGACGGGATGGGGACTACAGCATCTCTACATAGCATACTACAAGGTGGTGTGGCGTTCTCAGAGCAGCCTTCCAGTATCTGGAGCGTCCTACAAGGAGAGACTTCACGAGGAACAAGGGCAAATAGGTTCAGACTAAAACAGAAGAAACTCAGTTTAGATATTAGGAAAATGTTTGGGAGCCATAGGTTATCCAGAGAAGCTGTGGCTGTCCCATCCATGGAAATGTCCGAGGCCAGGGTGGAGGGGGCTTGGAGCAACCTGGGAGAGTGGCACTGGATGAGCTTTAAGGTCCTTCCCAAAAAAAGCTCCGCTATGGGTGTAAACCCTTGCGCATGCGCACAGGGAGCAGGGTGCAGCCGCGCCCGGTGTGCTCCGCTCAAATGTGTCCGGCTGCTCCCCACAGCACCAAAGGCGCCTCTGTCTGCGCCGGCCTTCGGGCGCTCCGCGGCGGCAATGACGTGAATCATGCTGCGGGGTGACCCCCTCGCCGCTCCGCGTGACGCCGTGGGCCGCTTCGTTTTCCTTTTGATTTGTACAGCGGGAGGTGCCGCCGGCTGCGGAACCCCCCGCGCAAGCCGCGGAGGCGGCGAGGCGGAGAAGGGTGGCGCTCGCGGCAGGGTGGGTAATGGCGGCGCGCTCGCATCCCCTGCAGGCCGCTACGGCGGCGGCGGCCCTCGCTCCCCCCGGGCCCCGCCGTCCCGCTAACGCGCGGCCCTTCCCCTTCTAGGTGCTGCTGCAGCGAGACGGCGGGGCTAGCATGGGACCGGCAGACCTGGTGCAGAAGATCAGTATCAGCGCCGAGAACCCCCGCGGGAGCGAGAGGAACGGCAGCGGCTCGGCGCTGGCAGGCGCTGACGGGGCCTCCCCCGGCAGCTGGAGACACAAGTGTGCGGCCTATGTGCTGGCGCTCCGGCCCTGGAGTTTCAGTGCCTCGCTGACCCCTGTGGCGCTGGGCAGCGCTCTGGCCTACCGGGCCGAGGGAACGCTCGACCCCGGGCTGCTGGTGGGAAGCGCCGTGACCGTCCTGGCTGTGCACGGGGCCGGGAACTTGGTGAATACCTACTATGACTTTTCTAAAGGCATCGATCACAAGAAGAGCGATGACAGGACATTGGTGGACCAGATTTTGGAACCGCAGGATGTAGTCCGGTTTGGAGTCTTTCTCTACACTGTGGGCTGTATCTGTGCTGCTGGGCTCTACGCTGTCTCCACGCTCAAGCTGGAGCACCTGGCCCTGATTTACTTTGGAGGACTTTCCAGCTCCTTCCTTTATACTGGAGGTAAGTGTTGCGTTCCGTTTGTTGTGAATCTGAACGTAGAAGTTCCTGAATCAGCTGAATTGTCTAAAAGTTTCTAGAAGACACAGGTGATCTATGTAATGCACTGCCATAAAACATTTGTAGTATTTCCTGAAGTACTGGTAATTAAACTTGTATTCTTTGCAATTGAATGTTGTGGGAAGAGTCATACTAAGATCTTCAGTTGGATAGTGATGTTAAGGCATTATTTTCATATATGACTTTAGATGCTTATTAGAAATACTGCTGAATCTTTTTGTGATGTTTTTCTCATGTCCTTTAGCAGCGTAGCTAATGGCATATTTTCTTTCCTTTGATGGGAATGTTACTTTAGGAATCTTTTGTTGTTTTTCTTTAGATGGAGCTTCCCTGTGAATGCTGTACAGTTTGTGATTCTTCTTAATCAGACAAGGATATTTTAGTATCTTCTAGTGTTGGATAGATACAAATATCATTACTAGGAGAAGAAAAAAATTTAGTTTCAAACTGTCAGAATTTCAGTTATGTGAGTTTCCCTGAAAGCATCTTGCCAGTTTTGCATTTCATTCTGAGCATTTTCTGTATTTCTTCAGGATCAGGTTCTAGTATGCATGATCACACTGAAAGCTAGCCTCTTTCTAGAGGTTTCTGAAGAGACAGGTGCTTCTAGATGGGTATTAAAACCTGGACCATAGTTTTTGTTGTTTGTCTGGAGAAATCCTTATCTTAAAAAAGAAAAAAGACATAACATGATTCTTGTCCATAGCTGCATGTTCTTTGGTTTTGTAATATCCATATGGGAAAGGGCAGAACTGTTACATCATCCATTCTCTTCTGTCATTTGAATTATTTAATAATGCTCGATTTTATTGTTGTGTCTTGCCACAGGAATTGGATTTAAATACGTTGCGCTCGGCGACGTGGTGATCCTGATCACCTTTGGGCCCCTGGCTGTCATGTTTGCCCACGCAGTGCAGGTTGGTTACCTGTCTGTGTCACCCCTGCTCTACGCTGTCCCCCTGGCCCTCAGTACTGAGGCCATCCTGCACAGCAACAACACTCGGGACATGGAGTCGGACCGGCAGGCAGGAATTGTCACCTTGGCCATCCTCATTGGCCCCACCTTCTCCTATATTCTCTACACTGTGCTGCTCTTCTTGCCCTACCTGATTTTCTGTGTGCTGGCCACACGCTATACCATCAGCATGGCATTGCCACTGCTCACCATCCCAATGGCATTTTCACTGGAAAGACAGTTCCGGAGTCAGAGCTTCAGCAAAATTCCTCAGAGGACAGCCAAACTCAATCTGCTGCTGGGGCTTTTCTATGTTTTTGGCATTACATTGGCACCAGCTGGTGCTCTGCCCAAACTGTGAAAAGAGCTGTAGGGTCAGGCCTCATAATGCACTATTCATGCCACTTGACAGTGGATGTTCTGAGTAAATGACCCATTCTGGACAGTGAGAAGAATGGAAACACCTTGCACTGTTGACAATGAATGTTATGATTCCTGGTCTTGGATAGCTTATACAGCAGACTTCCAAAAAGTGATTTGTCAGTTCTTCAGAAGGGGACAACTGTGTTTTTGCTTTGAGGAACAAAGTGACATAAGGGCAAAGAAATGTTTCAAGAACCTCATCCTTCTGCCACCTATTTTTTTCACTGTCAGTTAAACAAAAGATAGAGTCTCAAATCACACTCTCTGTTCTCACAAGCACAATGATTTCTTTGATCACTTCTTTTTTTATAGTGGTGAAGGAGTCCAGTGGCTCCCATATAGGAATCAGAAAACACTGCCAAATGTTTAGCATCACAACGTAGGTGCCTATAAATCACTCTCTTGTATTTCATCTTCATCTCTTGTATGTTTTAATTTTTGTTTTGCTTTTCCTAGCCATATTTTGAGCTTTTATTTCCAAGCACCCTGAAATGCACTGATTCATGAACTATTGCTTCTACTTGTCCCATATAGTCTAGAAATTTCAAAGTTAGAAATCTCTGTGGATTGTGCTGCTAAAGTGGAGCACAAATAGCTCACTGCACAAACTTTAGGCCAAAACCAGTAAATCTGTATTCTACTACAAAAGCTGAAGCTATAAATGCAAACCATGCAACTGGAAAGCTCTCAATGTGTAGAAAAACAAATGGTTATTGTATTTGCTTAGAATTTACTCTCTGAAATGATAGTTTTTGAGAAAAGGGGTGCCCAAATTTCTTTGAATAGCTATGGATTAATGGATATATAGGTGGAAGACAAATTCTTGATTTAAAAAAGCATTTTTTAAAATTTGTTTTTCTCTGTTTATTTGGAATATTATTCACAGTGTTACAGTGAAATGTCTTGTTCTAAGAAGCCCAGTTCAGCAAAGAAGAAAGCTATGGTGTTAGAAAAAACAAATCTGCATTATTGCATTGGCTCTGTATAAAAATTAGAACTGAAAATGGGAAAAAAACAATTTTGTTAGCAAGATTTTTTCCTAAAGGAGTCCAGAGTTTGTGTCTCTGAATCACAATTAAGTGATCTCTGAAGGGAAGTTCCCCACCTCTTTTCCCCCCTCTATACCTTACAGTATTGCTTTGTTTTCTCCTGCTGATCTTGCAACTTGCTTTTCATATGGCCCTTTGTAGAGTTGATTGTTTTAGCAGTTATGTAGCTATGTGAAAAACATGGAAACATAATGGGGAAAAGATGTGCCTTCCAGTGCCAAGACAGATTTGATCCATGACATATTACTGAGTGGCAACTGAATTCTCTTCTGTGCTGTTTAGTACTTGTATGCAGGTTTTTGTGAAAAGCTTGTTTGCAGGAGCTGTGGAAAGCTCAGAGGTGTTGCACAGGAGCTCCTGGTGGCAGGTCACAGCCTTGCTTCTGAACAAGTGTGTGTGTGTAAAGCAGTGTCTGAAGGGGTTTTACACATAAGCAATAAACTAGCAATAAACTCACATGGTGTTAACCCTGCATCTGTCATAGGTAAGTTATGCCCTCGTGGTGTAAATCTAAAACAGCCAAGTGTCTTATGAGTGGGTTGTACTGACAGGAGTAAGGCTGAGTTGATGGTACCAGCTTACATGGTACAGCTGTTCACAGCCTGCTTTTGTGGCTTCATGTTATCCAGTGTTACCCAGCAGTTATATCTGAGCTGAAGGTACTGGGAAGGAGGCTTTGCAGGCCTCTTTAATGAGCCAGACTTTAATCTTTTATTTATTAAAATGGGCAAATGATAACATGGCTAGGCACAGGACAAGATGAGATGGACTTCAGCAACTGCTTTCTACAACAAAATAATTGTTAGGATTAAAAACGAGGAGAAAATGCAGAAGTTCAGCTCAGGCAGATGGAGGGGGATATCCAGAAGGTTTTGGAAACTTTTCAACGCAGAGTTTCTACTGTTGCTTCTTTTGGACCTACAGAATGAAGAAGAGCCTGGCTCCAATACTCATTTCACATTTCTACAAACCAGAAGCTTTTGTAGGGATTGGTAAGGGCTAAGCTGACAAATCTGTTAACCTTGCAGTTGGGGATATGCAGATTTATTGGGTTCATCCTGCTCTTTGTGGAAGCTCTGTGCTTCATTTTAGGATCACTTGATTTTGAATAGCTTTCAGTTTCAAAGAATGCTTAGTTATCTTTTCTCTACTTCTTTTACAAGCACTGCAGTACTCCAGCTAAATTCCTTAAAGTAATTTGGCTTGTCTCTTGGATAACTGTGATTGTAATAATGGGTGCAGTGGAGTTTGTAACTCTTTACTGTATCTTGACTACCCTTTCCTGGGTAGGATGTCTAATTAGGGCTAGAAAGGACCAGTGCTTTTTGTTACTAAGATGAAACAGCTCATTATTACAAAAATACATGTGTGGAACACTTTCTGACATAAGGGGGATTCAAAGTACTTTAATAGTAAAACTGAGATGAAAATTTGATAATTCCTTACTAGCAGATGCTGGTTGCCTCCAATTTCCTCTCTTTGAAAAACAGTATCATTCCAGGTTCTTAAGGATATTAGTAAAAACTAACACATTCTTCATCATGGTTTTGAGGAAGTCATTTCACTTCTCTGTGTCTCAGAAAACAGCTAATTTTTGCCTTCCTTACAGGGATGCTGAGCTGACATCATTGTCATAGAGAGCTTTGAAAATAAAAAGTGCTTTATCTCTGTGTGCTTTCCTAAAAGCTTGTTAGTACTAGAGAACATTTCAGATATGAACTAATATAAAGGGTGACTTAACCTATGTAATTAGGCCAAAATAATCTTCACATATAATCAGTGAGTAGTAAGAGAGGTTCATTTATTTGTTTGCTTTGTGATGAAGAGGCTGGGTCTTTTCCCCTACCCTACTTTCACTGAATACAAACTTTAGAAACTTCTTTCAGGTCATTCTTGATGAGCTTGAGTATTGTGGTGTGATGAGTGTGCACTGGTAGATGAACAGATATGTGGCCCATCTGTTAATGTGTCCTAAAGCAGCTCCTGGCCTTTCTTCTTACCCAATAAACTGTCTGAATGTTACTCAGTTAATTATGCTATGTTTGATTCTTTCATATTACTCAAATTGTATTTTTGCACATGGATTAAAACATGGTCATGAAATAAAGAAGGCCTTCGTCTGCCATATTTATAGTATAAATGCCTGAAAAATCATATTTTTTTGGTGTAAAAGTCCTTTTATGAATCACATAGTCCTGTCTTTCCCAATCACAAGGCAAACAGTTCTGTAGCAATAATCATTTCCTACTATTGGCAGACTTAGAATAGTTCTGATAGATTAATCAGCGTGCAGAATTTTTTCTGATGCAGTTTTCTGTGCCATGTACTGTTCAGTACTTGTAAGGAGATTTCAGCTGTACTTTAATACCTTTAATAAAGGTGAATTTTTTCATCCTCTGCAGTATGTTCTGCCAGTTTTCCAGTGACCAGTGCTATGGTCACTGCTCCCTAGAGCTGTGACAGCATAATGCCTCCCCCATGTGTGTCATAAATGAGCCTAAAGCATGGTTTGAAATTTTCCTGCCTTGGCCAGTGGCACAATTTGCTCCACAAACACATTTGGTGATAGTTATAAAGGATAAAATGCAGGATAGCATGACATGGATACATGGGCTGATCTTTCCAAGTAAGGAGGCTTCAATTCCAAGTGTCTGCAGATGGCAGCATTGCTCTTCCATTGCTGCAGCTCCTTTTCTTTACAGGAACCTAAGAGCTGTGTTTGCAAAGGATTTTTTAGTGTTTGGTTGTATTTCATTGGGTCTCCTCTGCTGTAAGGGGACTTGAAAGATAAGTGGCTGCAGATGAATTTCTGTTGTGCAGATGATGACTGGACAGATGCTCCTGGCCTAGGCAAGTGCTAGCAGAAACAGGCATTTGAAGAAAGCCAATCAGCTCTTAAATTTTCAAGCCTTTGCTGATGGCTTTGTAAGCTCTTTCTGGTCAGATGCTGAGGGCTGAACTTTCACAAGAGTGTGGCCAAGTACACTTGTAGGGGAAAGAATGCAGTGTCTGCACACTCTATAAAAGATGTACTGTTCAGTCAATTGCTTTTAGCACATCTTGACTCCCCAGTGAAAAATCTTCATATTTTTATAGTGTTTTTAAGAGCTTGGACTCTATTCTCCCCATTGCTTGAGTAAGTAGATTGAATCACTGCTGCTTACTTGTGGAGATGCTCCTTTGAGGAGAGTACTCGACAATTTTCCTTTTCAGCCTGAAACCTTAATAACTAAGTTTTTCCCCTCAGACCTCCTTTGTCTGATCATGGGTAAATTATTTTTTTTAAATCACCTTCAGTCGCTTTGTACTTTGAGTTTGAGCCTGCTTGATTACATTTAAGGAATGAAATGCTGCTCTTCCTTCTTAAGGCTATTTTTCATTTTAAGGTGGAGTGAAATATACAGCCAAGATAAAATCAATGACTCTCAGCATTGCCTAAAAATGTTTAAGTTTCAATAAAGCTCAGCAGGACTGGATAATTGCAGCTGTATGTCTAATGGAAACAGTCCCAGTGCTGGACAGGATCCATCCCCATGTTTTCTTGTCTGAAACAAGGTCTTTGTGCTTTTTTTAACTCTGTAAGACCCAAAATGAACAAATTCATCACGGGATTTTTTTACACTGTCTTCTGATGATAACAGTCAATGCTATCAGTGTTTATTCTTGCTGCATCCTGAGAAAAATCCATATTTTAATCCAGATGTTTCAGTGGCCACAAGAGTTTGTATTAATGACATTGAAGGACACAAGCATTCCTTTTGGGTCAGCTGAGAGAGTGTGACTTGCTCCAACATTTCTCTCACTGATCTGCAGGAATGGTGGGCTATCAGCCAGCTTTATCCATTCCCTCAGAAAGAAACCTGCATTTGTGCATCTTTCCCAGGCTTCATGCATGCAATATCCTGAGAAGTTCACACACCAGAGTTCACAACCTCTCCACACGAAGACCCAAATGTTTTTTAAAAGCAGAGCAAATCCAAACAAAACTATAACCCCTGACTGTGCTCTGCTGAATTCTCATTGGCTTGGCAGGACCTGAGCGATTTGAAGAATTAAAAATGTATGGCACCATCAAGTTATTTTATCATGAAACAACAAGGAGGAGAAACTGCTCATTAAGGAGATGGCTGATCAAGGTGAACATGCTGGCTGAGAGATGTGTCACAGGTGGTTTGTCAGGAAGCAGGGAAAGCAGTCAACCTTGCTAAAACACTGGATCTGAAGTGCTGCTCTAGGAGCTTGAAAGCACAGAGAGCTTAGAGACAGGAGGTTAGGGTCTCCCTCCTCCAGTCTACCTCCCTGGTTGGCACCTTTCAGGTGTCTGTCCTAGGCTGGAGTAGCACTGGGCAGGTCTGCTAGTCTGGCAGTGATTTTGGGAGCTAATTGAGGTGGGTGATCCTGGCACCTGCTCTTTGTTCTAGTGCTAGATCCATGATCAGTTTGTTAACTGGGAAAGGCAGAACAGCCCAGCAATTTTGATAAAGCCTACAGTCTTCTTTAGAATGGACAGAATGGAAAGTTCTTTTAGGGAGTGCTTTGGTTTGTGTGCCCACTGTCACTGATGTAGTACTAAGAAAAAAGATGATGCATGCTTACAGGTGTGCTATTGTCATGGTGGCAGTGCAAAATGTAACCCAAAAAAAGTGTGTATTCCATCACCATCTGTTGGAACTGAGGTGTGGGGGGGTGGTGTAAACTGTCAATGGGCCAGCTGATAAGAAACCAGTAAAAGCAGTTTCTTTATCTCTTCCACCACCCATCCTCCCTCCAGGGAGAGATGTTCTGCTATGGGCCATTGAGTCCCACTGATAAAATTCCATCATCCCACTGGGAAATGCTCCANGAGGGCTGCAGCCACCATTGCCACTGCACTGCTGCCAACACCCTGACCCACAGGGTGTCAGGCTGGATTCTGACTCTGTCAGTGTGTTTGTTTCTTTTGCAATACTGCATGCTTGTTTTATTTTAGTTCTCCTCATAAAGAACTGTTATTCCTATTCCCATATCTTTGCCTGAGAGCTCCCTTAAATCCAAAGTTTAGGAGGAAGTTTACATTGTCCATTCCAAGGGAGACTCCTGCCTTCCTTAGGAGACACCTATCGTTAAACCACAACAGCCATCAAGCCAAAAAAAACCAGCTCTGGGCCCCAAATGGGCTGGCATACTTGTGGTAAGGGAATAAAGAGCTCATTTGATACAAGGGGCAAATTCAGGCAATTTACATCTCACACAGTGTTTGCAAATACATCTGCACAAATCATCCTGCTGTGGGAGTTAAGCAGCTTCTCAGACTTTGACCTAATGGAAAGAGAGTCTAATAAACCATCTCCCCAGTCTTGTTAGCTATTGTCACAAGGGTTGATGAAATGACTTCAGAGAGAGTATAAATTATTTTCTGTATGTCAGGAGGCCACTGTATGCCACAATTAAGTCATATTTTAACCTGTGGGGAATAGCTGTACTGCTGTATAAACTGTAGATCCAGACAATATAAATAAAGGAGAGTTTGGGAATAACATGCTAGAGATTCATGTGCCTGTGTGTGTGTATTTATGTGTGTGTGTTCTAGAGCTCAATAAAGCCTTAAGAGTATACTTGTGCTGTGCCATATCATCCTTCATCTGTTCTTTCCTCTCCCTTAAATTAGTTCTTAATCAGAATTTAATTAGCCACAAAGAAACTCAAAGGTGCCTCCCCAGTGATGTGCTATAGGCTTTCTGTAAAGCTCCTTTCTGAATGAATCCTCTGCAGAATCCCTGCTTCTTTAAACCTTTATAGCTGAGATTTCCAGGAAAAGGTGAAACATTTGCACATGTATGGGAAGATGAGGATTAAAGGCAGAGATCAAGAAGAGAGTCAGAGAGGACAGTTATATATTAATGAACCTCAGAAGCTGGAATACTGGTTATTTTATTGTCATGAGTTGCAGTGCAGAATGTAATCAAAGGTGTGTTATTCCATCACCATCTGTTGGAACTGGGATGGGAGGGGTGATGTCATCTTCTATTAATAGGCCAGCTGATAAGAAACCATCCAGAGCAGTTTCCTTATCTCTTCCACCACCCATCCTCCCTCCAGGGACAGATCTTCTGCTCATGGGCCATTGAGTCACTGATAAACTTCCATCATCCCATTGGGAAATGCTCCAGCCAGGGGGAGGAGCCAAGCATCCCTACCTGGATAAAAAATGTGAGATCTGGGACACCAAGGCAGCCTTTTTTCACTNTCCAACAGAGCCACAGCTGCCACATACTCGTCTACAAAACTGGCTGCTCTGCCTTTTATACCCCTGGGGGTGGGAGGGGTTGCATCAGGCAACCCTGGCCCCTCCCAAAGTCTGTCAGGTAACTCTTCATTGCCATCCGTTTTGGAGACTACTTTCTTGCAACTTGATTGGAGCTCAGGTGTTGTCATGCCATGCCTCCCCCAGGCACAAGCTTTTCCCAACCCATGCAAGGGGCACATGTACACACCCTCCCTCCACAAGCCTTTCACAACCCAGGCTGTCTGGTGGCAGCAAATTTGAGGGTGGAGAAGGGGACTTTGGGAAGAACAAAGGATATCTAGACAAGAAATCACAATAACATAGCCATGCATCAGTAAAACTTCTCTTAACATGTATACAATGTTCATCCCTTAATTGCAAGAGCCCATTCATCACACATTACCTATTCATAACATGGGGAACCAAGACTGGACATGGAGTGTGGCTGAGGGGATCTGGCAGAGCTTTGTGCAGTCTGGCAGAGCACTGGGATGTGTTGGAGTCCTGGTGAAAAGGGAGCTGGCTGCCAGCAGCCTGCTGTGCTCACCTCTAATCCCTGGTACCTCAGCATCACTGCTGGCCCTGAGCTTTGTCCTTTGCCTGTGGTGGTGTAGCAGCTTGTCTTATTGCCTCACAAAATGGGATTTTGTGCTTGGGCTATAAAAATCTGTTTAAGTCTGAATTCTGCCATAAAGCTTGTTACACACAAATGAGTGTATTTACAAGGAATTAAGCTCAGCCCTTGATGAAGGAGAAGGGCTTGGTTTCTGACAGTTTTTTGCTTTGTTTTAGTTCCCAGTATAACCTTAAAAAGTTTCCATAATTTCCTTTAACAAGCTGTTAGTGTATTTAGAAAAAAGTGCACACTTTTGTGGTCTGCAGTGAAAAAGAAAAAAGATAAAATGTCATCCCTGAGTCAGCATTGGCATGTGAGAGGATTCCTGATGAGATCCTTGGCTGCTCAAGAGGTCTAGTTAAGAACTTACAAAATCATCTGGGAACAATAAGCCTTATCCATATTAACAAATTAATTTGATTTATCTTCAGAAACTAGAAGGGTTGAATGTTCTTTCTGCAATGCTCCATGTGCTGACACAGCCACTTTGACACCCTGGAAGTTGACACCATTTTGTCTGATTGTCAGTGACCTTTATTCCTCTCTTGGCACCAGTCTTTGTCTGGTGTCTCGTTCAGAAAGGAGCAGTTCCTTGAGCATGCTTTCTTTTCCAGAGACACAATGCCTCTCCTTATTCATTTTTTGAGTCTTTACATGAAATATTCATGGTTGTTGATAGCACTAATAGTACTAAGAACACACCAGGTATGATCTGGATTATGACCTTCATGAATTTCTGTCAAGTGATGCTTACACACCATTGCTGATTTTAGCTCCTGTGGTTTTTTTGTTTGGTTTGGTTTTTTTTGGTTGTTGTTGTTCTTGTTGTTGCTCTTGTTCTTATTCTTTTTTAGGACTAGATTTAAGGCCATTAGTACTTCCTGTTAACTCCCTATAGAGATGGGGATAGCGTGTTTGACTTCCTCTGTGTTTTGTTCTGCATTTGTAAAGATGTTTTACAAGAAGTTGTTTCCACTGTATTTACGAGCTCCTCTGTGCTGTAGCCAAACACTTCACAATCCTTGAGAGATTATTTTGTGACTTTATGATGCTGAATTGTATCCCCATTTGTCTGTTCAGCCCAGAAATATTCTGCACCTTCAAGACTGGTTCCAAGAGCAAAGGGAGAGAGAAGCACACAGTTTCTGAAAATAAACATATGGGTTCTCTATAAAAAAGAGAACCCCTCCCTTTACTCCATGCTTTTCTGCTATTGCCTTTCACTGCCTTAACCTTGAGAAAATCCTGACAACACAGAGCAATACTCTCAAAGTATTGAGAGCCAAAGTGGGCTGCCAGGTCTGGGCTGCAGAAGTTTGTATTCAGCCCTGCTTAGACAGGAGCAGGCTCTTCCATATGAGCTTGTCTACCAGCACCTTTTGGAAAATGAACTTTATTATCATTTGTGATTGTGGATATTGTGAGCTGTTGTTTTACAGTGTCTGGGAGAGAGGTGTATCCCACTCTTGTTCCAGTAGGAACACAAGACAGATCTATCAGATCCTGACTTCCTTGTGCCAGCAAAATCTTTATTTTTTTCCCTGTGATGATTTACAAGTTGTTACCTTGCAGGCATTGCAAAAGCCTGTGCTGGATCATGTCATAAAAGACTAATTGGGCACCTTCTATTCCAGCACGGTAAACTGAGATCATGGCCTTTGAGGGATTAGAAATACAATTATCTGCAGAAACAGTTCCAGATTGAAACACCCTTCTGACCTCTTATTGCTTAGTATTCCAAATCTGTACTGGAAATTTCAAAAGTCACCTAATAAAAAAGGTTGGAATTACCCTTAAACAGCTTCCATAAAGGTTGTTATTGTTATCTAGTGATAATTCCATCTCTGAGCCTGTTTTGAGTACTTTCTGGATCCAGATGAGCCAAAGGGAACTGATGATTTTTAAATATTACACTTATTTACACGCTCTCCAGGGTGATGCAGAGAGTTTGTGGGACTGACTGCATCTCAGATGCCTGAATTTGCTTCTTCCAGGAAGCAAACACCCTCTGAATTGTTTTCTTTAAGTTTTTAAAGCAACACAGAGATGATTTTTTTGTTTGCAAGACAGAAAATATTAACGCAACAGGCTGTGTACAATCAATTGTTCCTTAATTTGGCCACTGCTGGTTCTCTGTAGGATACTGGTACATAGCGGGAATTTACCAGAAAAGGAGTTAGGAACATACAGGATAGAGGGGCTAGGAAGCTCTGTTATGGACAGTTCCTAATAAGAGCAAGGACTGGTCCCTGATAAGAGTAAGGACTCGCTGCCTGGAGCATCTTAAACCAGCTGAAACTGGGTTTGTGGTCTGCAGAAATGCCAAGGGTCCAAGGAGCATGGATGAGGAACAGAGGTGAAAAGTTCAGCACAAAGAAGAGGAGCTCACCTCATCTCTAAGCCCCCGACCCACGACCACCAGGTGCAACCAGGAGGAGCCAAAGGCAGGGACGTGGAAATGATTTCCTAGAACTCATTATAATAAAACTTGCCTTTTTGGGGAAAGGTTATGTCACTGTGGGACACTCAAGGACACACACGGACACTTTCTCTTGAGAAGGCTGAAAACTATTCATTAAAACATCTGACTCCGTATTTATAGTATTTCCACACAGACCAGGGATTGGAGGAGAAGGCTGACACCTCTCCAATCCTGCTGGTCAAGACAACTGCCCATCAGTTGTTTTCCACACCAAGAGAAAGTCTGTAAACAACTTTGTATTATCAAAATGGACTTCTGATAACGACACCTGTGTGTGTGAGAAAGAACTAAGAATTGTGAAAACATCAAGTTAGAAAGTGCCTCAGAAAACTTGAAAAAATCAGGGTGACAAGGTTATGGAATGTATAGGCTCTTTCACAATTATTTGAATGTGTAATGTCTTTATGTATAAAGGCAAGGTAAATCACCACAGTGGGCCCACACGTTTGTGGTGGAATGATCCCCATGCACCCAGAGCTGAATAAACAGATCTACTTTACAGCCTTGCTGGTTGTGGAGTCATTACCTCACGAGTCATACAATTTGTTTTTATCTGGGGTTTGAGTCCAGATGTTGCTATGATTATTGTTTTCTATTTGTTTTTTATATGTTGAAGTCTGCAAATATATGCTGGGACCCAGGTGGGACGGATGAGATGCGACAAAGTTCTTGGATGATTGATAATGAGCAGGGAAAATCAATTGTATTAATTTCTGGCTTGTCACTGGGATGGAGAATTAATGAGAAAGTCCCTCTAACTTAATGGTATATGCTCATTATACAGACCGTGATGAAATGGTCTTAGGCACTGCTTGGCATCACAATTATGGGATTATTGCAGATCTAGAGGCAGGAACAGAAATCCACAAGCACAAAAACTCCTTTTACAAACAGCCACCAAGCGAAGACACAGATCAGCTATGAGAGCTGATGAGAAAACAAAGAGATAGCATCCTTTGCTGCTTGTACTGTGCACCTAGGAACATATTGTAGGGGCTGTGGCACTGGTGCATGATGATTCATATTGTGAGTGGTGCAGTGTTACTGATAAACACTGTGTCCTATGGGAATCCTTCCCTCCAGGAATCCTACAGCACTCTGTGGGCAGCTGGGAGGCTACTTACAGTGCAGTGGTTTCTAGAAAACTATTGAAAACACCTGAAAAATTTTAGTCCCCATCTTCCTGTGAGCTCAGGAATGGCTGTCAATTATGCCCATTGAGCATGAAATTTGTGCCAGACCAGCAGCAGTGTTATGGCACAGAGGGTGAATCAGTGGTGCCAGCTTCCCTGCACTGATCTGCCAAACAAGCCAGGTAGGGAAGCAGCAGATGGCCAGTGGAGCTCTGGAGCAATCTGTGATGCTTTCAGTCCTTTGCAGAACTGAGCACACATGTACCTACTTGGACGAGTGGGGAATGCTGGACTTGATCATGACTGACAAAAAAGCTGACCCATCTCTGCAGCTGTCTCCTGTTGTAAGTACATATTATAAAGTTGGCTTTTCACAAATATTAAAAGGAATGTTATATGTATAATGTAGAAAACCTTTGCTGTATTAGCACAGTTTCTTTTATTAGCATGACTTAGAAACAGTAGTGTGATGTAAAAAAAGAAAAAAAGCTTTTGTAACTATCTCAGAGAAAGGTAAAAAGATAACCAGGAAATTCTTCACATTCTTGGATTAAGAAGACTGGAACATGGATTAAGTTCGATTGGAACCACCAGAAGAAATAAAATAAAGTGTTTCTATGCCAGGTCTCCTTTGGGAAGTGAGTAGAACTCAGACTAAGCACTACTGGTTCTGTGGGGATCGGTGGACCCTGAGAGGCATTCCCTGGGTTGGGGTGACACAAGAGGCTTCTCTCACAGGAATCTCTCTTTCTGTCATGCCAATGTATCCCTGTTCTCTCCCTCAGTCAGCCCTGCTAACCCCATCCCTGTGTTCCTCAGTGACTCCCTCCCTATTTCTCTGTTGGCTCCCACACCCCAACCCCACATTTGTGCTGTCCCCATGCCCCTGACAATTGGTCCCTGATGCTCTCTCAGCCCCCACCACCCCCACACTTAAACCTGGACCCTTCCCACAAGGCTTGCCTTTNCTTCCCACAAGGTTTGCCTTCAACCCTGGACAATCTACACATGTGGCTGGAATAAACATCTCTGTGGAACCCATGCAAAGGCTGTTCTTGCCTCTTTGCCATCACCATATCAACAGCTACCCTGGTTTTCAACAACATCTCTGCTCTGAGAGTCTACAGGAGGGAAACTTGTGGTCTGCCAAGCGTGGAGTTTGTGGTTGGTCCGTGGTCATTGAAAGATTTCCTTGAAATTAACAGTATGAATTGCTTAGGAATTGAGAATGAGTGGTGTGAGGAGGAAAGGAGAGCAGGGAAATAGGTCCAGTAAGAAAATCTTGTGTTAAAGAACAGTCAGTAGTCAAATCTCAGCATTCTTTTTGCTGCACAAGAGTCCTAAATTCAGCCTTATTTGGCTGAACTGAATGCTGACAGTATATCAGTAAGTAATTTGTGGTGATAATAGTTCTGAATTTGCTTTCAGGAAAAGCTACCTTTGCTTAATTCTTTAAGGGCTGGAGAACTTGTAGAGATTTATTATCTGGTTTCAGAGGTTCCCTTCATCCAAATTGACTCCTGTCTTGACAAGAGATTAATGTGTCATCTGCCTGGCTTCTAACTTATGATGGGAAAGTGGAAAATGATGGTATGATAGAGTAGAAAAACTGGATGTTCATCTTCATGAAGCAGATATTAAAATTCTTCAACAAAAAGAAATCTACGCTTTAAAAGTCTGAACTTGCTGAGAGTTGATCAGATGTAACAATAGGAATAAGGGTAAGGTTTATTAGCAATATCCCAGGAACTCAGAGTAGCTGAATAACTCATAAATCTTTCATGGCTTTTACAAAAATGAGGGATGAAATCCTAAACACTGTAGATAGAAATACAGAAAGATATATTCCTTTTGCTCGCTAATATCTTGGTAAATTATTATCTCTTGAAATTAAGAAACTATCTGGTTTGGGTTTTTATATTATTTTCCTGCAGTCTGAGAATCTGTTAAATCTAGGAGTACAATGATCTCCCTCAATAGAAGGAATGGGGGGAGAGAACATTTTAAAAACTAAACAAAAGATTTGGCTGGGATATTGTTATTCTGAAGTGGAAATGGGATAAAGCAGGTAAATATCATAGTACTCCGATTTACTGTGGAATCTCTGTGATTTCAGTTTGCAGTAAATAATGTGTTTTGTACCACTCATTCCCTGCTGATGTCCTAGTAAAATGTCTCCAGGAAGTCAAATTTGTCTCCCAAAAAGGGAGAAACCAAGGGAGAGCAGCTGGAGCATAGCTAAATGTGCATTTCTCTTTGTATCTTCATTTTTATGTTACAGTTTTTGTTGCAAAGGGGTTTGAATCAGATCTCTCAGAAGTCCATGCTCATAACTGAGTCCTCTGGTGGACGGGGTCCTGACCAAAAAGAGAGGATAGCCAACGAGGCAGGACAGGATAACTCAATGGAAAGCACAGGCTGAGGGTTTAGAATATCCATTGAGGAAAGGAGGCTAAGTTGGAGATTTGCAAGCCTAAAGAAAGTATTATCTTGTTCCAAATAGCTGTGTTTCATCCCCTCCTGAGACCCTGATTCTCCTTGATCTTCAGAGCTTTGCCTGTGTTTCCAAAAGTGTTTCAGCCTCAAAGCCAGCTTCTTAGTAGGGTGTGGGGGCAACTGGTCAAAAGTCAGCATGAAATTCAGTACAGCAGCCCTGTGGCACAAACAACAGTTCTAGAACTTCCATCAAATCCTGGTCACAGGAATTGTCATCTCCTCATGATGCAATGCTTTTCATATCATTTCGAAACTTTTCATATCATTTTCATAACTGTTACATACAGTTATGAAGGGAGCCAGATATGCAGGGGAAAAAAAATGATTTATTCTTCTCTGACGTCTTTTTATTGGCCTTTGATGCCAAATTTTAACAAGTTCTGATGGAAAGATTTGTGCTGGCAGCAAAGGAAACCCAAGTGCTCTGCTGCTACAGGTGATGAGAAATCAGTTTGCCTCGGGCTGCTCTGTCAGTGTGGTTCAACCAAATCCACAAGATCCTTTCTGCAACACCAGACCAGCCCAATCTGTGTGTGACTGCTGAAAAGGCACTGCTCCAAAAGGATTAACCATCTATACACTATCTGAGGTGGGAGATCTGTCTCATTGCAAACAGTTGCCAGGACCTGTCTGGGATGGATATGGAGGCAATCCTCTCTGAAGATGCTGGGCCCACATTCCCCTTTTTTCCTCTGGCCTTCTGCCTGGCTCCCCTGCTGACTGCACTGCCTGTGTGACACAGCAGCTCCTGTAGGTACTGCTCTCTTTAAAGAAATTCCAACAGGCAGAAAGGATTTGTATCCTACTGTTGTTCAATCCCAGATCCATTGTGTCTAGCACAAAATACCTTGCATGCACTGAAGATTGGCTGGAGATATGGCTTCAGTTACATCACCAGATGGAGCTCACAACATAAGAAATTCTTGACTTAGAAGAGCCAAATGCTGTTATTGACTAAACTGTGTCAGTGATATGAACTGGTTTAGAAGAAGCTAGTGTGAGAGAGTGGCAAATTAACGTGTGGGGAAAAAAAGAATGTGAATGAATGGAGTGGAGCATGGAGAGTACTAAAGAACAGGGGATGAGGAAGCACAGAGTTGAGTGCTGTCACTGTGGGGTTGCAATTCAGTGAGATACTGCTCTGACAATCTGCTGTATCCCATATTTTTAGGCAGTTTGGGCACCTGTCCTAAGAGCACGTTGTGGGGCTATTACTGGTAAGGACAATGACATCTTATCAAGCACAGGTGCATGTGAGCACATTGTCTCCTCAAGCACATAACCATCACAGCATAAATAGACAAATAGTCATCTGTTTGCAGCAGTTTATTTTGGCCTTTCTTGCACTCCAGGAAAGTTCTCACTGACATCACTGTGAGGAACATTCTGTATGAGGGCATTCAGATTGATTCCTTTTTGTCCACTTTCTGTAACATTCATACCATCCAATCATACTAGGCAGGAGGAAAAGAAGCATTACATTCAATTTCTATCAGTATCAACATCAGAATCAATCAGAGAACTCATCATTTGTCAAGTCACGGAGCAAAAATAATTCCAAGTGACAATTGTAACTAAGCAACCTAGCGTGACTAGTGAGCAGGAATGAAAATGAAATTAGTGAAACATTTTAGTAACTGATTGCAAGTAACAACTCTGTTAGGTAGAAAAAACCTCCCTCTCTCCAAAAATTTTGCAAAAGAAGGAAGAGAAACTTGCTGAAAAGTTATTTGTTGTGATTTGGATGGCTAGTTAACTCTTTGTGGCAGGGATCATCAGGGACTTCATTTTCTATGGTTGCATTGAGCATATGGACTGCCCTCTGTCATTATGAGTATGTGTAAAAATACATTCAAACAAATAAAAATGTACAACACTCTGATTAAGGTATTACACAAATATCTTAATATGTCTAGAGTCTCAGTATTACATGTTAGGATTTGGTATAAGGCACTTGCATCATGTTAAATATTCAGCAAAATCTCCCATTCACATTAATGGATAGATTTTTCATGCTTGGTAATCACATTATTGATGCACTTCCAATATAAACGGTGATGAAATATTGATGTGAGCAGCACCAGGACAATTGTGCCAAAGCTCACCATCCTGATGGACTCCACACGAAACCCAGCCCATGCCTGGGGATATTGTGAGTAGAGTTGGCTTCACATTTGAATAATATTGTCTTTGCTAGGTATAAATCAAGGTGGAAACCTTGTGGACCAAAATAATTTTTGTCATGCTTGAAATGACTCAAGCAGAATCATACAAAGGATGAATTTGTTCTTTTCTGCTATCTCTCAGCATTCCAGGGCTTTAAAGCCAACATGGGAGGGATAGTATCTCTTATTCCCCTCATATCTCTTTGAAGTTGGCATCTTTCTTAAGCCTTGGGCATTGACATCCTCCTCCCCAGCCAGACAGTGACAGCAAGCAGCATGTATTAGCTGTAGTAGCATTCTTTAATTTGTTTAGCAGAATATAATCACTAGTTCTGTTACCATATCACTGACACAGAGAATTATTAATTATGATGATTAATGGGTTTAATTTACTAAGAAAGAATAATGTGCACTAATTCCATTGTCAAAGCTGAAAATCTGGAGTTCCACCTTCAGATCCTGTCAGTACTGTTGTTACAAAACCTTTTGTGCTAGGCAAAAATCATTCAGAAATGTTATTTATCATATGTTTTAGAATACAAGCTGCCTTGGGAATTTTCCTTTCCACTGATAAGCCTGCTTTGCCGTGAAAAAAGCTTTTAGGAAAATCCTGACTTACTTTGTCTTTACTGTGCTTAAAATTTTCTGTAATGATGCTTTTATAAACTGTAAGAAATATTTATTATCTGTTATGTGGAAGAAAAGGAGTCTGTTGGTTTTTTTTATAGTAGTTGGTGAGAGACAGCTCTTGGTGGTATAAAATATGAAAGGTTTAGGTTCATTTGAGGGTGGACAGGCCCTGCAGTGCTTTGTTTTCTGTCTCCCAGGCTACCTGGGACTACCGAATGCAAGTCTGCCTCTCTCCTAAGCTTGAAGGAGTAATATTGGAAGGAATTCTTACACCAAGACAGTTCCATGCTATCCTTGTTGATGTGCAGTTTGAAAAAATCATTACAATTACATGCAGTATCAAAGTTAATAAAGATGGTTTGGGCTCCAGTTGAGCTGTCTCAAAGGTGGTACAGTCCCTTGTTGTGGTTTTATGACAGGTGTCTGCTAAGGAAGGCAGGAGTCTCCCTTGGAATGGACAATGTAAACCCTGTCTTTCTGAATTATTATAATTTTGAATTTAAGGGGGCTCTCAGGCAAAGATATGGGACTGGGAATAACAGTTCTTTATGAGGAGAACTAAAATAAAACAAGCATGCAGTATTGCAAAAGAAACAAACCCACTGACAGAGTCAGAATCCAGCCTGACCCCCTGTGGGTCAGGGTGTTGGCAGCAGTGCAGTGGCAATGGTGGCTGCAGCCCTCCTGGAGCAGCAGCTGTGGCTCTGCTGGAGCAGTGATCCTGGAGAAAGGTGCAGCCTCTGCTGAAGGTGCAGTGGTGATGGCTGGGCCTGTTCTTCCTCTGGGACCCCAGTGGAAAAGGCTGCTTTGGTGACCCAGATCTCAGGTTTTTATCCAGGTAGGGATGCTTGGCTCTTCTCCCTGGCTGGAGCATTTCCCAATGGGATGATGGAAGTTTATCAGTGGGACTCAATGGCCCATGTGCAGAAGATCTGTGCCTGCAGGGAGGATGGGTTGTGCAAAAGATAAAGAAACTGCTCTCCCTAGTTTCTTATCAGGTGGCCTATTAACAGAAGACTACACCGCTTCCCACCCCAGTTCCAACAGATGGTGATGGAATACACACTGTTTTTGGTTACATTTTGCACTGTAACCCATGACATCCCTGTACACCTCATATCTCTCTAGGACAACCTGGCTGCTTGTCCAGTTTCTTCTCACTACCTAGGTTTGGCTGACTGTGATTTCCATGCACCAGTTAAGTTTCTTAGATCAGCAAGATCAGTTCTTTGCTCAGTAAGGAAAGCAGAAGAGGTCACATAAAATGCAGCATTGTGATTGAGGAATCTTTATGTCTTTTTTGATTAAATTATGTCTTCTTGTGAGCAAGAAACATTTGCCAGAGGTAACAGAATTTAAAAAATTCTGCATTTCCTTTCCCAGCTGTCATTCTGAGATCCAGGGACTCTGTATTCACAACAGGTATAAACAAGCTGTACTTAAACCCTAGGGATTATTGTGATCTAGTGAATCACACAGTCAACACAGCTTTTATCTGTGTATCTCTGCTTCTCCAGGATCACATTTTGTGATCTATGCTCATGTCAGTAGTTTGCATCAGGGTCTGGGGAAGGAATAGCTCACATGTCTGTAGCACTGTCTGTTAAACCTTAACGCTGATGAAGCACCAACAAATTAATTGTTCTGCAACTGAGTAGAAATTAAGGCAGGGAAATGCCTTAATTATCCAAGGCTTCCCCAATGGTTGTTGACAGGAATAGCAGCATGGCCCCCTTAGGCATTAGATGCAGTTTTCTAGCTTAAACCTTGTCTAATCTGTGCTACACATGACATGGGTGTTTGCCCTTTCTTCCAAAATATCCTCATAACTATTCAGAGAACTTGCCCTTTAATACTGATGCACATGAAGGGCACAGTTGCTTGATCATGATCCTTGATAGGAGGTTGGTATTTTTCAGGTACACTTGAGGAAGGAAAAGAGAGTTATTTAAAATATTTTGGAGGGAGTTGTCAAAAATCTCTGCATTTCCCAGCCAAGCCCAAGTTCCACTGAAGACTATACTTAGATTTTTCTGGCTTCAACAAGAGCTGTATGAAGTTATTATGCAGCTAGCTGTGGCGTGGTGAGGTGCTTAATGCATTTAAATAGGTTTTATTTCTCCCTGCTTCCTGCCCATTGACAGATCAGTAACAGAGGCTTGTTGAGGTGAAGGCTGTGTATCAGGTGCCTGATGTCCTCTGGAAGGCACCTCTACATTTTTTTCTGTTTTTAGATAAAGTCCCTGAGGTGTTGATACAGAAGAAACACAGTGCAATGGGGCCCTGGTTTAATTTGAGGTCTTTAAGAATGCTGTAATAGTCAAGGGGATATTTCATGACAGAAAAGAGGACAATGTTGTACTCTCTGTGATTACCTACTGGATCAGCCTTTATTTAAGCATCCATTAAATCTGTCTTCCCTCAAATAAAGCAGAATCTTCATCCTTTCCTTCATGCTCCACTGAAAGAGTTAATAGATAATGTTCCTGTTTATAGTCCTGCCAGGATGTTTTTAATTACCTGCATTGTTTTATTACATAACAGTGATATTTGCTCCATTAGGGTATTGGCATCTTTGCAGGAAGCAGACAAACTTGCTGGCATCCATCAGGCTGAGTAATTACAGAGAGTTTGTTTATTTTTTACAGGTTTCCTAATCAATACTGGCACTGTCTCTGCAGAATGGGCTGCAAGCCTGGCTGCTCATGCAGCCAGCTTATCCTGCTGCCTTGGGATAGTCAGCTATTTGGGAGAGGATGAGGGTTTGATCATCCTGAAAAAAACAGGAGTGGGAAAAATAAATGCTATAGGATCATCCCAAAGAACCGAGACGCAGGCAATAAATACCCAGCTTGTGCTTTGATCTCTTCCTGTAGCATTTTTACAGCTCATGGAATCTAGTCTTCTATACCAGAGGGAGCTGAGAGATGCCTTTTTCTGGTTGTGTTTATTGGTATCTGTGGGTATCCATTCAGGGAAGCCTTCTGAGTGTTTCATGTGGACATTTTTCATATGCATCCCCCATTACAAGAGGCCAGGTCCACTAAACTCAGCTCCTGCCTTTCCCGTCTATATTTAGAAAAAAAAACCTGAAAAATGAGAGCCCAGGTGTATTCCCTTCATCTCCTCAGCTTCACATGCTCAATTATACTTGTCCAAATCAGGTGTGAAATGCTGCCTAGCAGAAGTTAAGCTTTTTGTACTGTAGTAGCAATAAGGTGCAAAGTGGGAACAGCCCAATCCAAAGCATGGATGCAATGTCACTCTATTTTTCAATCCTTGCAGTGCATTTCAGGGGATATGTGCCACCTATCCATTCTTAGCCATTAAATACTTCAATGACAAACCAAATGAATCCTTAGGAGTGAAAGAGATAGACATCATCCTGGTAGAAGTGGTATCTTGTGTGTATGCACTCCTTTCATGGCCTGTTCATATGCATGTTCCAGAGGGTCACTGCTGGGAGACAAGTAGAAGCAGAAGATCCTATTCAGGAGATGGAAGAGGCTAGGGACAGCAGAAGGTTCTGACTCCTTTTCTAGTGAGAGTAGAAAAGGAAAGAAAGGACCAGACATTGAACTAAGTGGTTACCATGGCAGAAAGAAAACTTCTGTGTGCAGAGATAGAACCTCTTCCATCTGTGCTAGAGTTTAACTGGCAAGTCTTAGATTGTGCAGCCTGAGTCTCAATTGGAATGTGTTCATTACAGGAGAGCACAGTGTCATCACGGTTTGAGCAGAGAGATGTGGTAAAGCCTAATAACAATGATTTCCTGGAGAGAAAGGAAGATGCAGTGAGCTCTGAAAGGAGGTGAGGAGACTGAGCAATAGTGGCAAAGGAAGAGAATAATTCATATAGATAGCACTGCTTCAACCCTCCTCTCCAAGGTGTGATGAGGTCGATACCCTGATACAGGAACACATCTGTGGAAATAACTATGAGAAGTAATATATTACCCCTCTCAGTGGCTGCCTCCTTCCCTTCCATAATGAGAGCCTATGGGAAGGGGAACAAAGCCTTATGTGCTGACTTGCTGTTGATCTGAAAAGTGCTGTGTCTTGGAAAGTTAGAGCAAGGGTTCATAAATTAATCCAGAAGGTGCAAGAACTCAGCTTGAAGGCTGATTGGTATTCAGTTCTGGTACAAAGTGCTTAAGAAAAAACTGATTAATTTCTCCTTCTACATAGAGCAGGAGTGCAACAGTAATCACAGTTTCAAGTCATAAAAATAAAAAAAAACCTCCATGAAAATAGATGTTAAGACTCTGGAGGGTTCAGCAGGGGAAGATTGTATTAAGATAAAGTAGATTATAACACTGGTGGACAATAAATGCTGTCATTGTATGGTAAATCATATCAGGAAGTCACGATAGCTGCTCTTTACACAGTCAGGGATAGAACACTGATATAGCATTTGATTTCTTCTCTGTCCCTGTTACACCATCACTAGCAAACGCATAGGTAGAAAGAGGAGAGAAAGAAGGGAGAGACTTGTGAGCTAGACTGGAATTCTGAGCTGTGGTTTTGGGGAAGTTGAATGGGACTGGGGTGATGCCAGACACATTCTTCCCTTCCCTTTCTGCCACGTGCCGGGGCTCTGCAAACATCCTGCATTGCAGAGGCATGGATTGAAGTTTACCCCAAAACACTTCTCTCCTGTGGAGCAGCAGCAATGATCTCAGTAGGATCCACGTGGTTCTAGAGCTGTGTGTCCCACAGAGGGCATCTTGTGCTCCCCTCACTGATGGAGACTGCCAGCTGGGCTCCTCCACTATGCAGGTTGTCTCATTGCCCCCAAAAAAGCAGCATCCCAGCAGCAGTTGTCAGTCCCAAATATGTGCACATGCAGCCTGGAACATTCCCCAACCCAATCTGTAGCATCTCAGAAGTGTCCCAAGCACACCTACATACGTCTCAGCTGTCACTTTTGAAACTTGCCCTCTCCCTTCTCTACCCAAAGTAAATAGCCAAAATCTCTTTAATCCTTGCTTAGAAGCTACAATCAAGGAACAATGCAAGAACATATTTAAATCTGCCAGAAATCTCCTGATAGGGTTTTACATATTACATAGCTTGAGCAAAGTCCTTTCACTGCTGGAAGCACATTGGTAAATGGGCAAGACAATGGCTACTGTCTCTCTCCTCCTGGCTAATGCTTTATGTGAATCTTTCCAGGAGTGCAACCCAATTCTGTCTCAGATATGGATTAAATTAATGCCAAAAATCACCTCCATTCCCATTTTGCAGCTGAGTGCTTTCAAACTCCTGCCTATCATAGTTGTGTATCCTTGACAAATAGGCAATTGAAAGTCACTTTGTATTCTGCCCTAGATCTTAAGCGTTTACCAGACAGCCTTACTAGCAAGAGGTGGGAAAAATCACAAATCCTGTGATTTTCTTTTGTACAGACACTACTGACACCTGCAAAAAGGTCTTTTGCTAGTGCAGCTTGTGTGGCTTTTGCAGATGGTTTAACTGTAGCAGCACTGGAAATTTCCCTCTGAATCTTGTGCCAGACCTGTATTTCTAAGATACTGGGAAGTGTTGCATACCCAGCCTAAAACTGCATATGCAAATAAAATCATGAGGCTGTGTGTTCGAGGCCTTAGTTCCATCATCTCCTGTTGTCAGAAGCCTAATGAGTTGAGTTGTGAAATGGCTCTACATTGTTAACTTGTGCTGGTGACAAACATGGCCCGTGGACACAGAGGAGCTAAGCTTCCCAATGATAGGGATTTTTTCTGTGCTCACAAATCTGGATTGCATTGCTGACAGGGTTTAGCACTTTAGTGACTTGCCCAGAGCCTCATCCCACCCAGGGAAGGCAAACATGACCACAAAGGTGGCTACTAACTGGGCAAAGGAAGGAGCTCACCACATCTGCCTCAGAGATAATGTATTCTGTGTGTTTTGAATCCAGCCTAAGAATTCCCTAAGGTGGCAAATTTCTCAGGAGATGTTCCCCTTGCTCAGGCCAGGTTCCTGCTCTGTTGAACACTAACACAGTTGCTTCCCAGAGTGTGTGGTTCAGGTAGGGAAGATGGGCATTGGAGAGGTGGAGAAACAAAGCTGTGCACTGACTTTCTTGTTCATTTTATCTCACCTTGAGTGGCTGGAGGGTGGTAATTCCAGCTCAGCTGTTGCACATTACAAAGTTAAGCTGCAGTTCATTACAGGCCTGAATGCCAGGGTGTGCTGTGAGGCAGTGACTGGGAACCTGAGGCTGATGAGGTGCTCACAGTAACACCAGAGCATGTACCTGATTATTGCAGCCCTCCTGAGAAGAACTAGCCATGAAAGGGACGTCAGATCCTGCTCAGAGAGCAGACGGAATGAGTCAGCACTTGGAAACCGAAAAACTAACAGAGAGTTGGCCTCATTACTGAGTAGCAAGTTTTTGATAACTCCCATTCCTGGTGGCTCTGAGGGAAGAAGGCAGTGTCCAAGTATTTCCCTCATCTATATCCAGTTTTGATTTATGAGGAAGGAGCAGGAAATAACAGTCATATGAGAGGCAGTAATGCCATTATGATGATATAAAACTAATAACAGGCACATCCTGAGTGACAGAATGAGGCTCAGCTGTGTCTGGAATGTGGCAGAATGGTACCTAACTTTTCATTTACTTCCCTTGCCTCATAGTGGGATGTGCTCTAGGGTGCTGTAGCACCAGCAAGGGGGTGACAGGGCTGGGAAGGAAATAAATGTACATGTACAGAGTGCTGCCCCTGGGAATGGCTAGCTATTAATAACAGTAATAACATATGCCAGGATGTGGAAGAAGCATATTTTTTAACGTGCCAGTCACTGCCACTATCTGGAGTAGAAACAAATTGAAAAAAAACCACCCAGTTTCACAATTGTATAATGTACAGTAATACCACTTTTGTGTTTTTTTTATTGTTTCCTTGTGTTTAAATTTTGTGTGTAGGAGAGCTGTTTGTTTTCAGTAAGCCATGCTGCAGATTGGCAGGTAAACTGGGGTGCTGTGTGCAGGAGGGTGTTCAACAGCCCCGGGCAGCCATTGCTGGAGTCAGCCAGGACAGAAATGTCCCAGAAGCTTGGTGCTTTGGAATCTTACCCACTGACACACGTCACAGTCAACCTGTGCTCCCTCTGCCCCAGTTACACTGCAAAAGGAACAGTTTGGAATGTAGCCCAAATCCTACTGGAACATTTGGGATGCAGATGGCAAGGAAAGCTGAAGGCTATTTCCACCTCCCTTCTGCTATACTAAATAGAAATAGAGACTAAAAAGAGAAAAACTTTCCCTACACATAGGAAGAAAGAACAGGGGAAGCGAGATTGCAGAATTCAGGCAGTTCTTGGTCTCTCCAAATTTTCTGCTGTTCTGCTGAAAATAAGCTGCCTGCAAGATCAAGAGATGTCTATCAGTGGGATTAAAGCACATGTGGACTCAATGAATTGCCTGATAATCCCAAGTATATTGCAGTGCTCTCTGCTCTGGCCCTTTGGTTCTACCATGGATGAAGAGTACCCTAACAGCATATTACAGGTATGAGATAGCAAAGAAAATCCTGAGGTTTCAGGTCTCTTCTTTTCTCCCAGGCAGAAGTTTAAATGGCTCTGCTTTTTCGTACTATGCTTCACCCCCCAGAACTTAAAAGGTCCCCTTACTTGTATTATTCATGTGGTCAGGTCATATGGAAGTAGCAGTAACAGATAATAAGAGGGAGCTTTTCCTTTTTCCTGGGACTAGGACACAAAGCTCTATGTGCAGTTTTCTCTTTTCTCTCTTTTTTCTTTAAAAAAAAATAGCCAAACTTTTATTTTAAATTATATGCACAATGAAAGGAGAAAAATCAAATTTAACTGTAAAGCCATGTCTTCCTCTCCTCTGTCTCTCTGGGCTAGGAAGTGCAGTTCCACCCCTTTGACACAAGAATGAATTCAGCAGCATACATTTAAAAATTATTATTTATTTTAAATTAAAGGAAATTACTTCCAGTTCAGTGCCAATTTCTACCTCAGTGATAACAGCAAGGGGAGAAAATAAACTAGCACTTTCAGAGACTACATCACATAGATGAATGTGTGTGTATGCATAGCTGGTAGAGGAGTTGGGGCCACTGCACTGAAGGGTTACATGCATCCCCAGACATCTATTCCCTCTTGATAGCACACAGCTTTTAAAAAAGAATGGAGTGCCTTGTTTAACCCTCTAGAGCCTCTCTTACATGCTGAGTTGTACCACTCTGGCATCTAAACCCTTTAAAATAATCTACTTTATACAATCATAAGACTCCAGTTTGCAGGCATGGGAAGAGAAACAAAGACAATTGAAGAAATATGCTCAAATATGAAGAAATAGGCTGTGGATCACTGGAAGAGCCAGGAGCAGAATTCAGTCATCCCAGCTCATCTGCACATGCTTTGCACGTTTAAAACAGTTGAGAACACTGGATATTCTCTGGATATTCTCTTCAATGGGGCAGTTTTCTTAGTGTATCTAGGAGTCTTGGCCCACTGGTTAATGCTGCTGCTCCCACAGTGTGAATAGCAGTATTTCACCAAGCCAGAGCTACTCTTGTTTGAGCAGCATATTTCAGAGCAAACTTGGGTGTGAGGGGTATCAGTGCTTCACTTCTCTTGACCCATCATTTAATCTCTCTGGTTATGAGCCAGACATCTCCTTGTCCTTGCAGTGCACGGTTAAGAGCCTTCAGTCTCATTCTATTGCTCTAAGCTGGGAGCAGCATGGGACTTTGTGTAAGACCTTAATGATGCCCAAGCAAAGGTTGACTTAAAAAATTCCTTTGTGATCTGTGCTGTAGATTGAGCAACAAATGGATAATAAAAGGGTTGTAGACTCAAGGCAAATCCTCCCCTTAGATTAAGGGAAATTAAATCCCTTGGGGGATGAGTAATGTATAAAGTTTCATTATTCTTCTTGGGACAAGCAGCATATGATCCCTTGGTCAGAGAGATAAAAGGATCATAAACGAAAATGTCTCCACACAGTCTGTGTGACTCAGAGAATGTGCTAGCTACAGCTCAGCCTGCCTTGTGCTGTGAAAATGGTTCCTGTTACACTGGAAATAACAATGTCCCCATACTGTCCTGTGCTCCCAGGGCAGGGAGGTACACTGTCTGCATGCATGGCTTAGGTAGGGAGAGGGTCTTCTCTAGGCAAGGCAGGGACCCCAGAAAAAACACATATCAGAAGTAAATCTGAGTCAGGAGATCTGTGACCTCTTCTTCCTGGTCTCAGGTGCTTGTTCTTCCCCTGTGCACTCATTCTAGCTGTTCCAGCTCATGCCTATCTCTGCTTTCTTCCCACAGATGCCCTGACCCTCACCCCCGTCTCTCTTGTACCTACTGAGCCTCATCCACCTTGTGATGTACAAATACATTTGTAGTCTTTACTTACAGCTTCTGAATCCTTTTGTTCATTTGATATTTGTTTTTTTTGCCAAATTTTCTGTTGTTCTGAATGTCCTGGGTTTATGCTAAATTGGATCCCCATTCATCTGTTTAGCTCAGAAATATGGTTTGCACCTTTTGGATCTGAGAGTGAAGGAGAAGCGGTGGAATATCTGAGGCAGTTGTTTTTCAAAATATAAAGATCAGAGTTTTCAGCTTTCCTTCACACATGGCCTGTGCTGTCTGCAGTGCAGATGGTGGGAGAGAGCTCTCCTTTGCTTTT
>VZTB01000645.1:233549-245386 GCA_013397245.1 Thryothorus ludovicianus
GGATCCATGGGGATGCAGAGATCTACCCACAGCCTGTGGGGATCCATGGGGGATGCAGAGATCCACCCACAGCCCCTGGAGATCCATGGGGATGCAGAGATCCACCCACAGGTCCTGGAAATCCACAGGGGATTCAGAGATCCTGCAGAATTAGGGAATATGGCTTTTCAGGGATTTTCTTCTTGCTGCTTCATCCTCTGTATATGAGGACAAGTGATGGTTTTTGATCCGTTAAGTTTTAATGTCCTTGTTTTGTGTTCCTCAGTGGGAACTAACCAAAGTTTTGATTATTTTTTCCCTAAACCATCTTATATAGTAAAAGGTTTCTTGAAGAAGGAAAGGTTCAGAGAGCACCTGGTTTGGAGGCCTGGATCCAAAGACCTTGGCTGGATGTAGGGTTTACCTGGGGGGCAGATATCCAATTGTAGCTCTGGGGCAGGGGCTCAACCTTATAATTCTAAGGTTTCAGCCTCCTGCTCCCCAGCATCCTAGGCCCACTCCTTAGTGCAAAGAACTTGGGCTAAATTTTGATTTATCCCAGCTAATTGGACTCCTATAGTATGGGTTTTATTTTACCTACTGGAAAATAACTTTTAGTTAAAAACTTCCTTTAAAATGTTGATAATTGACAAATATGGATCTGCGTGATTCTTCATCTGATTATTTGGAGAAACAAACAACTTTTGATATTTACCAAAACGGAATTTTTCAGGTAAAAACATGGTTTTGTTTGTTTGCATATTGAAAAATATTGCTTGTGATTCTGTGCAAAGTTTTGAAAGAACTGTAAATCAGCTTTTTCATTTTCCGTTCTCAGCTAGCAAGGAAGAAGAAAAATGCTCTTTATACAGAGAGAAATCCTCTGTATCCACTTTCTTCATGTAAATTATTTGATATGCATCTTTTTCCAGAGGAATTATATTTGGAACCAGAAGTTACTGGGAGAGAGAAAGATTCTGTATCATTATCACTTGGAGAAGGAAAATAATCTACATGTATTCCAGTGGCTTTCAGGTTGGAGATACAGCACAGGTGTTTCTGGGATTGCATCATGGTTTGGTTTGTGCTGCTCATTCTTTCTGAGGAGTGGCTATTTTTTAATTTCCTTTCCACTCATTTATCCTCACTTTAAATCCAATAATAGGAAAAAAATTCTTTCTGCTAAGAGAAAGGCCCTGTGTCTGAGTTCCACTCAGGGGTCACAGAACTATGATAGCTCCCCTTTGCCATGCAGATAATTCAATTCATGAGTTTGGAAGGAAATGGTAAATGAAACATGAACTTTTTACATCCATGGAGAAATTAGTTCTCAAAAAATCACTGCTGAAAGAAATAGGGAAGGAAAAATGAGCAAAGCAAAGTGAGAAATATTGTAAACATATTAAGCTTGGCTTCTCTGCTTCAGGGTTTGGAGCTGTCTCTGCTATAAATGGTATTGATTCAGAAACTTATGTGAGCTACCTGCTGTTATCAGTTACTTTTCACTTACTGCTTTCTTTACCTCCTGGGGAGTTGATTGTCTGACAGAACTGAAACCCCAAGTCTTCTCAACCTAGCGCTCATGAGAGCTGGAAAACAGAAAAAAGCTATTTCCACTCTTGCTGTTTCCTACTGGAAAGCCAAACAACCCACATGGCTCATATGGATGGGCTTTTTCTAATGTCTTGAATTGGAATGGGAGAAATCTTACCCTGCAATTCCTGACCCTTCCTTCTGACACTCTGATGAGGAAATGATTGGGTTTATTTTGCTGATTCTTTATACAGATCTTTCTACATATAAAAAGATGAAAAATAAAGCAAAGATTCTAGTTTGGTTTTTTTTCCAAATTCAGACCTTCAGTATCAGAGCAGCCCACAGGATTTTCTTGGCTACAATCCAGTAAAATGAAAATGAACATTCAAGTTGTTGAAAATGCTTTAAAAACCTCAGTCTAAGCCTTTAAAAGTCCAATTACTTTCTCACTGCCCTGACTTCAGGTCAGCTTGGGCTCTTGACTTCACTAACTGCTTCAACACTACCTTGAATTTCTCATCTCTTTTATCCTCTGGAAGTTTTCTTTCTCTGTCTTTTTTCTCTGACCCTTCACAAATCCTTTTTCCCCCCTTCTTGCACAAAACCAGATAGGCAGAGATGCAGGGCAGGGGTAAGGTGACGGTGTGTCTGGTTCAGAAACATGTCCCTGGTGTGTCCTGCAGCCACATCACCTCAAGCTGTTGTCAGTTCTTGTGTACTGAGCAAAATTGGGCTGGATGGTAGGTGCTGAAAGAAGCCTGATTTTACAGGAGACAATGTTGGGAACCTGTGGGCTTTGTTGGCATAGGGGTCTGAAGTGTGACACCAATTAGCTTGGCTCCAATGTTGCCATGTTCTATGGGAGATCAGCTGAGGAACCAGTGATTTTGCTCAAAGATTGCCTGTTTCTACAGTATTTACTGTGAACTTTGCATGATTTCATCTTCAGGAGATCCTAGAGGAACAACCTGCCACAAGCTATTTTGTTGTGCTGAGAAGTCAATTCCAGTCTCACAGTTGCAGTGAAAAGCTTGAACATTTGACCCATATATGCTTATAAAAGTTTCTTGTTTTCTAAGCCAATTTCATGAGTTATAAAGTGTTTGACTTAGATTTGAATTCAAGAGGCTTAAGGCAGCTCTTATAAAACCTGGCTGTCAGCAGTGTCTGTGCCTGTCTGTATTGAGGGACCCTGGTGCCCAGATACCACAGAGACAGGGAGATCTGAGTACTTTCTAGAAATGAATCCCTCTAAGGCATCAGTAGGATCCTGAACTGCTGGACCTGTTTGAAAGATCAGGGTTTCTACTATGTGAGTGCTTGTGTCAGTGGTATTTTGGAGGATGCTTCATGAGCTGGAAAATGTGGTATAATCAGTTGGGCCTGACTGAAGCAGTGCCCTGGCAGGCTCCTGGAAAATGCAGCTGGGATCACACTTAGCAGGGCTGTGCACTTCATTCTTGACCCAGCAGGCCAGACATCTCAGGGCATTTTTACTTTTAGGGCACTGTTTTTAATTTCTTGTGTTGTGACCATAGTTCAATGTGATGCAAAGGTACTAGCAGTCCTTCTGAAATCTTTTGGCTGAATATGTGGGTCTTTACTCATCACATATAGATAAAACCTTATAAAAGAAAAGCCTTGTAAAATCATGGTTCAGGCCTTGTTACTTCAGCTAGTTTGTTACTTCAGCTAGCCTGGTAAGTTCCTGGGAGAAAGGAATTGTGATAGTGAGAATCAGCTTGCATATCAATCTATTTCTGTGGGAACTGATCAGATCTGTGACGAGAGACTCTTTCCCATGAGAAATTGTTCTTTACCCAGCAGACAAATATGTAAACATTGTTAGAGAGAAGAGGGACATGTACACTAGGCATTACCAACCAATGAACTGAGTTACAATAAGTTGCTGACCAATTGGAATTAAACACAGTGCCCTCTGATAACCATATAAATATGAACTGTGTGCAATAAAGATTCAGCATAGTGCATCAAGAAACAGGTGTCTTTGTCTCTACTATGACATTTACGTTTTTCCTGGCCTTTTGTACAAAGTCTCTTGTGGTATTTTCTGCTGAAGAGACAGCTGCATTGTATTTACATGGACAAAAAGAGACTTTTCAAAGTAAAAAGCTTAACATGACTATTTTGCAAAGAGATATTTGACATGCTAAAAAGAAGGCAGTCTTATTCTGGGGTGATGGTACTTTATTTTCACTTGTTAAGAGCGCAATATGAACTTGTTAATTTGATAGTGTATATGAGTGTTATCTTTCTATTTTAAATTGTGACAGATTCACCCCCAGACATCTCACAGTAGTTCAACATCTTTACATCTTAAAAAGTCATTGTGGCAAAGGAGATTTGACTCAGATCTGTCTGGTGCAAAATTAATCATTCTTCATACATAACGCTAAAGGAATTTGCTGAGGTCCTTCACAGGTACAGACTGATTAATATCTCTGCATCTGCCTGTCGGGGAGCAATGAATTCCTCATGTGGAACAATCCACTGGTGATGCAGGGCTGTAATATCCCCAGCTGGCTCTTTCCTGGACTGTGCAGAGAGCAGCCACCCCCAGATCAGAGTCAGAGCAGGGCTGCCAAATACTGCAGCAGCGAGGCTGCTTCAGCAACACTGGGTGTGTCAGTGCCAAAAATCACAGCGAGGAACAGGGAGGGGTGTCTCGTATGGTTCCCCAAGAACATTTATTTCAGGAGAGAGGCAGGGATGAAAGACTAAAAGCAGCACTGCAGAGTCTTTTAAACGGGGGAGGTACAAGGGGAAGGTACAATTCTTCAACCAATGGGGGGGAGAGCAAGGCAGGGTTTGCAATATTGCAATACGGGAGGGGTACAATTTAAACAAACCAATGGGGTGTCTAGGTTTAGGGGATTTCCCAAGGCGAGGAACAGGCAGGGAAGGATTGACATCTAGGAAGGGAACGTTCATGAATAAGGGGTGGATACAACACAGGACTGACAACCTTAGCAGGTGGGATAGAGGGCAGGATCAAGAAGTGATGGACAACTGGGAAAGGGAGGAGGAAAACTTTGACCAAACCAACCAGCCTGGAGAAACCGGGAATGATCCATTAAAGAAATTACAGTACAAACCCACATGAAAGAAAAACACACCACCACACACTGGCAAATGCACAGGTCTTCTGCTAGTTCATTTGCCTGGGGTGTATATCTCTCAACTGCCACATTAAAATCAGAATGCCTGTCAGAAGTCCTGAAATCACATCCTATTCCTTTCATCTTCTCAGAGTTCTGTTTGGATTCATTCCCTCTGCCAAGGTATCCAGGCAGCCAGAATGTAAATAAATGCTTCCCACCTGGCAAATGCAGAAAGGTTAGATTTGCATAAAGGGGCCAGAGTAAATTTCTTCTGTTTGTATTCACCTCTTCTCTCCAACTGGGAATTTCAAGGCAGAGATAAATGTCAGCTGGAAATAGCATTTCAGTGTCAGCAGTAAATCTCTTCCTGCTATGTCCCTTTGTGCTGCTCTTTACCACACAGATTAGCCAATCTCCTCTTGTGTGAACCTCTAATTATTGGCTCTTCTGTTGTTGCTTTGATTACAATCTTGACTTTCCTTTTACATTTTCTGTTTGTAAATTAAACTCTTCTCATCTGGTAAGTCACTCTACTGATATGGTTGTGCTGAAACAGCCTGCTACTGTTTTCATTCTGTGAATGGTTCGGTGTAGATACTCTCTATCCTCTGTTCCTGAGCCTACAGAGGTGAAGAATCACAGAGAACCTTTTTTATGTGGTTCATCATACAGCAGTTTTGCTCAGGAACTGTTGGCTAACTGAGGGTGCTGCTGCTGAAAAAGAGAACGAGTGCCTCATGGGTGGATCAAGGTTTTCAAGTCTTTGATCTGGACACTTGCTCAAGGATCTGCTGATGGTGGATTCTGTTACATGTAAGGCTCTAATGGTGGAGAACACTTCAGTCAGTGAGAGCAGGGACTCCCCACTCCTGCTTCTCCACTTCCTCTGCTATTAAATCCCCCTGGCTGTTTGTGCCCTGTAGAAGGAAGAGGTCTCTTTAACAACTCTTTTCTCCAATACCTTCTCTTCGACATTTTTTCAAGTTTCCCCTGCTTATTCTGACTGTTTTTGGTAATCTGCTCTAGCTCTGGTTATTTCTTTCTTTTTCTTCTTCTTCTCCCTCTTCTCTTCCACAGAACACAGCCATTGGTCTACAGTAAAGCTCTGTCATAGCTCAATTCAGATCAACCCTTGTCTTTCTAATTTGATCAGCCTACATTGCTTTGTTTGTACCAAACAAAGACACATTTAAATGTTCCTTGATTTAGCCTGACTCAGAGACATCTGCTCTTCTCACTGCTTCCAATGAGATTTAAAGCAGCCCATAACAATGAGGCCCATATTGCCATCTCCCTTCTGCTTTGCCCAAGTGCCACAGAGATCCTGTTTTCCAAGCAGCCAAGTGGCCCCTGTTTTTTCCAGCTGCTTCCATCTGTTCTCAGTAGAGTCCCCAACTCCTCAAGAATTGTCTCCTAGCCGGTCTAAACCAAACTCTTCTGTACCCTTGGAATAAATTGTACAATTGTTTCGGCACTTTTCCAAGAACAGTTTAGCCCCTGCATGTTGGTCTGTGATGGAGGATGGCTTCCTGCTCTGCCTCCCCTTCTGTGATGTGTTAAAAATACTCTGTGTCAGGCAGTCTCTCCAGTGCTGCTATTGCTGCTTTCAGTAAGAGGGAGGAGATGAAAGAAATAGATCAGTAATTTGGTTCTAAATCACTTCCCCAACAAAGCCAGCGCTGAAGGTCACTTGTAATGAAGCTGTCATACAGGTAAGGCCTCACAATCAGGCAGAGTAAAAAATAAAATGAGGCTGGAGATGAGTTCATGGCAATCTTGATTCAATTTCATTAAGGTGCAGGTGTTTGGATTGGAGTTTGAGATATTAGCAGGAAGGTCAGAGCAGAGAAACTGCTTGTGCAGAGCTTATCTGCTGTGCTAGGAATGACTGCAGAGCTCTTTGGTGGTGCTCAGCCCACCAAAGAAATGGAAATCTGTGAGCAGGGTCACTCTTTGTGGGAAGAGTGAGATTGTGCCCTGCCTGCAAAGCATCTGGGCATGGATTCATATCCTCCAGATCCTCTGAGATTTATAGGCAGGCTTGCATGGAGGTTTGAGGCTCCAGCTTGGAGACTTCAGATCTCTTCCCATAGCAGTGTGTTAATGTGCAGAAAGGGAGCCCTGATTTGCAGTAAAATGAGAAAATAGGATTTCTTAATTTAAAAAATTATAATTATTAAAAATAAATTTACTTTTTACAATTAGAATTTATGCTGTCATAAAAGAAATTAGTTTGCCAAAAAAAGTAAACACATTGTGCTGGTTTGAAAGTAAACCAGTGGGAGAAATTAACCCCACACAAATACCTTGCAAGAGATTTCAAGTTGGAATTAAAATCAGTTAGAGACCTTACAATAAATGCAACAATACAGAAAAAACTAGCTTAAAACCACAAAGTCAGATTTACAATTATTGCAAAGAAACCTATTGATTGACCCAACTTGAATTTTATTAGACAGGAAGTTTAGGCTTTTGTGGCATTTCTATCTTATTTCAGGATGGAAATTATTGTTTGTCAAATTGGACATTCTCTGGCCTTCATCTCAGTCTAGCACTGTTTCTGGCTGTGGGCTGCCTACAGCTTTGGTGTCCTGATTAAATTTGTTGCCTTTTTTTAGGATTATTTCCCTGGGTATTTCCCAGAAAAGCAGTGAAGCAGAGAGGAATGGGAGTGAGGAAAGGAAAAACAAACAAGGTTCCCCTCCAATATACAGCTTTGAGAGTTACAGAGATGTTCAAGAGAGTGTGATGGCATAATCTGTCTTTCTGGTGGCCCTGCAGGATTCATCATAATAACTGTTCATTGAAACCCATAGGAGAAGGTGTGAAATTTAGTGTGAAAGTATTTCCTGTTGGTGTCCCTGGATCAAATCCCTGCTCCTTCTCGTCTACCATCACAGATTTCTTGTGATCTCTGGAGAAGCCAGATGCCCAGACCAAAGAGAGAATTATTTTAATTTGGCACTTAGCTCTTAATTCAGGATGATGTTTATACTGGCAGTGGTGGGAAGAGGAAGAGACATAGTACACTTGCTGGATTTACAGTGCCTGCTATGTTTGTCATAGGGGAAGTTCACTGGAAAAAGTGAAAGAGAAGCAGTAAGTAAATATCTTTCTTCTCTGGGGAGGTCATTTGGATTGTGAGAGATTTCCATGGCTAAGTTCAGAAGGAACTTTTTGAACTGCCAGGCAGGGAAATTTCACAACATAACCATGGATCTCAGGAGGTATCCTCAACAAACAGCAGTGTATCTTTTGGGTCCAGTGCCCTTTGGGGAGGGCTTGGGCCACTGATGATGAAAAGGCATCAGTCATCCTGATTGACTGTGGTGTCAGAAACTGCAGGAGGAACCAGGCACATTGAACTAGACTTATAAATATCTTTCAGTGTCTTCTGGAATAAAGCCTAAAAAAACCGTCTTGAGGGTGTTTTATCACGGGCTTTTGTTGGGGGATATTGTCACATGTCTTTGTTTGGGGCATCACAAAGCCAGTATCTTTAGAGAGGTTATTATCACAACTCCTTGAACAGCTAGCCACTCCCAGAGGGCTGCATGTAGGATAATGTAATGAAGAACTGCCTGCTAGAGCTTTTCTTCTCTACCCCCTGCCTCTCTGTCCAGCTCTGGATGTGTGGCCTTTGGCTAATCAAGGTGTCTGGGACTTTGAAAGCTCAGGAAGCTCATAGTGGTCATTACCAGGCTCCTACAGCAGCAGCCTCACTTCAATATCTGTTATTTCCTAATAGGCAAAAGGGTCAATGCAACTGAGAAAGTGAGCTTGGACATGCAAAGTAATTTCATGGGGGAAACAGCACAGGTAATTAAACTTGACAAAACCTTTTGATGAGTGACTACACTGTAGTGAGTATCCCATGTGCATCTGTAGACCTGGTGGCCCACACACATGCACCTGTATGTGCAGTATACACAGCTAATATGCAATATCATGCAAGCAATATTGTTCTTGGTCATAATGCACAGAACACTGCCCATGTGTGTAAGTTGTGATGTGCACACATAAGAGGTTTGGAAGCCATAAATAGTTAATAATTCGAGTGCATTTTCTGCTTCTATTTGTAACTGCTTGTGTTTTCTGCAGATGCATAAGATTCTCAAACCAAAAAAGTTGGCTTGTTTGCTGGAATTTTCCATCAGCTTTCTCTGTCCTAAAGGCTTTTTATATTTTTAAAATGTATTTATTTGCATGTCACACCTGTGTATGACAATGACTTTGTCAGCATCCCAAAAAAGCCTTTCAATGTAGTGGACAAATAAAAAAGCCTCTGAGATCTAACTTTGCATGTTCAGATAAGCAGATGTCCTCAAAGCCTGCTTCTGAGTGGTGTTGCCTGGTGTTGTCAGGTGGCACTGCAGTGAAAACAGATCTCTTCCAATATTTTAAACTTCCCAATTTTTAAACTTGAAATTTTTCTGCAGAGGTTTTGTATTAGAATCTCATGTCCTTGGTTGCAGGCTCATCTGTTAGACAATACACCTTGGTGTCATCTATCCTCAGCTAAGCTGTGGTCTGATCATTTCCTGCCAGAACACATAACTAGGTTGGGGAGCAAAGGAAAATTGTGGGTTACAAAACCAACTCTCCATGGGACTCTTGACAAAGATTTTTCACAGTAAGAGTGGTCACATTCCCCTGAGCTACACAGATGTTTAAAAAGGAGGCTTGAATTTCCATGGCAACAGGCTGCATTCTGCTGACTCTGGTAGTCTGTCCCTCTCCAGATCTGTTTGTCACCCCTGGTATTCTGAGTTTCAAGGCTAACAGTGTGTGATGGACAGAGATTGTAGTGGGGTTGTGTTGGGGTCAGACATCCTGGTCAAGGGAATGTGCCACAAATGCCCTGTGAGAGAGGCACTGAGGAGTTCAGATGATAGTCCAGCCTGGCTCATACATTGATGATCTGCTCCATAATGTGGGAACATGCTGGTCTGTCTGTGCTGCAAAATGAAAGGCTGGCAGGAAGAGCATTAGCCTCAACTAAGGGTAAAAAACGATCTTTGTCCTTCTTGGGACAGCACACATACTGTGAATGAGATATCCAATGAAGATACCACTGCTGTGTGCACATGAGAGAGGAGTGGGATGAAGAGAACAGCATCCCCTTGGATAAATGGGTTATCCTTGTTGAACCCACATGCATGAGCAGCTGGAGGCTGGCAGGCAGCATTTGCTTCTGCTGAGCAAGTGTGCTTATCTGTAGAGCTCACACAGAAGTTTATGGCTGAGGAAGGGTGTAAATCTCATTGGATTCAAGTCTTTGGTAGATAATTATTCCCCCCTTCCTCTGTCTCGTCTCCCCATGCCCTTCTGCCCTGTGTATGAAACATGGTTCAGAGGCTATAAATGGCTGCAATGCTCTTCTACCTCATTGATTATAAGGTGGAGAGACACCTCATAATCAGGTGAGGCAGAAAGTGGGAGATGAGGCACAGAGTGGGAGGCAGCTTGCCAATTCTTGCTCCTTCCTACTGCAGTCAGTTCCTGAGTCTTCTATCACACTCGTCTGAGAGAAGCTCATTTCTTCCATTTCCCCTCTAAATGACTTGTAGCCTATAAAGCCTGGAGCAGGGCAGCTGCGTGCTCAGAATCCTAAGGTGCTGTTCCTGGTAGGAGAGGTTTTCAGGATGCAGGGAGGGAGTCCATGCCACTCTAATTCCACATGACTCCAGTTTGGCTCTTGCAGCTTAAGAGGCTATCAAAGCTCTCACTTAACTACCTAGCAATCAATCTTTCTTCCTGTTCCTTATGCTTCCAGACAGGGTTAGCAGTATTTTTATTCTTGAGGCCTCAGTAGAATTTCCAGCTCGTAAGAAATGGCAGCCAACTCACAGTAACTGGTAGGGGTTGTGTGTGTAGGACTGCATTCCTGCCACATGGCTGCAGGAAAAGTGTGGGGCAGTAAAGCTGGGGACACTTGGCCTTGCAAGATTTTGTTTGGTTTGGCAGGATGAAGGTTCATGGAAAGGTCTCTGAGCCCAGAGAGGCAGACAGGGACCATGCAATGACACCATGACCATCTGGTTTCATAGAGCCCTTGAAGTGGCCGTTAGTTGTCCCAAGGCATTACAAAAGGGCTGAGCACAACATACCCAGGAGTCATTATGGCATTATCTCTTCATTATCCACAAAGTGCTGTTGTAGCATGGGGAGGAGCACAGGGAGAAAGAGAGAGGAGGGAAATGGCTCATTACCTGCCCAAAGGAATCAAGCTGAACATCTCTTTTTCTCAGAAGAGGCTCTGTCAGCACCCAAAAAAGACAAGTCCATTAGGATTAGTCTTGGCTCAGGGATCCTGTAACCTGCATATACCCCTACACCTGCACCAACTAACACATATGCAATGCACATCTTGGACACTTCCACAGTGCGAGAAGAATCATCTTTCCTTCTATCATTGTCCACTTTAAATTTAGAAACCCATGTACCAAAATATGCTCTCTATCTGCAGACCAATTCATCTGCTCTGTAGGCACTGTTTGCAACCACATCCAACTCAGTTACATCTAACAATCCCACTCTTCTAGCAGAAAGGAGGCAGAGCAGTTGTATCGAGTTTGCTCCCCATGGACAGGGAGTTGTGTCTCCCCTGTATGCATTCCTGTGTTCACACTGTGCATTCCAGAGCATTCTGTCCCCTCGGTTGTGAAATCTGCTTCTATGCACATTCACTCACAAGTATGTTCTTGCCTTTCCCTTCCAATTATCCTTTTTCCTGGTTTCCATGAGTTCTGCTGGCACACACTGTGGTTCCTGTAGGCTTCCCCCATCATGGTTCTTGGTGAGAAGCAGGCCCTTGCAGCAAACACAAGTATTGGCAGAGTGTGCTGACACCAGGGCTAGGTGATATTTTCTGAATTAAGACCCCTTTCTTGGGAGCCAGGAAGTTTTAGAGCTTATATGTGTCATGGGTTACAGAGTAAAATATAATCAGGGCTGTGTTATTCTATTACCATCTGTTAGAACTGGGATGGGGGCAGTGATGTGATCATCTGTTGATAAACCAGCTGATAAGAAACCATCCAGAGCAGTTTCCTTATCTCTTCCACCACCCATCCTCCCTCCAGGGACAGATCTTCTGCTCATGGGCCATTGAGTCCCACTGATAAAATTCCATCATCCCATTGGGAAATGCTCCAGCCAGGGGGGAACCAAACCCCTCTACCTGGATAAAAACCTGAG
>VZTB01000645.1:245452-283173 GCA_013397245.1 Thryothorus ludovicianus
TGTTTCCTTTTTGTTTTACTTTCCCTTTTCCTAATAAATTGTATTTCTGACTTGGAGTGTCTCACTGATTTTGCTTCTCAAACCAGAACAATATGTTATTCTGGATGAAGCATGGGAAGCAAACTCCCAGTGGTCTCTCAGCTCACCCACCAGCTGCTGGACTCTGCCTGCAGTGTCTTTGCAACACTCTATCCCTGCTGCCCTTCCTTCTCAGACATGGATCAGGAAGCCATTCACTTGTTTATGCAGGCCCCAGCCTCCCAGACATCTTGCTGGACAATATTTCAACAAAAAGCATTTGACAAGATATATGAGGCTGTTGCTGCCAACTGTGGACTGTGGAAAATAAAAAATCTCCTTTCTTAGGTAATAAAATATAAAATGGAACCCAATTTCTCTCCAGAGTAGGAATCATTATGTTTGACAATGCTGTAAAACACACGGTGCTACAGCATGGAGGTTGAGAGCCAGAGTAAACACTGCCTTTGGAAATCTCCTTCACTGCAAAGCTGGGATGTGTGAGTCATTGCAAAATAAGAGAGGAAGGGCCTTGGGTGGAGAGAGTCTCCCTTCAGCCTTTCCTCTTCCCTGAAACAACCGGAAATCCCTTTACAAGCTTTGCAAAGATTTTCTGAAACTGATTTTAAATTCATTAAACTAAATTGGAGCAAGTACTATGGGTATATACAGCAAGACTAGTTTGCTCCTTTATTAAATCAATTTAGCTTAATTGGCTCACAGAATGTTTAACTGATGAAGGACTTTGCACTAGTTCAATTGCACCAATTAGAAATTAGGCTTGATAAACCTGAATCCTCTTTGTGCCAGAAACTCTGGGCTTTGTACAAAGATTGTCTAAGGGAGAAAAGAAGTAACAGCTCTCAGATGATGATTTGCTCCATATGTGCCTGCCTGTTTATCCTTTGATTTGTCTATGGCAATAATTTTTCTGGTCTGTGTACACTGTGCATCTCTGGCAATGTTACCATAGTGAAAAGCTAGCTATAAGATTTTTATTTAAATTACATTGTGCTAGGGAAGACCTGTGTTTCCAAAATCTACTTTAGGCAAGGGAAAGAGGAGATGTTATGTCAGGCAGGAATAGAAAACGAAGGAGAGATATACAGATGTAGCTGTAGCACTCAGTCATTCCCTTGAATGCCAAAGGTGGGTAAAAAGGTGTTTATACCAAAAACAGTGCAAAGTGCATTTTCTCCTCCCCTGTGTGATGTGCTCAGCAAAGTTGTGTCAGCCCACTGGGAGAAGCATCTTTTAGCTCCATGTCAACATTTGCAATTCTTAATAAAATCAGATTGCCTCAGGACTGAAAACTCTTCATTCTCTCCATTTCAGGAAATTCAGTGTAAATGGAAAAGGCAGTGAGATCACCTTAGGCCAAGCTGGGGGGTTTTTGGCTTACCTTGGCTTACCTTGTATGAGCCAAAGAGAGAACATTCCAGTGGGTGGTTCCTTTGACTGTATTAGATGCAGATATTTACTTGATTTGGAGCACTGTAATCACTGACAGCTCCCAATAGCAAAGAAATCAGATTTTGCACAATTGCTATTCTGGATTAACGTCTTTGATTACCACCACTAGCTGGCCAAGATTACTTTGCTCCTCAGTAGTGCACATTATTGTTAGCTTTTTCTTTTTCCAGTGGGTTCCTTCTTTGATGAATAACTTATTTTAATGAAAAACTCTTAGATTCTGCTTATCCAATGTCAAATGTGTTGTATCTAACTAGGGCATAATTTATATCAGTATTGAACATACCATATAGCCTGTAGTACGTGTCCCATTGTGTCCTAAAAAATCTCTAGAATATGGACTATATGGGCTAAATTTTCTCATGATCACAAGTTAAGAACAAACTATTTGAAAGAGATATGCATTCCTTTGATACCACAAATGCTGCAATTTGGGAATTCTGACCCATGTGGTGATGAACTGCATATCCCCACTGCAGTCTCCCCTTGCTTCTGCCCTGCTCCTTCCTCAATCTGTGCTTTGGAGACCACAGACACTTTGGTAAACATGCAACAGGACCAGTCCCCACTGGCTCTAAAATATTCTTAACACTTTGATACAGCAAATGCTGCAGAATAGGGAAGTGGTATTCACATAAAGTATTCACTGCCAGTCAAAGGCAGTGTGTGAAAGACAAAGCAAAAAACCCTTAAAAAGAAAGGAATAAGAGGTGAAAAGGCCACATTGAGGGCAGTGGTTTCTTGTTTGGCCAAAAACTGGTTTTAGTGAAAAATCTCTTTATTTCCCCTGACTCTCTTTACCATTTCCCACATGGTATCTCCCTCTCTGATATGGAACCTGACCTGGGATTTATTCTTTACTATGCAAGCTTGTCATGTCTGTGTTTAATGAAGTTTAATTATCTTCTGAGATTCAATGAATAATTATAAATCTCTTCAAGATGCAATCACAAGCACTTCATGGTTCATTAACAGTGGAAAATCAATTCTAATTCACCTAATCCCTCTCTCCTGATCAGCCATATGCTTGTGGCTCCTGTGCACCTTGTTGTTTCTCCCTTGTTTCAACACCAGGGAATACATTAATCTATTTTTCTACGAAACAACGTATAGTTTAGGGTAGGGGAAAAAATTGTGGAATATGGGAAGTGGGAGCTTAGACAGCAATGTTATAGAAGCCTACCAGTGAACTTTGTCTCATGCTGAGGGTGCTTTGGAGATGTCAAGAGCTCCAGTGTCCTCAGTTTGGAGACATTCAGCTCTGAGAGTGTAGTGGCCCCTCACTGGGAATCCTCTGATTGTATACATCTTCTTTTCTTCCCAACCTGGTCTTCAATTTGAACACAAATTAGTTTTCCCTATTGAAAGCCTCCTGAGGTCTGTGAACCTTTGCACTATTTGAGGAGTAAGGTCTGAGAGTTTATTTTTTTGGGGACTAAAAAAGCTGGAGATGTCAGCCCTGGCACAGGAAGCCCCTCAGTGTTATGTTTAACTTTCCAGACAGCAGGCAGCATATGAATCCAGCTGAATAATCATCCTGGACCTTTCTAATTGAAATCCTTAACCTTTCTGCACAGTTACAGATACAAATTTTTACTGAATGCAGAAAAGGCGATTGTTTTAAATTTTTTAAATAAAGTTGAAAAGATTGAAAAACAAAAGAGAAAGTGAGACAGAGAAAGAGGGATGGAAATTAATACAGTTGAGTTGCAGTTTCCAGCAGCCCCAGGAGAGCCCTGCAATGAAGATGATATTTCCATACAATTGACATTTCCCAGCTGGAGCAGTCTTCTAATTTGCAACTGCTTGTGTGCTGAGACCATCATGAAGAGGATCATTAGTTTTTCATATTCATCAAATGGGATTTAATTTCCCCCCATCCCTACGTACCCCCACATCTCCTTCCCAGAACTGGCACAAGCTCTGAACTCTGCCTTTTCTTCATCTTTTGTAAGGATGATCTTTGCCAGGAAAGATGGATGGGAACAATGGCTCTTGTGATTTCAGCTTCCAGTTTTGAGAGTGAGGTTTTTTGTGTTTTTTCATTCATTTCTGTGTTTACTCTTTGTATTTGTGTGTGCAGCTCTTCTTGAAAGAAGCTGCTGTACCTCACTGCAAGGACTCATGGCAGAGCAAGGTTTTGTGACTTTCAGAGTCTGCAGGCTCGTAATTGGCTTCCAGTGTCTTATACACAAGTCCTTCAAGGGTGGTACTTCCTTCTAGTTTCACAGGTTGTTGTGGAACAGAGCAGCTTGTCTTCCAGATTGTAGAAATTTTTCCAAAGTGCATGTAAACTGGAGATAAGTGTTCCATGACACTTCATCACTTTCAATCTGCTTGATTTGATTTAGATGAATAGAATATGCATCCTCAGCTGAATTATTCCTCTTCAATAAATATGTTGCTGCAGTAATCAATTGGCACATAATTAACAAACAATAACTATCTTATTAAATCTGAATGACGTGCAAATGAAATCTGGATTTGTTTAGATCTGCAGTGATGAGTTCTTTGCTTCTGCTTCAGCCATTGCTCCTCTTGAGCAGTAGCTGTTGCTGGGGCTGTCACTGGGTATAATTGTTGACATCCTGCCCTCTAGGGTAGTGTTGAACTGATGTTTCATGTGTGCCTCGAGTCACCATGGGCAAAGCTGGCTCAGTTCAGGCAGCAGCTGGCGGCCAAAAGGCACAAGCACTTTTATTACCCTCTAATCCTGGAGCTTTCCTACAGGGGCACTTCAGAGAGCACAGAGATCAAGGCCAGCCCTTTCTATTAACTCCTTTCACAAATGCTGTGTCTTCTATCTTTGCCTGAAGCCGTTCCCAGCCTTTGTCCCAGTCTGTGTTCCTGCCAAGTTGGTGCTGCTGCACCACATCCCTGGACTAAAGGCACAGCTGCTCTGAGAAACTCTGTCCTGTCAGTGCACTGTCCTTCACTGCAGCTATCCCTGCCTGGGTGGGAGCCCTGAGGATGGATGGATGGATGGATGGATGGATGGATGGATGGATGGATGGATGGATGGAAATTAGAAATGCCAGCAACTGGCTTTGCCAGCAGTTGAATAATATTATTGTGCTGTTCAGTTGCAGTGTGAAATAGGATGGTGAATTAAATAGCAGAGATTAGAGACATCTAAGTCATAGTTGCTCTGAATTGCCATGTAATATTGATATGCAGTCATCAGTTTCAGCTGAGAAATGGTTGTATTCAGTGGTGAATGAGCTGATCTTTAGCTGGTGTCATCAGGGGGGCATTGAAGCAACACTTGAGGCACTTGAATTTGTTTCTGGCTTGGCCAGTAATCTTCTCAAACACCTTTAGCAAGTAATTTAATCTCACTATACTTTCATTTTCCTGTTTGTAAATGCCTATAATGACACACATTTTCTGCTTAAAAAAGCTTCAACATCCTTTGCTAAAAGCTATGCAAGACCAGATGTTTTCTTTAATATCGTATTGTTTGATGGCTTGCTAAAAAAGACACTACAGATGAGATTATCAGATGCAAGTCTGATAAGTGTTGACAGATTGTTATTAGCAAGAGAGCCACTGGAAAGCATTGCTTGCAGATTTTGATCATCAGGGTAAATTCCCCTCTAACTGATACTGTCACACTCAATGTGTTTCCTGTGCAGAGTGAGAGAACAAGAGATGCTTCAGATCACTCAGTACCACTGAGATCAGAATTAGATCCTCTGCAGTGTTACAGCAAATGAAGAACATCCAAAGGTAACAAAGGCTGGTGTATCCCTCTTTGGAGACTGAGGCACAGTACCAGAGGAGGGCTTGAATCATATATGGGTTTCTGTATCTTTCAGTGGAGCATCAGGACTCTCCAGATGTGCACCCAGGAACAACTTTTCCCAAGCTATAACACTTCTGCTATCAGAGTGAGGAAAAATAAGGTTTTCTTTCAATTTCTGATCATAAACAACCTGCTCATAGAAGTGGTCTTGGTATGAGAATAGATTAGCTGCATAAAACAGCAGCCCTGCAGTGGGGCCCAGTGGGTGGTGTGGTTCCTGGGAATTCTGGTGGTTTTCTCTCTACTGCAAGGGACTATTATATTAAAGGGAAACAAGAACATTAAAAAAACTTTGTCGGAGTTAGTACAACTTTCTAATCTTCTAATATCCTGGAGGATGGTTTCAAACTACCTGGCCATGCACCAGGACACAAAGGAACCAGATTCTTAAAATTTCTAAAGCCTAAAGGAATATTACTGTTTTATTTATTGTTAGCAGTCACTTCAAACACTAATTAGCAGCCTCCAAGGGGAATCTGCTAGCTGTGCATCCTGCTGGGCTTGATATCTACTGCATTCATATTAAGATGATGTTCTAATTAAACTGCCCCCTAATTATTTTAATTAGCTTTTAAGTAATACCTTTCCACAGAACCACTTGGATCAGAAACTAATTGGCTCCCTTCTGTTTACATAGATGTGACTGGCTCAGAAAAATGTGGTAATGGAATGGCAGGTAGGTTAGGGAAGGGACTACACTCCCTTTCATAGCCTGTGCTTCTGCTGTTTGCCTTCAGGATAATGAGTTTCCTGCCAGGATGAGATGGAGACAGCTATGCTGGCAAATGCTTCACTATTTATTCATATGCTGTGCAGGATGAGGGTACAAATATCCCCTATATGCTCATGTTTCAATAAGTTACTCCATCTCCTGATCACTGGCCCAGATTCTGTTTCTGTGTTTGTACAATTTGGACTACTTCACAGCATATAGTCAGTGGACCTTGACCCTGGTGGGGAGCAGGGTCAGACCTTGGCACAGACAGTGGCATTATTAATGTATGCAGTGACTGCTGCAAACTGTACAGCTCATCACACAAACTCAATAGTTCAGGGCTTGCTGTGCCTTGTACTGAGTAGGACTGGAAGGAAAAGCAGTGCATCCATGATTCCAGGCATCCCTCATCATGCTGCTGCTTTGCCTCCCATGGGGCAGCATTTCCTGCCCTGGGAGAAGCCTGGTGTTCCCTACAGCCCACAACATCCTTTACAGAGTTGTTCAGTGGTGCCAGTCACATTCCTCCTCACCACTGCCTCGTGCAGCTGGGTTGGGAAGGGCCTGAAGAGTAAACATGACATCTGATGGAGTAACACAGCAAATGTGTCTTTGGTTGAAGGTGTGTGCTGGGGTTTGGGGCTGTCTGTGTGCTGCTGGATCTCTGCCTGCAGGATGTGGGGGGTGTGTGTGGGTTCACAGTCAGTGAGTGTGAGCCTTGATGTGCTTGCACATAGACCTGTGTGCCCACCTGCAAAGGGTTCCTGCCAGCTGATCATTCAGCTACACTGCTCAGCACATGGCCATTAGATTCAGAGCTCTATAGTCACGTTATTTAGATGTTTTTTGCTGAACAGCATTCCTGAGGTTCTGATCTATATATTTTATCTGATGCAGTTTGTCAGCCTGATCTTTCCTTCTTGTTTTCCTGTGTTTATTTAAAACCTCTACCACAAAATCAAAAAGAACATAATGAGAAGCAAAGTACCCCCGAGGTAGCAGGTGAAAGTGTATAATCCTTCATTACTTGCCATCAATGCAAAACCATCCTAGATACCATCAGCTCCATTTGGAGATGTGTGGTAATTAGGCTTTTATTACAGCGTGTATTTGAAAACAGTTAGAATTACAGTGCCAGCATGTGGCCAATGCAATCTCACAATATTAATTTGGTTAAGTCATCAACGGGTGACTTAGTTTGATTGCTGGACAGTGTGTGTGTGTTGTGTGTGTGTGTCTGTGTGTGTGTGTAGCCTCTGATCAGGTGTCACTGCCCTGCCATCAGAGAGGGACACATACTCTCCAGTGCTCCTGGAGTACCACACATCTCTGTCACCTTTCTCTTGAGCCAAACCTCCAGAAGTGTTTTAGAAAGGACAACCCTAGAATTACTGCCATGTGCCTGTTTCTGTGGTTTCCTGTAGCTGGAATGAGAATGAGACAGAACCAAGGCTACCATTGTGTCTGCCCTCAGGCCATCAGCAAACCTTGGGGCAGTGATCACCACTGGCCAGCTAGAACTGCTACCTGAAAGAGAAGGGCTTTCCCTTCATTGCTATTTGCCCTATTCACCTGGCATTGCTCCAGAGATCTCTGTTGCCAGAGGATGCTGAGTGCAGCATAATCCTGGAGAGTTATCCTTCCCCCTTGAGGAATTTGCACTCAGCAATCCTCATCTACTCCTATCAATTTCCATGTCACAAGACAAAGTGAAGGCCTCATATTCTACATTTCCAAACAGCAGAGTTTTGCCTGCCTAATAGGAGAAGCCTCGTTTTGCCATAATCACTGTCTGTTTTCAAATGCATTGTCTGGAAGTCAAAAGGGTTAAGTGTAGAGGATAAAAGCCCTCTGCAGGAGAGCTCCTTACCTTCCCATGGAGAAGTCAGGCTAACAGCCTGAGTATTCCCTAAGATAAGCAGCTTGCCTCAAGCTCACAATGACCCAGCAAACTTCGTTTCTCTTATGCAGTTTGTATCCACCCCATGCCAGTCCCCATAAAAACCCCAGCCTCGGGAGTTTTCTGTCCCTGGCTCCCTTCACAGAGGTGCTGACAATAAAGCTGTCTCTGTGGAATTGCCACACAGTCTCCTCTCTCATTCCTGCCTTGGCCTGGGGATTCCACAATCGAGCTGAAGTCACAAGAGCTGATATCACTCCTCAGAGCTGAAATCACCTGCTGGAATCCCCACACAGCCAAGGAAGCAGCAGTGCTCCTAGAAAATGTTCTCTTGGAGATGCAGCTCTCTGGAAAGGGCACAGGGTGCATCTCTCACCCAGTATCCTGCTGTGTCAGCTAAGGTTTGGTTAAAATGGAAGACTTGCTGTTTTTCTGGAAATCCTTTCCCCTGTGCAAAGGCAGCACAGTTTCACATAATAATTTTGACAAGTTTAACTTCTGCAGCTGTACTTGCATGCTTTACATCCTGTATGCATTTTTTCTAACCTGTGGTTGTTAAATCTGGAGCTCTGGAAATGGGGAGCAGGAAAACAGTAGCTAGTGTAGCTAGTGCTTGTGTGCCTGGTGTCCCTGGCCTCTTTTGGATGCATTGGCAGTGCCACCTTTGGCAGGCTCTGCCTGGCTTCCAGGCTCAGTGTGGATTAATGCAGTGTAATATGGGTTTTGAGCTCCTTGCAGGCACATCAGTGGCTGTAGTTGACAGTTAAAATTTGCTATTGGAATAATAGAAACACCCTTGAAGGTAAAAAAAACCCTTAAGTTGGAGGTAAGGAGCTGGTTCATATTGACTTTAATTTCAAGACTGGAAGAAGAACATAGTTTTTTGCCATTTAAGCAAAGTCTTTATGCACAAGAAAGGAGAAAAAGGCAGAGAGAGATACAAAGATTGATGGATGAACAAGAGGAAAGTGAGGGGGATGCGTAGAAAATGGAGTGGTGAAAAAGATGGTTTCAATTCTGTATTAACAGACTCTAAGTTGCTTCTTCTAAGGGTACCTTCACAATCCCAGAGCAGTGCAGGTTTGAGCACAGGGTCCTTCAGCATTTTGCTGGCACCTAAGGAGAGCCTGTGGGCCTTGTTTAACAACACACACAGATGTCTGATGAGAGATCTACCAATTTCTGCATGCGGGCATGAAAATGAATAGGATGAGCATTTTTTCCCCTTTGTGCATCTTCAGCAGAGCAGAGTGAGACACATCTTTTTCAATGAGATCTTTTTTGTCAAGGGTATGAGGGAACATGAGGCTTTGATCTGCTCGATACTCACCCTGGTGAGGTGTCCCTGCTGATCCCAGAGCACAGAATATGGTCCAGAGCTGGCAGTTGAGAGCTAGACTACATTGTTTAATTTCAATTTAAATAGGACTCAAGTGTTAAGTTTTGCACTGAAATTACCAAACATTTTGGCACCAGGGGTTTCACCTTAGCAGTCTCTCTGAAAGGCACACTTTAAGCTCACTTCCAGCTCTTGGACTCTGTGTGTCCATGTCTGGCTGAAATGCTGCACACTGCCCTGTCCATGTTAGATTACTGCATGATTTTGAATCAGATAGAATCTCAAAATAGCCCAGACCATACTTCCTATTTATCAAAATGCCACCTTATTATTTGCAGCTATCTGTGCCAGTTGATTTGAACTTGCAGTGTGAATTATATTGCCAAATAACTTGGACCCCATGATTTCCTTCCCTCTCTCCCTGTCCCTGCCTATTTTAACTCTTTCTGTGGCTGGAAGGCAGAACGTGCTGACAGCCTCATTTTTTTTAAGACAAAATCCTCACATTTTCCCTCCTTTTCTAGGAAGGCCAACAGAACTGAATTATACAGTTCAACTTTCTGTAAGACAAGCTGTGCTTTTTTCCCTGTTAGTCAGTTTGAGTAACTAACACCACAATATGGAAACTGTGGGACTTAATGCCTGACAGAAGTGAAATAATGAGCTATACACTTGCACTGGAGCTATACACTTGCAGCTATAAACCTTGCAATAAACACAAACCCCCTGAGAGCTCATGTGAGTGCCAGGTGTTACCCAATGCCCTGCTATCCTGGAATGATTGATATAGAGAAGGTGTCAGAAATCAAAGTGCAGAAAATCCTCAAAACCTAGAAATGAACACAGAAATTAATATAAGATTTGACTTGAGACCATGGAAAATGCTGCCTGATTTAGATACTAGAAGCAAAAATGTGTAGATTTTTAGTTTAAGCAGAAATATGTTAAGCTAGATACTGGAAAGTTTGAGTTTAAAATTTAAGACATAGAAGTAGTTACAAAGACAATAAGAAGTTTTAAGGTGTAATATTGTAAGTCTGTGTGTCATTAGACAATGGGTTAAGAGAGCCCGCACTGCCGCAAAAAATATAATATAAAATAATTAACTATTGGGTTAAAAACATAAATAATCTTTGTGACAGTGTTTTATTGGTTAATAAATCTTTAAAAGACTTTGTAGCTAGAGGTCTTGTGACCTTTTGACATATGCAGTAAAGCTGTGAAAACAAACTCACTCCTTTTAAGACTGGACAACAGAAAAATACAATAAATGCTTTAACGCATCTATCACTAGTCTCTCTCACATAATCTCAACAAGAAGGCTCACTGGATTTTACTGTAATGAAGAAGTGGATCTTTGGGGATAATTTGATCCCTTTACAGCTTTAATGTTAGCAGAATTTACTCATTTTGGCCTGTCTGTTACACTCCTTGTAAAACTCAGCTTTGCTGTTAAAATGTATTAACTGGGGAAGGAATGGAGAAAGGAAAAGATTGGATTTTCTTGGTTACATAATTTTATCTTAAAACAATCAAACCATTTTCCAGCAGGCAGGATTTATGGGACTACTTAATTTGGAGTAAATCATGATCTCTAAAATGCAGCTTCCTGGGAATTTATAAGAATAAAGTTTATAATTGGTGCAGCCAGTCTGGGACTCTCAGAGAATCATATCATCCCAGTTCCTTCACCTGAGAAAAGCAGCTTGTTTCTTTTTGTGACATTCTTCCACCCTTTCAGCTTTCCTTGATTACTGTTTTCTTTAAATTATCTCTTTAAAATTCTTACAGCCAATCTCCCAGACCTCCCAGATGACACATCCATCTTAATGTTGGTCTTCTCCTCCTTCATAGAAATTCACACAGAGCATGTGAAGTTCTTTACACTCTGTTTGCTAATAAAGAAGGGATGTTAAATGAATAGAAACCACCTTACAACAAGATGGGTTGAAAAAGATTATACAGTCATATCCTTTTTTTGAGTCAAAAGCTCAACTCCCAGTCTAGCAATGGTTTAAAGCTTGATGTTCCTAAGAAACACAGGAATTAGAGCTAGAAATTAAATTTAAAAGTCCCTGTGGTTTGATGGTGAAGTTGGAACCATCTTCAAACCACTCAGTGTCTTTCTGTGTTTTTATTTTTCTGTATGTGAAAAAACACTGTCGTATTGCTTTTTACTTCTCTCATGTTAATCCCTTCTCTCAAGTATTTGTGGTATTTTATTTAGTGGATTTTGTAAAGCTGTAGCATGCAGACCTTTTTAGAAGTTGAACTACAGAGGAGATGATTGGGTAATGTCTTGCTGGTTTTTTTAATCTGTTATTCAGGACTCCAGAGTGAAGCATCTGCTCTTTCCTCTGCTCTTGTCTCTTCATATGGTTTATTAATGAAATGTTTCTTTCTTTACTTTGCTATTCCAGATTTTTAGTTGTCTCTCACATAGAGAAACTGAGAAAAATATTTAATCCGTTGCCTCCTACATGTGCTGTGTCTCGAGGAATTACTTCTGAAAGTGCCAGGCTTCTTTGATCCTTTGGGGAGTAACCATTTCTGAGGATTTTCATATTTATTATATGAGCCAAAGGCAATTATGTATTCAACTGGAATTAAAAAAAAAATAGCAGCTGGAAAGCTTTATTTGTGCTTGTTTTTGTCTTTTTTTTGTCTCAAATCTGCAGTTGTTAAAACGTGCTTTATGAGTATTTAACAATAATTTTTTCCCTCATTCCTATTTACGAGAGGAAAAATAGACACTGATTGCATAGAGCAGCTGATTAAACAAGTGCTCTGCAAGCCTCAGCCATACTGAAGCTTTCCATCCTGACCCTGTATTCTGTTTCTCTGCACATACATATCAGAGTGGTCTATATTTGCAGTTGCCATAAATTGGCATAGCAAGCACTGCTGATTTCTGCCACCTAAAGAAATATTTACCCCACTAATAACGATGGATCTTGTCAAAACTCCTGATGCTAGTGACAGAGCAGATTGCAATGACATCAAGATGGGCTGGGATCAATAGCATTTTCATTCCCTTAGGTCTACAATCCTCTAGCAAGCACATTTTTTTCCATTATTATTCTTTCAGAACTGTGACCAGCATCCAGGGTGGCTCCATGTGCTGCACTGAGCTCTCTGAGGTATTAAGCTGTGTCTCCTGGTTACTGACAATGGCATGTGAGTCTCTGGTGGGACTCTACAAATTTACTGCAGGCCTGAAAAATGGATAGAAGGCTCCCTGAATACAGTTTCCTAATTCAGAAATGCAGTAGAGTCAGAAGCAACAGCAGAAAACAGATTCTTGATGTGTCCTAACAAAGTTTTGCCTTTCCCATATCCCTGGGGATGTAGTATTCTCATTATCCCCAAAGTGATGGTAGCAGGCACAGCATGACCAGGTGAGTGACTGTTCTGGGTTGATTTCTTCCCAAATTTGCTCTAAACCAGGACAGGGACGTACTCATGTGTTTTTACAGTGGAGACAAATGTGGAGCAAGCAGGTAGGGGAGATACAATACTGCCATCCTCGACTGCTGCAGCCTCTGAACACACCTTTAAAAGGTATTCCAAAGATATAATTAGGAAGTTCATTAGATTATCCTGTCAAGAACATCCTGATAGCCAAGAATATGCAAGGAGCTGAAGAAGTAATATGCTTCTGTCCGTGGCAGGGACTGGGCCTGAAAAGCATCTATTCCCCTTTCTACCATTGAAAGAGTTTGTGAAGTCCAATTCCATAAAAATCCAAACAGAACTAAACTGAGGAGAATTATGTTGATGAAAGGGCTCTTGGTACAAAGGGCTTAGGGCAGGATAGAGGGGGTGCCAAATCTGAAGTCTTGAATTGCTCTTATATCACAGTGACCTTGGCACTTGCAGCTTTCCCAGGTAACAACAGCAGGTGGGAGGCAATGGGAGTGCAGCCACAGGAAAGTGGCTAGACTCTGCAAAAATACTATAAATATAGAATAAGATGTTTTAAAAAAGTAGCTTTTACCTTCTCACCAAAAAAGTCCGTGTGTGTCATTACGTGTCCAACAGCAACAGTTGAAGATATCTGGAAAGGGAGAAGGTGACTAAGTTGAAAAAGGCAGAAAGTAATAGAGACGAAAAAGTAAGCTGGACCTAATCCTGTGCTTTACTGAGTTCTCTTTAAGAAGCAATGACTGCTCTGAGTGACAGCAGTATTTATATCACGTTTTTATTATTTTCACTCCACAGTTATAGACAGAATTAGGATGGAGACTGGAAGTGCCCAGTACCATGCTGGACCTGACTGTTGGTGTAGGGGCACAGCTTAAGGTCTGTGAAGAGTCAGGATCTACAGATAGGCAGGAGATCTATTTATCAAGAGATTTATCAATATTTATCAATCCCATTCCATAACCTCTACAAAATATCAGCCTATCTCCAAAGAGCAGAAAGCCATTTTACAGAAACAGAAAGAGACAGGAAGAGAGGAAGAACTCTGTGATCCAAATTAGGCTATCCATTTTGGATTACTGTGTTTCCTCCTCAAACATGCACCAGGTTTCTGTGAGATCCTGAATGTTGCCAGAAGAAAGCCAGAAATGAAACCCAGGATTGCCTGAACATGGATGCCACCCCAAAGCAGCTGAAAGTATGATCCCTTCTTTGAAGGCAGAGAGAAACCTGCAGCTGGAGTGCCAGCTGAAATAGTTCATGGAAGAAAATATTCACCTAATCCTTAGAGTTCATTCTGCAGTTCCTCTGGCAGCTTTTTGGTCATTAGGGCACTGGCAATGAGACTTTTCCAGCAGCTGATCAGTCTCTGAAGGCTGATGTCACTGAGAGGTTGGAGATGGCTGTGTCTCAGGGAAGACACTGAGCAAGGCAAAACTTAGCCATGCTCTTAAATTTTTCTTTCTCTCTTTTCCCTTGTCTCAGAGAGATGATAAAAATAAAGACATATAAACTCAAAAAGAAAGAATAATGGCTTCATCCTGGTGAGGGACTATATTTAGAGAATTTGGCTCATTCTCATCCTAAGTGCTGTTGACTTGAGAAATTATTTTGATCATCTAAGCCTTGGCTAGAGTAAATTGCCAAATCCCTTTAGATTCCTTGGGATTTACAACAGATGCAGAATGAAAGATTTATCTGTGGACCACAGGCCTCCATGGCCATTCAGAGCTCTGCTTTCCCCAGAGGCAAAGGGCAGCATCAGAGGAATCATCTTTTATCTGTCAACTATTGTGCAGAGGTCTGAGAAGGTGTAGGGATCACCTGATCCTACCCAGGGCACAAGGATAATTTGTAATGAAAGGAGGTTTTGAACAGCATTCTTTGGAGAGAGGTCTTCCCTAGAGGATCAGGGTAGCTGTGTATAAAAAAAAAGGAATTAAGTCTAGGCCACACTCTTCAAGATTTGTTTGCATTACTTTGTTTTTTCTCCTCCCGTCCACACTTTTGATGTCACACAAAGGTTTGGGAGTAGTGGGAATAGTTTATATGTTATTGACATTTATAACGAGTGGCCAAGCTAACCCAGCCTTATGAAGTCAGCTCCATTTCGTACCCTCTTTTCACTTTCTGTGCCTTGACTTTTCTGTTCTGTTTGTCTGAAATTAAGAGATGTGAAGTGAAGTGAAGTGACTTGCAGTCTCTTCTTGTTTCAAGCTCAAGACGCAGGGGGAGAGTAGAACGTTTTTGTGTTTGGCTTACAATTTGTGGCTCCACCGCAGTGCAGCCTTTCCCTTTCAAGTGTCAGCATGTCCAAAATCCTTCTCTCCCATTCCATACCTAACAAGCATTCACCACCACCCTGCTCTCCTGCTCTTCCTATCCCTATACTTTGTACACTCTTCTTCTACAAGCTCCAGTCTGCCAGATGTTGGATGTCCCCTGGGAATTCCAGCAGTGTACCAGACTTCACACAGGGAGCCCAGATGAATTAAATGAAGTAAATATGTGCTTCCTCACTCATACCCAGAGGGATTTGGGAACTTAGCAGGATCCTTGCTCCTGCTCCAGGGAATCAGCAAACAGGCTACAAAGAGAAAGGGACAGTGGCATTCAGTTTGATGAGGCTTTTTTTCCCTGAGATGCAGCTGTAGCTTGCATTGCAATGGTGAAGTAGACACACAGCACCCCTGACCTCCTCTGAGAGGATCAGAGTGCTGCTGCTGCTGAGGCTTCTGCTGGTGAAGGACGTAGGAGCTCTGCCTGGAGTCAGCCAGCAGTGGGAATCACACATTGGGATTGCAGAAAGAATACCAGCTAAATGTGTCTCCTGCTCTTTGCTCATTGAGAAATCATTCCAGCTCTAAAAGCTTCCAACTGGTGCAGCTCATTCTTCCTGCTTAGCTCAATGTGTTTTCAAACACAAGCCTGAAACTTAGTGGATGGTAATTACACTTTGACATTAATATTTAAACCACAAACACAGTTAGCACACTAATACCATCCCCAAAGGCTACTGCTCATTTAAGTTTCATCCTTATGAGACTTAATTATTGTCAGGGATGAATCCTAAAAGGCAAGAAATATTACAGCTCAAAGATTAAACATTCTCTTGATTATTAGAGCTACAGGATTTGGGAACAGACTATGCAAAGGGCCTTTGCTATGGTGGTAAAATTAAATCTGCTACTAAAATCCACTGAGTTTTTAAATCTTAATTTTAAATAGCTACTGAGATTTATTTGCAATTACAATATACAGACATTTCAGTGTTCAGTGAGTTTAGCCAAAGCATAACTTTGCAAAACTGAGCTGTCCTTACCTATCAGATGGAGGCATAGCAATTTTTTGGGGGCCTGACCTAAGGCAGCATCAGGGCTCCCTAGTCTGAGGTGGTGAGAATAGCAAGTATCTGATGCTTCAAGCCTGTTGCTTAACTATTCTTCAGGCTATTTCTCCAAATTAACCTCTTTATAGACCTTTTATAAGAAAAGAACTGTGGGATCACACATTTTCAAATCAATTTGTGCAAGTGCAATAATGCTCCCAGGATCTGAAGAGCTAGCCAGGCATTTCAGATGTTTTGTGGCATTCTGACACATACTTTGTGGTGTGCAACACAGTAGAAAAATCTGTTACAGAAACACTAATAATAAAGTTAGATTTTCTGCTGGTGTAACTCCAGAAACATCAAGAAACTGAGCTGTGAAGGGAGTTTAGCTAAACACCACTGGCTTTGCTCCTCAGTCAAAAAACTGAGTCTGTTCTATTACCCTCCTGTCTGAGGGTAACAGCTGCACCCCAGGAGAGAGAACAGTGAGCTGGAGAAGGGAGGAAGAATTTTTTGTATGTTCCTACATTGACAGGAAAGAGGCACTGTTGTTCAATCTATATTTATATTCACAGGCAAACAGCCTGTGAACTCAGATACGTGTTGAGAGAGTCACTGAAGTCCCCACAGGGGCTGACACCAAGAGCCTGGATCATTGATGTATTTATCCCATAAATTCATGGTTTAAATGCAGATTCATAAAGGGGTAACTGTTACTTTGACTTTAGCTCATGTAGTCTGCCTGGTAGAGAGATGAGGTGCACACTGTTGTGTCTGTGTTAGATGTCAAAGTGGCTTTGCCTTGTGTCTTGTAGGCCCACAGTTTGTGGTAATTGGGAATGGTGTGGAGGCTGAGCCTCATTCCTAATGGGCTACAGCTGTGTAAGCAGGTGAAGAGTGTTAAAGGTAAATATGGAATGCTGAGGAGTATGAGCCAATCACAGAAGGGTGGAGAGGGCACACAGGTGTAATGCACATAGGATGAATGGTGTAAAGGGAGTACAGAAGAAAAACAAGTCAGTGGTGCTTGGAACCATTCATGAGGTCAGTCATCTGTCCTCCTATATCTGGTGACCTTGAGAAGATGTGATGTGAGAATGAAGCCAGGCAGAGAAAAGCTGTAGAACCAGATGCTGACATGATGGAGAATAGCCTGGACAATAGAGACAGGTGGACCGAGGACCTGAAGAACAAAGCAGGAGACCAAGAGCTTGCATCTCCAGACAACTTCTAGACAGATACTCCCCTTCCAGGTGAGTGGCTAGAAGCTTAGGAATGGAGATTTAAGTATCAGCAGAAGAAAAGTCCACACTGGACATCCTGCTGCACATATTGCAAAGAAAAGTTATTAAATATGAGGAGTGGGTGCTTGTATTTTGTTTGTTTGTTCTGGATGAAACAGCATGAGAATGAATGCATGGGCTGCCTTCTTTGTTGAAACATGGGAAGAAGCACTGTGGGACACACCCACGTTGGGGGACAAGATAGCTGCAGGGTCATTTAACATTAGGCAAACAAGATTGTCTCCTGAAAGATAGGGAGCAGTCTTTGGCAGAAATAAATAAGCAGGTGGAATTTCTTCAAGACAAGATTAATAAATCAGAAGAAATGGTAAGAGCTACTCAGGAAAAGCTACAGGATGAAGGTAAGAAAGAAGCAAGTCTCCTTGAATAAATGGGGGAAAAAGATCACCTAATAAAAAACTTAATGTACCAGGTCTATCAGCAGAGGAATTTAATTTCTAGTCTAAGCCAGCAAATGAAAGAATAAGACTCTTCTGTTACCCAGGTCACAGAGTCATTGTCTAATGAAATGCTACATTTTTCTAAAGAAAGGGGTGCATTAAATGTCAAGCTGCAAGACCTTGAAGCTGTTCATAATAGTTCAGTGGCAGAGCAAAACCTGGTATTGCAGGAACTACTAGATTGTAAGAAAGAACTGGAACATAACCAGGTTATGTTAAGCAGTAGAGAAGCTGAGTTTTAAGATTTAATGAATGAAAAAGAGGAGATGAAGTGCAATCTTGAGAAAATGGACAAAGAAAAAGAGAATCTAAAAAAAGACCCTTCAAGCAGTGTTGATAGTAAAAAGTGATCTAATGCAAAAAGTTGAGAAATTAGAAAAGAGTGGACAGGAAGAAATAGAAAGAGGTCAGAAAAAAGCAGAGGAGCTGTTGAAGCGAGTTAATGAGTTAACAGACAAACTGAAAATAATTGAAGGACGAAGTAATGATTTTGAGTCACATCTTGGAAATCTGAAACAACAACTTGTAGAAAAAGATGCCAAGATAAATGATCTGACCAAACTTTATCTTCAAGAGCATGCTATTTGGAGGAACTTCAGCACAATATTGCAGAACTGAATGATGTCATAGCTGAAAAACAAAACATTCATGAGCAGAATCTAAAATCTTTAGGAGTGAAGGACTATATGCTTGCTCATCTGCAATCTGCTTGGTAAAAGAGCAAGGGCATTTCAAGACAAATGTTCTCAGTTGCTCTCAATGCTTGAAGAGGTGAAGTCTGAACTTAAAAAGAAGGAAGAATTGTTGAAAAATTCCGGTTTAGAAGAGCCTAGTTCAAGTGCTGGAGGCAGAAATGAGTTTCTGAATTCCAACAATGAATCTTAATGCCATAAATCAATTACAAAAAGAAAAAGAAGCTTTACAGAGGGAATTTTTGGTCACGGAAGAAGATATGAAAAACTTAAAGCAAGAAAGTGAAGAGCACGTGAAACTGGCAGCAGATTTTGATGAACAAAAAGCCCACCTTGAGCAACTCAAGCAAGAACATAAAACAAGAAACAAGATTCAGGTTGCATCCTTGAATGAGTCAGAGCACATGATCAGTGAAGACACTGAGCTACAAGAACTAAGAACTGATTATACAAAACTGCAGGAAGAAACAGATGTTATCAGAAGGTAATTTCCTTCAAGGGAATTTAGAAGGAAAAGTGTAACCACTTTTTAACTATCAGAAGCTGATTACTCTAAGAAAACTAAACTCAGAGAAGCAACAAAATGCAAAATCCAGAAACAGGTTAAACCAGGGGAAGAGCCACTAGCAAAACTTGCAAATCTAAATTATTCCAAATCTCATAAGCTGTAACAGAAGAGAAATCCAGAGAGTGCCTCCAAAGGAAATTACAGACAGCTTTAGTATCACATAAAGACACCCTGAGAAAAAATAAATGTCTAAAAGAAGAGATTGATCAGCTAATGTTAGAAAGAGAAGAACAAGAACAGACTCAGATGAAACAAGATCAAGTGCTTAAAGCCAAATCAGAAAAGATCAACAGCCTGGCTCTAGACTAGTAGTATAAAAGCAAAACCATTGAAAGCTAAATAATCAGTACTATGTGTTTCTTTCTCAATAAAACCTATGTGTTGTGTTTAAACATGTCTTTCTACCTATTAGTCCTACATGAAATATGTGACTATGTTGTAATATCCATTTACCTAAACATGTCTCTGTAGAAATGCTGCAATTTTATAATTCAAAAAGAAAGGAGTTGTAGGAGGATGGACAGAGGATAGTGAGGAAGGCAATCTTGCCTCTGATAAAATGCAGTTGTGCCAATTATCAGAGTGGGAACAGTCTTGCCCTCACAACTATGGATGGATTTTATGAAAACGAGTATGAAACTACACAAGGAGAAGTGTTGAAAAGAACAGACATGAGGGAGAGAAGCAGAAAGCAGAGACATTACTTCAGCAGATAGAAGTACTGAAATTACAGAAGACAAAAGGAACAAGAGAACTTACTAAAGCAGCAGTGGGAGCTAGAGACAGAGCAGTCCTATTATTCAATATGATGTGTTTATGAGCTGGTGAAACATATATGTTGTGTTTGTGAATTGCAGCTATTAATCTTTGTCAATATTCTGCAGGCATAGGTATGAAAGTTAATTCCATAGGTATAAGTATAAAAATTTTGATGATATGTGATGTAAGTTTGGGAAATGAATCAAGGTCAGTACATGGATGCATTCCAAAGCTAGTAGAATCTATATAAAAAGATAATAGTACTATGTTTACTTTTTCTTCTACAAGGGTTCTGTTGAGGGATGGTAGACATGGCATTTATTTAAAAAGAAAAGAAGGAGGAAAAATGGGGAAGATGAAAGTGTATCAGGAAAGTTTTACAGTTATGAAGGTTTAGCAGAAAGTTCTTTAGAAAGGAGAGCGAGTTTTGATGTAGAAGAACAAGAGAAGTCTGAAAGTAAAGATTGCTGAGAGAGTTGTTACTGAACAAAGGTTGTGAGTTGGAAAGAGATTTTATGGCTGAGAGTGAAGGATAAGCTAACTACCAACAAAAGCATGTTTTACCAAGCAATGGTAAATCTCAGAAAAAGCACAAGTAAATGGAGAGTATGATTTTGCCAAGTAAGAAGAATTTCTCCACTGCAGAAAAACAGAAAAGCAAGTTTTAAGTTTAAAATATAACTAACTCATGTAATTCTTTAGCTACTAACATAATATGGCAATATTAGCAATTATGATAGGCTATAGGTAAAAGTATTGTGTATATTGCTGAATGGTTGTTATGTATTAAGATGCCCAGCAAAGAAAAGTATATAATTAATTGTAACCAGAACAAAAGTGGCTTCAAGCATGCCTCTAGGCTGTAGCTGGCAGATCAGAGGCGAGGCTCTGCACCCACGACCCAAGACTGCTGTGACTTTTTCTGTGCAATAAACAGCATTTTTAAAGAGCTGCTTGGAGTCCTGCATCTCTGGATCAGGCTCTTACAGGGGAATTGCAGACACAGTTTGTGGTGATTGGGAATGGGGCTGTGGCTGAGCCTCATCCCTAATAGGCTACAGCTGTGGGAGACAGGTGAGGAGTGTTAAAGGGAAAGAGACAGAATGCTGAGGTTGTTAAAGGTAAAGAGAGAATGCTGAGGTGGATGGACCCATCACAGAAGGGTGGAGAGGACACACAGGTGTAATGCATGTAAGATAAATGGTATAAAGGTGGCACAGAAGAAGTCAGTAGTGTTTGGAATTATTCATGAGATCAGTTGTGTGTTCTCCGTCAGTGTCTCTGTTGAATACTGACCTGAACCTTTTTGTGTGCATTTTTTTCCCTAATTTTAAAACAGCAAGCCTCACAATTTTCTAAGTAGATTTTTGGGGCTTTAGCCATGTGACTCCCATTAAAGAAAACAGAATTCACATACTACATTCTTATGTGCACATCTACCCCAGATTATCCTGGGATGCAGCTATCAGGAAACATTCTGCTTTTTGGCTGCTGCCAGTCAGGGAAGAGTGGGGAATTTTCCTGCTATGTTGTCTGGTGAGATATTATGTTGTACAAAGTTGTTGAGCATCTGCTCCTTCATACAAAGAGAAGGTTGAAACTGCTCTCTGGTGCTCTATCAATGCTGTCAAAAAGATAAAGAAGGAGTTGGGGTCAGATGGGTAATTGCTAAAGTGAGAAATGTGCTAAGTGCTCATACTTCTTAGCAGTAAAACTATATGCACAGTGAGAGGAATGAAATTAAAAAGTGAGAGGAATTGAGTTTCTGTTGCTGTTGCTGGAGCTGGTGTGGTTATAGAGGGTGTGATACCAAAGCAGTAAAGCAAAGAATCTCACAGCAGAGGCAACTTGCCCTGCACCATCTTTATTATCTGTGATTCACAACTTTCTGAGCATGGTCTGTTTACTGGGCAATTGTTTGCTGCCCAACTGCATGTCCACAGGTGTCTGGGTAGCATTTTGGTAATACTTGGGATGGTACTGACCTAATGGATGGCTGGTGCAGGAGTCTCAACAATGACACAGCCTATAAAAATGAAAACTATACAGAGTGATTTAAAGCTTGATTTGTAAGAGACTTGGCACGTTTTTAAGGGAGAGAGGTTATTTTTTTTTCCCCTCAGATGAGGGTGCCTAGTGCTTTAAAGAAAATATTGAGCATTTTCCAAGGTTCACTTCTGTATGTAGATGAGAGGTGCCCTGGGAATACTGATGATCAGACCAGCTCAACAGAGAGCCCAGTTCTGTCATAGCACCTGACTATATTTGAACAGTTAGATTTGTTGTGACAAAAAATCCTTTTGCTGCTTCTGAGAGACACTTTTCAAGAGATAATGAAGAATAAAAGTGGAAGAGCATTCATCCACAATTACCTCAGATGCTTTCAGTAACAAAAGAATGAATTGTTGAAATGCAAGTGAAGCTACACAGGGATCAATTTGGCATACAGTATTTTTTGTCAGTTCTCTGTACTTTTTTTTCTTTTCTAAGTCTTATTTTTCTGCTCACTATTTGCAAAAAGACATTGACCATGAGATAGAAGAAGCATGGTCTTTTTATGAGTAGCCTGACATGGCCTGTTTATCCTTTCATTTCAAAAGCAGACCAGATAGATCTATCTCATCCTCCTTCCCTCATTCCCTCCTTCCCTCATTCCCTCATTCCCTCCTTCTTTTGCTTTTTTCCTGCTTCTTGAAAATTGTAATAGTAAAATTGAATGGGAGCTGAGATCTTCTGGGCAAAATTGCAGCCCAGCAGTAAGTTTTCTGTGCAAAGACTTGAAAAAGAAAACCTCAGAGGGAAGGAAATAGGGAGTTAAGATGGAAGTGCTGATATGACCTTAACTCAAGTGTCATCCACAGCAATGCTTTAATTTATTCAATCAATTGCAGGGCCCTTAGGCTGGAGAAGGATAACTCTGGGATATTAAATCTGTCTCTCTCTCCAATCTGTCATTGGTGTGTCAGAATACATTGATTTTTCTAGTCCTGCTTTTATTAACTGTCTCCTCAATGTGGCCTCTCAATCTATCACACACTAACCTGCAATTGCTCGCTGAGTACAAGACCCCTGGAAAACCTCTGGATTCTCTGCTGACCCCATATTTTATCACTGTCAGTGCAGATGTAACTACCTGCTATTACTATATGTTATTTAACCCCACATACCTGAGGATTGCCATGGAAGACTAGACTGGAACCCTGTTTTGTCTTCTGCCCTCTCACAGCCTGCATACATCACCAAAGATGCACCACACCTGCCCTGGAAATCCTGTGGCATGGTAAATGGTGGCCTGAGGGATTCAGATCCTCCCAGATCTCCGAGGATGGTTGGTTTAACTGCACTTGCCATTCCTGCAGATGGCATTTCCATTTCCAGCTGGAAGCTGCCTCAGGCCCTGGGACAATCTCTGTCAGGCAAGTGGTTGCCCAGGGCAGGAGGAGGTTTCATAGTTGCTCATTGTGCAAACAGCTTGGAGCTGAAGGGCTGGTATTTCTGGAAAAGTTCATTGCAGAGGGGAAGAGCACACCTCAGGTAGTAAAATAAGGGCTAGCATCTCTTTGTAGGTCCCAAATTGAACTAGTTAGGTCATCTTTGTGTCTCCTAATCATGTGTGACATGAAACACTTATTCAATGAAACTCTGTTCTTTGCACTAATTATTAAGCATGAAAAACTGGTATTGAGCAAGGCCAATGAGCCAAGACGGTTCAATAACTAGCAGGGAGGAGAGATTATTTCAATTAAGTAAGTTTGCTTGAGCCAGATGGAGTTCCCAGGATGCACCGAGACAATATGACACATGAAATTGTCCTGTGACTTGTGTGACAGCTCTAACTGTGCTACTAAAAAACCATCAATGAGCTGGAGTGAGGTGATGCAAGAAAGGACACAATGAGGGGGAAATTGAGGGTGTTGTAAACAAAATGTACGTAAATGATGAATATAAAAGGTAGCAAGGCATGGCTGGGAGTCTTGGAATAACTCTGTGATCCTGTGACCAAGATCAGAAAAGATCTGCTGAATTTTTGCAGACTTTATGTGACCTGCCTCTGCCCAGTGGGACAGGCTTGTCTCTGCAGTGAATTTCTAGCTAAAAGACCTGTGCAGCCCACCTGACAATTTAAGAAGAAAATGTTTTGTGTTTGCTGGAAAAAAATCCCCAAATTAATCAGTTTTCCCTTCTCCTTCTTTGATCTCCTCTTAGATTTGCTTCTTTCCCTTTCATCTCTTCATCTCATTCTTGTTCTATATGCTCTGTCTTTCACCCTCTCCATTACTAACCTGACCCAGAGAGATCCAGCTTGGAACGAGAACTTCTTGGAGCCAGCACCTCTGTGTCCTCACTTTTTCCTCTATACTTCATGGAATGTGTGCCTTGTGCTCTCTGTCTTGGGATGCAGCTAACAGCATCATTATGAAAGGAAATATCATCCCATAACAGGCTGGGTGGTATATATGACATCCAATTATCCAAACAGAATATAATGTAATTTCACCCATGGGCAGTGCTGAAAGGAATTAATTTCCTCTGAGTGTGATGTATGAGTCTGCCTCTGCTATCTCTGTTTGCTGAGCCTTTTGCTTCATTTCCAGCTTCCCAGCAAATCTCTAAAGCTCAGAAAACACTGGAGCACAGCACGTGTGGAAGCTGAGGATCCAAGATAAACCAGAGACACAGAGGCTTGTTGTTTAAACCCCAGAGCAAATAGAGGCAAATTAATGGGTCTATCTATATCCCTCCCTTTCACTCTTCTGTTTGTCTTTTCCTTTTTTGTTTTCTCTTCTCTTTCCCTTTTCCTTTGTTCTTTTCCTTCTTTGTTTCTTGTTATGATAAACATGATTCATGGCACAAGGGCATTCAGCCTTTAAAGCTTTGATTTACATCAGGGGAATGGCTAAGGACAAAGCACCCCAGTTCAGGGCATTTAGCAACTTGTGTTTGACCTGTTTTTCCCAGGGATGAGGTGCTGGTTAGGAAGAACAGAGCTGTGCCAAAATGGGTTAATTAAATCCCAAAGAGAAGGGCCAGAAAATGTATTGAGCTTGTTATAATCTTACATCTCACAGATTATTAATGTATTATTATCTTTGTAACTACACTCCAGTGAGAAAGTCTGTAGCATTCCTGACTTGCTCTGCTTGGAACGAATATTCAAAGCGGTGGAGGCATCTATGGAAAGAGAAACAGACCCAGCAAGAAGTCCAGAGCACCCAAGCAGTTTGTGTGTTTGTGAATAGGAATGGTCCCTGAGCTCTCTGGATGCTTTCTGTGTCTTCCTGCCTGAGTGCCTGCATCAGGAGGTGCCAACAGCCCCCAGTCACTCCAGCATGTGCTTTAGTCCTGGAAAGGGAATGCAGGAGCCCGTTGTGCTGCCTGAGTACTTGTACCATGCCAGAGTTACACTGGGGTAGGGATCTTCATGGCGAGATGAGAAAAGACACACACACCAATATGATGCAAGTCTAATCCCCTTTATTCAGCAAAGCAAGCTGCATTTATACCCTTATTCAATAAGGTTCATCTTTGTATTAACAGTTGCTGATTCTGCTGCTATGTGAATGCTTCTTTCTTCATTGATTGGCACGAATTCTCTACATCCTGTCCTTCAGTCTGTTGTTACTTATTATTTCTCTAGATCATGATTGTTATACACAGATAATTTCACATCCTTTCACATCAACTTCTATTTTACCCTGTTCTTTTCCCACCAGATTTAGACACCCAGATACATTTCTGCTTTTTCTCATAAACTTAAATCCTTTCATATTCATGAAGAACACCTAAGGCCCCAACAGTACCACACATCTGCCTGCACAGAGCACCCCACTATTGCTCCCGAGTTAAAAGCACAGAATATACATTCCCTTTGGAAGGCAGCTTTGGGAGGGTAAACAGAGTCTTGGATGCTATTAATGTGGTACCCTGGCACTTAAAACTTCCCTCTTAGCAGAGAATGGTCCAGATGTGATCAGCAGATCATGCCATCATTAATGAATCACAGGCATGAGAAAAGAAAGGAGAGAGGAGTTGATGTGAAGGAGCATATTGGGTGTTTGGCTGATTCCTGGCCTCATCTCTGCTTCCCCTGGACAGCTGGGTCCTCCCCAGGGATTTCTGTGGGATTCCCCAGGCCAAAACTTGGCTGAGCTCTGACACAGTTTCTGATCTCCCTTATGAAATGCCTTTTTTCAGAATGGAATTAATGGCTCATTGTATTATTTTCGAGGCCTTATGCTCTAGGGTAAGCCTTAGGGCTTTGTGAGTGGAAAGTGGCGTCATGCACGTCACTACCAAGTTAGAACCACTCTGATCCCAGCAGAGAAATTGGTTTGAATGTGCACTAGGGTGTCTCAGATGAGCTGTGGGAATACCAGGATAGAACAGGGTGATGGTTTGTGTAGTCCAGGATGGTACCACTAGAAGAGGACAGCGATGTGTTCTTCAGCTGGAAACATAAACTGTGTGCACTACACAGCATCCATCGTATGAAGACATGGAAGTAGACTGCTGAGGACTGTTTGCAGAACACTCTCAGTGTGAAATTGCTTTGATTAATGCCTGTGTCTCCTCTCAGACATTCCCTAGACTGGCATTGACTCTGTGCATGACACTAACTGGCTGATAACGAGGCACAGATACATCTCTGCCCTGCAGCAGGTTGTTGGGAGGGATTTTTTGATTTTGAAGATTTGGAAGGGAGTGAGAGTCTTCTCCTTGCAACACTGATGAGACATTTAAGAAAGGCTGTGCAGGAGTAAAAGGAGCACCCAGCACTACTTTGCATAGGCAGGAAATATGAAAGGAAAAGTTGTGTTAGTCCTTCTGGGCTGGACTGTGATGAGCTTTCAGTTGTAGGATAGCACACAACTTCCTGCATCTAACTAACAGCATGTCTTCAAACTCAGCTTATTCTCATGGGTTACTGCCTTCATGTTTATTGAAAAGAGCTGACTGGGAAGCTTGTTTAAAAGTATATCCAATGGAAAATGACAGCTAGTGGTGGTTAAAGCAATTGTGCACATCCCAAAGGTCTAAATTTAAGGGAAACCTCTTTCCTATGGGAACAGCATGGAGAGGATTCAGGAGAGCCAGGTCTGCCAGCCCTTTTGATGTTTCCCTTCTCCTCTCCTCCTCTGCCTTTCTCCTTGCTGTTTAAGGTTGCTGGAGGCATCCTTGGTCCTCTGAAGTGGTGATGTCTATTTGATCTGCCATTTGAAAGTGCATTGTAGTGGTTTGGCATGTGAATGTCTTTCCTGCTGTGTCTTTGTCAGGGGTATAATTTGAGACTAATTAGTTCTCAGCTCTCAGACCTCACAAAGGAACATCAACACCTGGTAGACTCTGTTTGCTGAAGCCTTTATGAAATGAGAACACATTGCTCTTTCATCTTATTGTACAAATAATTAGAATAACTTAGCCCAAGTCCCCTGGGATGCAGTTTGTGAGAAAAACACTTCCCTGCAGTGACTGGCAGCCAGTATGGAAGAGCTGGAGGGGCTGAGACCCCTTTCCTGTGGACACTTCCAGCCTTTCATCTGTATCCCTGTGGGCTCCAATATTTTCTAATCCAATCCCTCTAATCCCTTCCTGTGTTTCAGAACTGTGTCTCTCCCAGAGATCAGCTGAAAAGGGGAGTGGCATATAGACCTGGCAGAGGTGAGATAGATACAAATTGAGTATATGAATGCAGCAAGTCCTCTAATGATTCTTCCAGCTTTGTGGTCTGGTGCATGGTACATGCCCTGGTCTGGGGGATGTGTCAGACCCTTCTCTGTGTGGCACTGGGTCACTCCAACTGCTCTGCACAAGAGAGAAGTTCACATACACGTGCTCAGTGCACTCTCTTGAGTTCTGGAGGGCCTTGGCATCTTTAAAACTAGCAGAGTTCAACAATAAAAGTGCCACTGCCTCAGTAAAGTGATTCTGCATATTGCAAGGTTGAATTCCATTTATGTCTGTTAGGAATATTAATCTACAAATATCAGAGGTTTATGTCCAAAAAGGAGACAAATTAGTTCTTTTACCTTATTTGAATAAAGGGAGAGGCCATGGGGCATTTCCCCTGGGGTCTCTCAGATTTTTGAAGGATGCAGCCTCCCTTTTATCCCAATTTCCCAGCCACATTTCCCTCTCTCTTTCCCCTTTGGCTGAGGTACTTGAGAGATACAAACTTCCCAGAATGCCTGATACCTGAGATTTCCCTCTAATATATAGCCCTCCCTTTTAATTTTTAATTCTTATGAAATTTATGGTTTCTCCCCATTGTTTCTTTCATCTTTCAATAATCAATTTCATTTAACAGCAAACCTACTGTTTGTTTGTAAGGCAAATGCCTTTTTTCCATTCATCAATCCGTGGAATCCTTCCCATTGTTTCCTTTATCTCTCAGTGCTGGTTTTATTTACCAGCAGACCCACGGCTTGTTTGTAAAGACAAATCCATCAGTCCTCTCATGTTCATAAAGATCAAGATCTTTGAGATAGCTTCTTTTTTTTTGTGACACCTTGTTGCAAACAGAAATGAAATGTTTCATATCTATGGGATTTCAACCAGTAACATAATTCCCTCACACTTATTCTGTTGCTGTGTTGTTTGTTCATTTCCCTGCCTCTAATGTATGTGCACATTAAGCTTGACTTATTGTTGCTGTGGGAACTATTAACTTCAAGTTTTATGATTCAAAATGGAAAAAAGAGTATGTTTTTATACTCTATTTTGCTTATGGATACACATGGTAATATTGATAAATTGTGAGAAGAAAGAGAATCTGCTAAACAGGAAGTGTAGCATCAAATACTGCTCTCTTTATTTTCCCTTCTGTAATGTTCTTCTATCAGGCAAAATCCCCACTATGAAGAAAAAAATATAAACTATTAAAAAGACAAAAGCGAAAAAAGAAAGCAACAGATAACTAAGATGTTAAATTAAGTTGTTCAGAGAGAAAATGTTTGCACTTACCAGACACAGTTCACTACATGCCAGAAACCTTAGTGTAAAACCAGGAAATCACTTGATTTACTGAGATTGGCAAGTCTAGGACTTAGAGTAGGAAATTCCAGTCACACTGCTGCTTTTCAGGGGAGCTGTGGTGATGTAGAGAAACAAAACAGACACTGAAAAGTGCATGGAGGAGACCTAAAATCTATTAATGGTGTTTATGTTGTTTCTCCCACTGCCCTGGGAGAGCTCACAGGTTTGTGAATTTAAATCAGAAAGGTTTTTTCCTCACAGGAACTCAGGAGAATTGATAAATGTTTGTGGAAGTACAAGACTGCATTACACTCTCTTTCTCAGTGTCTCAGAATGAGGAATCTGGTTTTTGGTCTTATACTGATATTAAATCAGAAGGAACATTCTTCAAGTTGATGGTGTTAGATGGAATAAATCAGGAGTGATGGGGGAGAAGGGCTGTATACTGCACTGCACAGGGCAACACTTCCCACAGTGGCAAATAACTACTTTCCAGTCACGAGTTAATATGATGTAGGATTTAAAGCACAGTCTGTGTTTACCCAGCACCTCTCTAGAATGGCTACTTCTGATGAAGCCACAAAGTTATCTCTTCTTAATTTATCTTTAATTAAAAAAAGTAGAAACCTTTTCCCTCTCACAGTGTAGGGCCACTCTTCACTGGTCACACTACCTACTGATTTAATTTGTTATTGATTTTTACTGAGGTGGTGTCCATAACAGAAGCAACCCAAATCACAAATCACTAATGAAAATTGTGACCAGCCTCTTAGCAACCTGCAAAGATGATGATTAAAAATGACTGGCAAAAGGCAAAATCAATCAATTGATGTACAAAAACAAAAAGCAAATATTAGTAATATTAAAACCAGATTCTTTCAAAAGCTTCAGGTGGTCTCCTGTGTGACAGAAATAGCTTTGTTTCCTGAACACAGAACACGGATTTATTTCCTCAGCAGTGGTGGCTGAGGAGGAGCCACTCTAGCATGCCAAATAAATAATGTGAGTTTCTAACATTGTTTTGCATTCCAATGTTCAGAAAAGTCTTAATGGCCTTCAGGATAATACTTCTAGAGAGCAGGTTATGGATTTAACATTTTAGATCCCCAATGGCTGCTGTGGAAGAGATGTTAACTCTGGTGCATCAGTGGATTCCTGAGAGATGCACATCCCTGCTTGGCTCTACTTGGCAGCCCACTGTCCTGAAGGTACTCAGAGCACTCAGAGGAGCTCCCTGCAGCTCTGGGCACTCATTCCAGCACCAGCTCCCACTGCTCTTGGGCCCAAGCATGGATTCACTGATGTATTCACAGGGCTGCTATTTTCCTAGGAGTGTAGCCCATGGATATTGGTAGATGTAACCTCAGAGAAACCTTGGGAAGCAGTGAAGGATCACCACACACGTGGGCTTTAAGTGACACACCTGGTGCAGCCCAGTGTGTCACTTTGATTCTTACTGTCAAAGTCCTCAGTGGGGATAAACTAAATCCATCACTACAGTGGCTGATCTACACCATGAGAGCTGGTCTCAGATGGAGTTGGGAGGGTTGCAGACCATGAGAACTATCTCTCAGCTCATCTGGGTGATGGGGTCTGTTGACTGAGCAAGTGGCCACAGGGGACTCCAGCAAGATCTCTGCATCTTCTCTTCTAAGGCATGAGTGAGCTTTGGGAAGGCCTTTTCTATTCTTCCCTATCAAATGCGTTGGTTTTGCATTTCCATTACATCAATTATGTACGCTGCAAATATTTGATTTCAGGGAAACGTGAACAGGAAGGAAACTACTTTCCCCTGTCTCAAGGTGGGCTGGATGTGCATCAGAGTAAAGGAGATGGGCAGGGTGCTGGAGAAGCAGCTTTTATGGTTTGTGGATGAAATGGCATAAATACATACAAGATTGTAGTTGGCTCCCACAGAGTAACCAAGCTGCCAGAAGGCCCAGGTGTCCTGGCTAATTGTTGTAGACAATTAACATCTCAGATTCTACTAATTCCACAGCAAGCTGGGCAGCTCATTACAGGAACAGAGAGTGAGATTCTCTGCAAAATCTGCTTGCAGATAGGGAGGGTTGGGGGATCCAGGCTTAGGGGCAGAGAAGGTCACAACTGGGCTGGCACTAAGGTTGGCTCAAATGGCAGCAGAATCACAGCCACAGCAGGAGACAGTGACAGTCTGTCAGCCTTTGGCTGAGATCTGGAGTCACATGAGGGAGAGCTCTCACCCACTTGCACCTCCCTGGAAACAGGAGCTGGGTAAAGGGTCTGTGAGTTTAGTAAAGCCTAACAAACTACATCCTGTGACCCAGCTTACATACAGACTTTTCTTTGTGGGAACATGAATCCCATAAGTCACAAACATAATTTGATCCATTGTGTCACATCCACAGATATACCCTGCAAACTGGATGGCTGGTGGTGGTGGTATGCTGTTACGTGAAGTCGTTGGTCAGAGACAGAAATTATATTACTCTCAGAGATTGTCGAAACAAAAAGCCCATTTTACTGTTTGGAACCTTATATAGGGGGTTTGAATTTCCCAAGTTAAGACAGCTGGTTGGTTGGAATCTCAGACTGCCCAGCTGTCTGACCAGTGAGATGTCTGCAGTCTAGAGTGAGTGGGCTTGGCTGAGGTCTCTGTTTTGGTTCAAATCTATCTCACCATTGCTCACCCAGGGATCTGTTTATTGAACAAGGCTAGCCAAATTGGGTTTCTTATTTATGGCTGAATTAATTGCCCAGCTGCAGGCCAGTGCTGTGACAATTCCCCCTCTTTGTTTTATTAAAAATGCAAAGTGTTCTCTGTTATCCTCCCTCTCTCTTGAGCATGAGCCCTTTTGCAGATAGGATGACACAGAGAGCACGAGTCTAGTTTGAATGAGGCTTTTCACCCAATTTGGCATACCTAGCTCCCCCAGCCAGTGATGTGTCCCATGTATCACTGAAGCTGCAGCATTCATCTTTCCCCCTTCCCCTATGTCCTCTGATATTGCCACAGAGGAAGGGATGTCTTGTTCAAGGTCACACAACGAGTCAGTGGCAGAAGCCAGCTGGGGGCAAGGGTTTCCCAAGTCCCTGGCCTGCATCCATTGTGCATCACTGGCATAGAGGCAGCTCTGCAAATCTCACATTCATTACACCACAAAGCTTTGCTGCATGGGCCTTGTTTTTTGGGGTTTTTTTTAACAATGTCTCTCAGAAACACAAGACTGATTTGCATTTTAAAAGCCACCTGTTACAGCTCAGCAAAGTGCTATTCAGTAGTTCTGGGAGCTCAGGAGTAAAGGTTATCTCTGGTATTTCTCTCATAGGTTTTTTTGCCTGAAATATACTTTTGTCTTAATAGCACAACATTTATTGCTAATATTTGTGTTGTGAATATTCATCACATCCTGAGGCTTCAAGACTCCAGTGGGAAGACAAGCTCAGGGGGCACTGCTGTCCTGATATTGCTGAGCTCCACAGACACAGGGCAGAGGCATCAGGGTGAAGAGGCTTTTTTGGCTAGGATGTGAGTGGTGGGATGCCAATGCAGTCTGGAAGCTTTTGGGGAATGCTTGTGAAACTCCATTAATAGTGCACTGAAGGCCTTTTCAGCAAATAACTTCTATAAAACCATTAGTTTCTCTTAATTGCAAGGAAAAAGCTCCACACACAGCAGGGTTTAGGACACACTCTGTCTCTCTTTACATCTGTTTCCTTCTCTGTGGCAATCTGCAGAAGGACCTCTCTTTCCCAGTGAGCTTCAGGACTGGGGATGTGCTTCCTGCCCTCAAAATTGTAGTGTTTTACTAGTCATCAGTGGTGATTTAGGTTTCCACATGTGAATTTATGCAAAAGAGGCCTGCTGTCCTGCATGCCCAAGCAGGGGCAGCTTCCTGCAGCGTGGGCTGCAGCTGCTTGCAGGCTGGGACGTGCTTCCCTTCTCCTGATGTGGCTGGAGGCTCCTGAGCTCACTGCTGTTCAGATGGTGCCATCTGGCTCTCATGAAATATATGAGAAATGTTATCCAATAACAGAGAGGGCTGGCTGGCTGTGTGCCTTCACCTCTGCTTTTTGGGGGAGTGATTGTTTCTGCATCTGGGAAATGTTTAACTGAATCTTTGAATACTAGTGTTGCCTGAGTAAGAAATAATAGGCTGGCAATTAGAATTCAGGACTGAGTCAGTGGTAACTAAAAGATATTTTGCTTGGTCAGGGCTGAGGTTTATAAAAATACACAACACATAGAAATAGATAGTAATGTGGCTTTGTTTTATAGACAGATAGAAAACATCCCTTCCCTTGATGTTCTGTCAAGAAGGATGTTTGGGTTAGGAAAGAGGAGGAGAAAAGTATGAAAGGAAGATATAGGAAAAAAACAGCTGAGGGAAGTTTGTAAAAAGTATTTTCTCCCCACTACTCAATTTTTTAATCTGAAAAAATTCTTTATCTGCAGCTCAATATCCTTCAGGGATTGCCCGAAGAGCCGAAGGGTTTGACTGGGCTGTTGCATGAAGATTCTTCTGGGACACTTTGCTGGCAGCTGTGGGTGGATCTCTGCATCCCCATGGATCCCCAGGGGCTGTGGGTGGATCTCTGCATCCCCCATGGATCCCCAGGGGCTGTGGGTGGATCTCTGCATCCCCTGTGGATCCCCAGGGGCTGTGGGTGGATCTCTGCATCCCCCGTGGATCCCCAGGGGCTGTGGGTGGATCTCTGTATCCCCATGGATCCCCACAGGCTGCAGGGGCACAGCTGCTTTCCCATGGTCTCCCCACAGGCTGCAGAGGAATCTCAGCTCCAGGGCCTGGAGTTTCTCTTCCCTCTCTTTCTCCACTGACCTTGGTGTTGCCAGGTTGTTTCTCTCACATGCTCTCACCTCCTCCTCTGGCTAGAATTAGAGCTGCAGCACTACTTTTGCTTTAATTTTCTTCTTAAATATGTTATCACAGAGACATTCTTATCCTATATCCAGTCTTTAATTGGCCCAGCCTTGGCCAGGGGCATGAGCCATCTTCAGAGCCATCAGGGATTGACTCTGCTGGACATGGTGGAAGTTTCCAGCAGCTTCTCACAGAAGCCATCTCTGTGCCCCCTCCCCACCCCGTTTCCAAAAACCAGGTTGTGCAAAACCAGCATACACCTTTCATTCCAGGTGTTTTTAAGTCCAAGCACACAGACATTTCCATGTGCACAAGCCCTGGTAGCCCTGTGTGTACTCCAGGGCTCTGCTGGCAGACTTTGCATGCACTCATCTCCTGAGCCTGCCTCCCAAGCCAGCCCTTGTGCTTGATGGAAGCTCAATGCTCAGCTGTTGCCCAGCCCTCTCTGCTCTATGTCTGGCTGGTACAAACTTCAAAGCCTTTTGGGCAATCCAGCAATAACAGACTTTGTGGAAGCTGAAAGTCCCCCAAGAAAATTTACAAGGCCTAAGAGATCCTGCTTGGCATTATTTAACACTTTAGTAATGAGCACCTGGACAGGAAAGATTGCTTTGGTAGTTTTATTCTGCATTGATGAGCAGTCAGAATTTCAGAGAGGGGCCATAAATATAAGCAAGTGGTGCCTGATCTTGGCTGGTGTGGAAGGTGGTTGTGCTAAGGCTGTGAGACATGAATAAAGGGGAAGGGTTTTCTTTCAGTTTCCCAGCTCCAATAGGCATCCTTTAGCCAGGAATGGCTTTAGGGACAGTAGCAGTCCCTTTCCTGCCTGCCTGTGACTGTGCCTCTGTCGTGTTTCTGAGCTGCAGAAAACCTCCAGAGGTATTAAAAGTCCTTTTCTCCCTCGCCCGAGGTGAAAGAAGAAGCTGAGAATCTTGGGCTCTTATTCTCAAGGTTGTTTATTTTATAACATTCTTTCTCTGACCTGCTGAGCTCTGTCCAGCAGGACAGTCTGAGGCACACTCCACGCCCTTGGGGCAGCGTTTGTCCTTTGTACTAAAAACTACATCTAAATTATTTACAATTATTTTTCAATATCTATCACCTATGTTAGACAGTCAGTTGCTACTCTAAACCAATCACCAGTGCCACCATCACAGCAGGAAAATGGAGAAGGTGAACAAGGAGGAAGAAACCCTAAAACCAAGAAGATGCTCCATCTTATCCTCATTTACTCCAATATACTAAAACCCAAAATCTATTTTTTCACCCTGTGACAAACTAATTATTACTCTATTTAAATTCTTGTGGCTTGTAATTCTTCACATAAAGCTGGCAATTGTTCCCATGGGCTAAAATCCAAACCACAGGTGTCCTGGGCCTGCCTGGGTCTCTGAGCCTCCAGGGCAGTCAGAGACAAGCCCTGATTTCCCCCATGCCTCTGTGGACAGATGTTTGTGGATTTGCAGCTGGTTACCCAAGAGTGCAATACAGCACAGATATCCCCTGGGGTCATGTGTGTGTTTCTACCTGCGTGGCTGAGGACAGCAGTGCACAGTACCTCAGCCCCTGTGCTGTTTGCCTGGGCACGTGTGCCTTTAATAAGAGCCACAGATAATGCTAATTCTTTGTAGATGCATTTGCATTGTTAGTGGAGTCTGCAATAAGGCACTGACACTCTTCTGTACAGTTACATGCCAGAAATGCAGTTACAGTTGGATACAGTTTTTGTGTTGCTCACACAGACATTTTCAACTTCTGTCTGAGTAAAACATATTCAGTGTTTCTGATTTAAACAAGTAATGAACTATGTCTTCATTTTGGCAGCACATGTCATGTTTGAACAAATCTATGAAGCCTGAAGGAGGAAAGTGACAGCAGTTAGAAGCTGATGCACTATGAACACACAGGGACATAGAAGGAAATGTTAAACCAGGTATGAAGATTTCTCCTGGGCAATATATTGGCCTTCTCATTCCCAAATATTTGAAATGTTTTATTTCTTTCCAATGCAGAATGAGAAGAGATTGAAATCACAGAAGTTGCCATAGCACAGGAATGTCAGCCCCTTCCCTATTCATTTATGGGGCTTTTTGAGTGCTGTGCAGAGGTGTTCATGTAGGGATAGTTAATGCTGAATGTGGCAATTGGAGTGTTTCTATATTGACATGGAAAGGCATATTCTTCATGTACATATTGTAGGTGCTAGCACAGCAAGAGAAAATTCTAGTTCAGCTAAGGGCTAGTGTAGCTCTGTGGTGTGCATGTGAAGGAAGGTGCCGTGGTTTTACGCTCTCAGAAAACCATGTACAAGTTTTAAAAGCTGAAGCAGTCAAGTTGATTCGTGCAGAGAGGAAATGGGAATGGTTTGTCTTTGTGCAGGTGTGCCAGCAGCACTCTGTGGCTGTTTGTGTAACACGAGCTGGGGTGCTTGTGCCCGGAGGCGAGCGGGGCCAGCTCAGGGGGTGTGTGTCTGTCTGCACCTGGGAAGGCTGCCAGAGTCAGAAACACTGCTGAGGAGGGTCCTGTTACTGTCTGAGTGCTCAGAATCAGCGCCGGCTGATAACTCCTGCAGTCTCTGCTGGGCTCTGCTGGGTGATTGATTGAGCACTGTCCCTCGCATCAGCGTGGGCTGTGCTCCCAACACCAGCAACGTTAGGAAAAGCAATTCTTCCCTTCGTTGTAGATTTGCAGTTTTCAAGAAAATTGCTAACCCCACACCATCACTTTCTCGGCAGTTACCTTTATCACTGGCAGAAGCATACAAAGCTGGTGGAATGCGTTTTTACTTCAGAAGCCTCATTAAATTTGCATTCCTTGGAGCCCTACAAGGAAGATGATGGTCTGGCTTTGTCTGCTTCACTTTCTGTTCACTTCGGGTGATGCATCAGAAAGAGCTTTTGGCACAGCTTGCTCGGAGACAGACTCAGGAGATGGGCTTGTTTTATTGTGCTGCTTTCTATTTCTTATTGATTTGCAAATCTGTCTGAAAATAGATACCTTTCCTTAGTACCATCAACACTCAAATAAGTGGGAATATAGGGCAAAACAAGCTTAGGCTACATTAACTCTGTAACGTAGCCTGATTAAAAGCCATTACCATTGGATAGTTGTTCAGCAATTTACTAAAATAATCCTGCTCTTGCAGGAGTCCACATTACAGAAACAGATCACTCCAGTAAACAGGCCAAGGATAGGGGGACTATTGTTTTCACTCTCTGCCTCCAAAGCCAGAAAAGCACAAAATAAATAAATGCAAAACCACTGTACCCAGCACAGTGATTAGAGACCGTCTGTCAACTCCAAGCAAACCCCTGTACTCAGGCATGTCTTTATCATAGATGGGACTCCATCTCCTGAAAGGCAAGGGCAGGGCTGGCTAGATGACCAGCTGAGCAAAATGCCTTGCTCCATGAGAGGCAAGTATGAATGTATAAAAGATTTTCTCTACCACCCTAATTAATAAGTCTCGCCGTCTCTCATTGAATGACTTCTACTTAATTCAGGAATTTTTGCCACTTAACGCATATAGATATCTCCCGTATAGAGCATTTATCTAGCAGTGAGGGCACCAGTGAGTACTCAGGACGAGTCCTTCCCAAAGCCCTGGCTTTAAGACGAGTTGGACGTGCAGCACCGGCCAGGTGTTGCAAAAGTTCCCGGCAGTTTCCGTCCCAAGGCACGCCAGGTCTCGGGGTGGTGGCCTTTTCGGACTGCCATCCCCAATCTGCAATCGGTCACAGGAGGCATCACCATCCCTCTCCAAACAGCAGCCTGTGAACCGAGGGCTCCCTCTCGGGCGGGCAGGGTAGTCCCGGATGGTCCCGCATCCCAGAGGGGACAAAGGCGGCCGCTCCGTGACCTGCCCCGTCCGCTGAGGAGCTGCGCGGGCCGGGCTGGCACCGGCGGCCTTTTCCTGCCCGGCGGGACCGGACCCTGCGCTGCGGCTGCCTTCCCACCGGGGCTGCCTGTCCGGCGGCGCTGCAGCGGGGCCGGCGGGGCGGAGGCCGGGCACGGGGCACGGTTTATATACGCGGTTCATGCACAGAGCGGCCACAGCGCCGCCCGCAGCCCGGCGGGGCGGCGGCAGCCCCGCAGCGCCGCACCGCACCGCTCTGCTCT
>VZTB01000645.1:283197-334077 GCA_013397245.1 Thryothorus ludovicianus
GGCGCTTGGAGCAGCGGCATCGGAGGGCGGCGGCGGGGCCGGGGCAGGGCTGCGGGACCGGCACTGCGACCGGGTCAGAGCACCGGTACCGCGGGAGCCGGGGCTGCAGCGAGCGCCGGTACCGGGGGAGCCGGGGCTGCAGTGAGCGCCGGTACCGGGGGAGCCGGGGCTGCAGCGAGCGCCGGTACCGCGGGAGCCGGAGCTGCAGTGAGCGCCGGTACCGGTACCGCGGGAGTCGGGGCTGCAGTGAGAGCCGGTACCGGTACCGTGGGAACCGGGGCTGCAGTGAGCACCGGTACCGGTACCGCGGGAGCCGGAGCTGCCCGACATCGCTGCTCGCCCGCTGCTGCTGCTGCCGCCCAGCGGGGCGGAGGTGAGTGATCCGCTCCGCGGCCCCGGGGGTCTGCGGGGTCTTGGGAGTCCGGTTAGCTCGGCCGTCTGTCGTGATGCCATCCCCGCCGCCGGCTGTCAGCGCTCGGCTCTGCGCGGAGGGGTGGCCTGGAGTGGAGGTCGGGCTCCTGAGTCCCGCAATGCTTAGAGAGAACATCGCTTGCAATCGTGCCTTTTTTTCTTTTTCTTTTTCTTTTTTTTTTTCTTTTTACCCCTGGCGGCATTCCCCTTTCCCTTTTTTCTTTTCCTCCTGGCAATACAGCAGCTAAATCCCTCAGTTGTGTGTTTAGCCAACTCTCCCTGGAAGCTCTGGATAGTTCATGAATATGCAGAGAGATCGTTTCCCGGGAGGCTGCCTCTATAATGAGCTGATTGAGCTGCGCCTGCAGCAGGACTGTACTCCTGGGGGAAAAGTTGGGTGCCAGAACTGAGGAGCTCTGTGTCCCTGGGGTATTGGCCATACTCAGTGGTGTTAGCAGGTCCAGCCAGGCAGGATCCTCATCTGCTGTGTCCAAAAGATATAATGAGTATCATGTAACTACTATGTAATGTAACCTTCCTGTTTTATACCAGCTTGTGTAGGAATGGACTTTTCCTGTCTAGAAATACCGCACCACTTAATAAGGACATTTCATTGCTTAGCAACAGTCCCCACTCAGCTTGGTCCTTCATGGCTCTTGCCATTCAGGTGGTCTCCAAAGATGTGCCAGTAAAACAGCCACTGTCCTGGAGGAAAGGATCTCTTCTGGCTTTTCCTTGGTGATGCAATGACCAAGCCAAAAGAGCAGGGCTAGTTGCTATTGCCCAAGTATTTAAGAGCACTGGAGACACTGGGAGCTGAGTGGAACTGGAAAACTCCAGACAGGGTGAGCTGGAAGTGGCTGGTCCCTCAGGCATGTGAGACCTTGAGCTGCTTTGCTGCTGCATCATGTGTTGCTTGCACATTTGTTTTGTGCACAGGCATGGCAGCATGCTGGCTAACAACCTTCACTTAAGCAATTATTAGAATAGTATCTTGACAGCTGTGCAGAGTCTGCTAGTGTTTAATGTAACACATAAACAAACAAGTCCCTTTAAAACAAGGCAGATGCATGCCCTCATCTGCTGCAGTAAGACAGATTAGTTAAGTGAGGTGAGGACTTGTGCTTTGGAAGAGCAATTCAAATGATAAATAAACACACAGACTTCTTGCTCACAAAGCCACATCCTGATACACATAAAACTTGCTACCCTAGAAACTCAGGCTTTTAAGAACGATTTCCCCATGAAAATTCCTGCAAGCTTTTGTAACTAGCTGTCTGTTCTCATCAGAACAACTTTGCTTGGGGACAATATTTTTCCCTCTTTCTCACCAGTAACCTTGTGAAGTGTTGATACAGATAGAAACCACAGCATCATATTCCTTTAATTGCTCTTTTAGACTGTGTATCTAGATGGAAACCTAGCAACACAACAACTGTATTGAAGGGAGATGTTTCAATAGCTACACTTCTTTTATCACCCTGGATGCATCTTTAGAAGTTAGACTCATCAAGCTAGTCTCTTTACCCCTTGGAGCCTTATAGCTTGATTCCCTAAGCCTGGAATAAAACAGAACTGAGCTTGTGAAAAAGACAACAAAGATGGAATGGAAATGCTTAATATGATAAAAGATCCATTCTTTCTTTCTTCCTGCTGCCCCTGTGAATATCTGCAATACTCCCATGGGGAGGATACTCCTCTACAGAGAGAGAATGCTTGTCTTATAGGAAAATGATTCAAGGGGAAACTGCCCATCAGCATTTTGTGTCTCTTTCACCTAGAGGCACAAGGGGAAAGCCAAGGGACAATGGCCCAGAGCAGTGTGTAACAGTGTGATGTGTGTGAACTGGACTGGCATTTGGGAAGAAGCATCATCCAATCTCCAACTGCCCATGGTGGTGATGACTGTGATTCAGTTTCTGCAACATACAGGGCAAATTCATCCTCAGAGGTAGAAAAAACCCCAAGCCACAACCCCAAACATGAGCTGAAGTCACTGATACTCTGTGTAGATTTCCCTCGAGTTATAGTGTAGCGTTTTTAGCTATCTTGACAAACACCCTTGTTGTGCATAGTTTCTTTACCATAGAACAGAGCACTTACAGGGAGTCAAGGTGGCGATATCTGACTGGCTCTGTGTAATTTAGGGGCACATAAATGAGGGATTTCACACTGGTAAAATTGCTATTAGTTTTTAGATGTTTGGAGAAAATGTGTAGGTGCTAAATACTCTCTCAATACCTAGTGTGTCCTTGGCTGTGCCTCCCAAGATCTTGTAGTTTTTCACCATTAATGAATTAAACATTGCAAATGCCTTTGTCACACCAACAGAAGAAGCAGTTAAACTACAGGAAAACTCTGACCCCTTCTGTATCTGTCATTTCTGAGCTGCAAATGAAGTTTTGTTAACAAGCTGTATTTTGCAGGAGTCTATGGGGTGGCTGTGATGTGTATGTGTGTAATCAAATCACATGAGAGTGATAGGATGGGTACATTTAGGTTTGGCACAGGGAGAGGGTGTGCACACAGCGTTAACATTTTGCATCCAAAAAAGCCACAGCACATCTGTAATCCTCTTGTGATGCCAGTGCTCTGAGATAAGTGCTGCTTATACAAAGTCTTGCCTGTTGAGTATGAATACTTAATAAATAAGCTTGAGTGAAACTGGAGCAGGATAGAAGTTCATACTCTGGTGCATATGAAAAATGTGGATAAGCTGTGATTTTTATTTCTGAAGTTTGAATGGGTCCTTCTGTGAGTCCTAGGGTCTCTGGGTAACGCTGCTGTGGTGTCTGTGCATGCCAACATGCAGTAAATCCTGGCAGGACCCTCTTCAGCACGAAGTATTTAGCATACAATTGGTTTAATCCTCTAATCTTATCAAACACTAGCATAAATGAGAACTGAACAGATTATTTCATTCTAAAAAATCAAATCCCATTCTATTTCTCAGTGTAGTGCGAAATATTTCTCTTTTTACTTACCTGATTGGCTTATTTTTTTAATCCATTGTTTGTTTAGAGGTATCAGACTATAGATTTGGGTTTAGTGGTGAAAGGTACAGGTAATCGGCTCTCTCCGAGTTTATCCGTGGTTGGAACAGCTGGAGGGGATTTCAGGATCACAGCAAGTGGTGTGGCTGGAGGGCCTTGGTCACTGGGAGCTGCGAGCTTGGCAGAGGAAGGAGTTTCTACCGAGTGAGTGCTTCTCACCTCCTCGGTGACAGTCCTGTGCACTTTTTATTGCTTTTGTGCCCGTCAGGAAGAGCAGAAGATGTGCTTTGCCTTCTTCCTTTCCACACACCTCGCCGTTTCTGTCTTTAGAGAAAAGCAGTCCTCACAAGGCGCGTGTGAAAACTGTCCTCCAGCTCTGTGAATGTGTGGCCAGGGGCCTGGGAATGTTTTTTCAGACCTCACGATGAAGTTGAGCAATGAAATATTATTTTCTAGAACTCACCTTATCTCCCTCCATGATACCACAGAACAGGCTCTCTCTTTAAATTATTGATTTCACACAAATTTACTTGAGTTCATTCATCTTGTAGCTTTACCAGGGTGAATTTTCTCTCAGTTCTGTCCTTTGCTAAGGGCTGGATCTTGCCTCCTCTCCTCTCTCAGAGCAGCACCTCATTTCTGCTGCATCCAGAGCTGCTTTCAAGAGAAAGGCTGTGGTGCCTGTGACTCAGACTAATGCAAGGCAATTTAAAGGACAGATCAAGCGCAATGTCAGTATGGATTGCAGTGTCTGGCCCGTCATGAATAATTCAGGAATATGGAGGAGACAGTTTAAGAGTTAAGTGCTTAATCCAGCTCTAGGTGAAGTCAGCAAAAGACTTTCTGTTGACCCCTTTCCAGGACAGTTTCAGCAAAGCTCAACTATGTGTGAGTTTGTAAATTGTCCCACTGACAGCAGTGTACTTCAGGCTGAGCTACAGCTGTCTGCTCTAGCACCCAGCTCAGTGTTATTTATGACTCTCTTACCTGCTGTACAGTCATTAATCGTCCTCTGCAGCACCTAAGGGAAGCTTTCTGAGATCTCAGCATGGCTATTGGGTCATGTTTTTATAGTACTGAAAACCAGAAAAAATAACTGGAGTGCCACACCATTAACAGAAGAAAATACAGACACAAAAAGGTTGGAAAAACAAGTTTCTCAGGTTTAATTTTGGTTGCTTAGAGCCAGGAATGGTGCCCTCCTTCTGCAAGAACAAGGCAATTGCCTGTGATGGGGATCCTGCCACCACTGGACACTCAGCCTTTCACAGCTCAGGAGGCCACTCGTGCCTGCTTTGCCAGCAGCTGAGACTGATCTGCCTTCCTGGGGTGAATTGAACCCCCAGGGACTGCAACTGCCCCTGGAAGACCTGATGTGGGAATGGCAGAGCAGTTCTGCTGGTAGGAACCAGAGGATGCTTTGCACCTGCAGCTCCTGTTTTCAGGCATGAATTCTGGGAATTCTGTCCTTCCATCTGCTCCAGAGGAATTTACTTTCCCATAAAAGTTCAGTTCAGCACAGCCATTAGCAGTGCTGATTATTTTTCATGGCAGCAGCATCATCAGCTTGGAGGGGCAGGGCACGTCCTCCTTCTAGTTTTAACTCAACATATAAAAATTCCAGTGAAACCTGTGCCTTTTTTCTGAGCCTTCAGATTCTGGCTTTACTCTCCTGTGGGGAGACAAACACACCCATTGCAGAGCAGGGCACCCCAGACAGAGGCTGTTTTCTGCACTGAAATTAGGACTTCACACATACCTCACCCATTTTTCCTGTTTTTGAGTTCTCTCTGCTTGCTGGGAGAAGTGGTTTGGGGAACAAGGATGGGATATTTCCCTGCCATCTGCCTTAAAGGCAGCAGGCTTGAAAGTTGGCACAGTTACTTCCTGATCTTTGCCAAGGTCTGTTAATACAGAACAGTTCCCCCTGAATAGAAGGCAGTTCATGTTTCATAAATAGTGGAGAAAGGGAAGAGGCCAGTGTGTTTAAAGGGGTTAAAAGACACACTGGCAGTCATCTGACTCTTGAACTGCTGCTGGCCTTGCCTTGACTCTGCTTCTTTATGGGGAAATTTAGAGGTGAGTGTCATTTCTCTGCCTGAACTTGAAGGTGTGAATGCTTGTTGCTTTTGAGACCTGGTTCTGCAGCTGCATCTCACTTGAGTCATGTCAGTGAAGTCCCTTTGGATTTGTTACTGGGAATGTTACCTGGGATCTACCTGCTAACTGCATGGATAAACTTATTTGGGCTTCAGGGGATCCTGTCTGATGCTGCCACAGACTTTCTTCCCATCTTACTTTTGCATAGCAGAAATATCTTTGACTTGAACCAAGAGGAGTGTTCTAGGAGAGCTCTAGTTTTACTCTGAGCTCACTGGGCTGATGCTGAGCTGGCACAGGGTCTCTGTGTCACTGTTAAATGGAGTTATAGGTACCACTGCTGCTCCTCGTTTGGCAACTAAAGCTGAATGATGTTAACTGTAACTTGCTCAGTCAAGTGAAAGTCAGCAAAAGTAATGGATGAATTCCATCAGAGATGAAGCTCGACTGTGGAACCTTGCTTAATTCATTTGTGAATTGGCACGTAATCTTACTTTTTTCCCTAGAGGAACAGGAATTGGATCTGATAGGTGTTTGCAAAGGGTTTATGTAGTCTCTCATGTATGACTCACAAAGTACTCTCTGCTCCTAGGGGGATGTTGACTTGTTTCTTGTCTCTATGTTACACCCAGGAGCTGAGAATGAACTGCTTTTGACTGTCTTAAAATCTTCGGAGAAAATTTGGAAAAAAAAACCCATAAAACAACACCTAACCCTTCCACTGCTTGGGGTGCTACTGCACATTCCCTGAATCCGAGTTCTCTCTTTGTTCCTCCTTTTAACAAGGGAAATGAATTACTGAAGAAGGTGGGGCTGCAGACTCAGGTTTGAACTAGAGCCCAACGGGGAATTTTAAACATGTTTGAGAAATGCCCAAAGCAACCCTGACTCCTGCTTGTGAATCAAACCTGGTCAAATCCTCTGTCTTCATATTTCCACTGCCACTGCTTTCCCTCCACCTCCTCCCTTGCACTCCCTCCCACTTGCTCTCCAGCTAAAACTCCTGCACCAGGTTTAATCTGTCCAAGCCAATTTTTATAGCTGAGTTGAAATAGGGAGGTGGACAGGCCCATAAGAGCATGAAGGTGACTCAGTAGCACAATGGGCTCCAGTTAAACTGGGAGTGTGGACAATATAGACATCAGCTTGTTTTAAAGCTCAATATATTTTGCCTGAAAGCTCAGATTAGTTCTGGGACCATGCTGAAAGCTGCTCCTTCAGGTGCTTCCTGCCGACAGTTTCAATTTTCAGCCTCTGGGAAGTGCAGGCTGGGCTTCTTCAGGACCCACAGAGCACTTGTCAGTGCCTTGGAATTGCCATCCAGATGGAAGGAGTCACCCAGAGTGTCCAGTCTCTGGATGTGTTTCTCAGTGGAGTATCTCACAATCTGATGTATATGCTGCAAGCCATTTCTTTCCACATCCAAACTGAATTTTACATCCAAGGCCATCCCTTCTCTTTCTCTCATGGTTACCTTGCATCTCAGCTCTGTCCCCTCACACAGGGCTCAGAGATGGGCAGCAAGTGGGCAGCTGAGCTGTGGTCTGTGGTGGTCTTTGGTCCATACTTGTGCACAGAGCTTGGCAGAAAAGCTGCAGCATCCTAGGGAGCTGTAAAACACCAGTCTACAACAGCTGGAAACGAGATATATCAGCAGGTAAATGTTTCATCCCCTGTCGCAGTGCTTACACCAAAGAAGCAAAGCTTCATTCCTGTAAATCTGCTGTCTGGAACCAATTCCTTGGTGCAAGTTTCCTCACAGTAACTGCAAAGTTCATAGCATGGTTTGTGTGTAAGTGGCACAGGGAAGCATCTGGCCTTGTTTAGATTCCAGTAATAGAGAGCTCTTCTGTAAGTAGCAGACTAATAAGATTTTGATAACATTTCCTTTACAGACCTCTTGCAGTCCCTTGTATTTCTGATGTGTTGTGGGAGAGATAATTCCTTCTGGATCCAAATCTTGGCTTATATGGAGCTAAATTTGTTCCTGCATGTACACCAACCTGCCTACAAGCTCATTCATTTGGTTATGTTGTGGATCCTGGTACTGTTTGCATTTCCATTTCTTTGGCTGATTTGGGAAGTGCCTGCAGTGACTTTCTGCTTGTACTCAGCGAACAGCCTGGTTTCCAGAGAGCTTAGACACAGTTCCACATCCACATGGGGCCGCAGGGTTGAGTCCCTTTGAAAATCAATTTACATATGTCTTTGCAAAAATAGCCTGTGTTTCCTTGTGAAGGGGAATCCCTGGAGTCTTTTGAACAGGGCATGTTGTGAAAGGATGGAAGTCTCAAACTCCAAAATATGAGAGCAATTCAGAGCAGGTTATGTGCTTTGCCTGGGGAAAGCTAGAAAAACCAACAGTAGAGGCACAAATATTTCTTTCATTTTTGTGTTTTAACTGCAGGACATGGTCCTTAGAGATAGCACAAGTAGCATCTCAGCCTGTGAACATCTGTCTGAAAGTGTGGCTTACATTAAGAAACTGGGAACAATTGGCTGAAATGCTTTGATCCTCCCAGGTGGCAGTTCTTGTCCCTTTAGGTTGGCTGGTTACCACTCACCAGCTCCTGTGCAACTCCTGTGGCTGCAAATCTCTGCATCTTTGGTGGCAGATGGGGAACAAGGACAAGGGGGATGTTTGCCTCTTTCTGAACTGCTTCAGATCACAGACCTCTGTGTCTGTGCTGGGAGGCAGAAGACAGCAGAGAGGAGGGACATTCTTGCTGTCTCAGCTCAGTTCCAGTGGCCTAAATCTGTATCCTAGAGACGTGGCTTCACTGGCAGCTTCTGGGAGCTGCTGCAAACAACATTTCCCTCCCTTGCACAGTGACTAATAGGAACCAGCTCATGGTGTCTCTTGTTTGTATTAGGAAGCATCCTGGACTTCCTCTGAGATGAATGTGTCATTAAAGCCTGTTTGCTTATTCTGAGACCCTGCCCCCTCCTCTGCTAATGGTCTGCAGGACTGTGCTCATTCAGCTGGAGTAATATTTAATGTGAGTTTCTGCATGGCTGGTGCAGCTGGCAGTAAGCTTTAACTCATAGTGCTGGCAGGGGATCTGCCAACCTGCTGTTCAGCACTGAGGCAGCTTGTCTTGTCTCTACATCTTCCCCTCAAGAAGTTTTCCCTCTGTCCTGAAAAACTGTGTGCTTGCCCAGGTCCTGCTCCGGAGCAGTGAGCTGTGGGGCACTAGAAGCTCTTCAGCCTCTGGATATTTCACATCTGCTTCCAGATTTCTCACTGGTTCTTGGAAGATGAAATAGCAGTGCTAATTAATCTCATTCCACAAGTATTGGGGTTTCATGGGAGGAGAGCAGGTAGCTGCATCTCTTTGGGGGAGAGAGAGAGAAGTGTGGGAGCTAAGAAAGACATTCCTGCTCAGATCCCACTGTTCAGGCTGCTGAAAGCCAGCCAGCTACAAGCTGCTTTGTGAGTCCCCCCTATCCAGTATTAAGTTTTCCATGGGTCACTATAAAGCATGGTTTGTTGCAATTATTCTCACTCAGTTGCAGTAACTGTCAGGATGAATTGCCCCTAGAATTCACCCTCAAATTCTGAGAAATAGGAGGCTGTGTCTGTGCATGGAGCTGCAATGGTGCACAAGTATTTCAATATTCCTGCTGCTCCCTCATTTGGGAGAGTGCTACAGATCCCTCACTCCTCTCATGCTGAAAGCCCTGCTGAAAAAGTGATTGTGACTGAAATACTGTGGGAGCTGTGGCTTCACTACAGATTGCAGCCTTCCAGCCTTCCTGTTTCACATCTGGCATTTTCTGATGTCCGTAAATTGTAGCTGTGAAAAGACCTTTAGATCCATTAGCTCGAAATGGGAAGCACCTGGAGTGAGACACTGTGACCTGCGTGACTTGACAGGTGCAGATGGGACTTTGTGCCCGTTCCTCCTCTTTCTGGAAGGTCAGAGCACAATGAGCAGAGCTGGCTGAGTACTCTCTTCCAGTGGAGCACTTGTAACATTTTCATTTAACCTCATTGTACTTTTTAAGTTGGACTAGCAAGAACTGGAAGCTGAAACAGCTGCCTGTGCTATGGTTGGCAAGAAGGTCTGGCAGCACAGGTTGGAATTCCTGTCTTATCTCTTTTATTGCTGCCCACAGAACCATAACCAGCAAAGCCTCCTCTGCACAAACTGCTGTTTGAGCTGCTGAGAGAAACAGCTCAGATGGAGGATGTGGAAGAAATTTTTCTCCTCTTTCTCAGCGATGAACTTGCAGCTTATCTGAGTAATGTGGAGAGGAGCCTTTAGGAGAGGGTGGTTTGATCAGTTCCAGAAGTAGCATGCACAGCAGCAGGTATTGCTGGAGAGCTGCACATGGATGAGGCTGCACAGCCAGCCCTTGTCTATCCTGCCTCCCTGCAGGGGTGGATGTGGGGAGAGGGGTTGGAGTCTGCATGGGAATCCAGCTGGGCACAGAGTGTGTCAGTCCTGGCAGTTGATGTAAACTGGGGAGGCTGAGCACAGAGTAGAATAATAAATGACTGGTAGGCACTGCCAGCAGGATCTGGCTTTCCTTTTCAGGGTGGTAGCGATGTGTAAAGCTGGAGTTCATCTGTCAAACAGAAGCGCATAAGCTTTGGTGTTGGCAGCTTATTCCATTGGCTTGGGAATGGATTCCCTTTTGTGGTCTGACATTCCTTTCTGGAGTGATACTTCATGGGGTAGGCCCTGGTTTGTGGCAGCCATCTATATTTAATGATGTGTAAAGGCTTTGCTCTGAGCACAGGTGCTTAGGGTAGGTGCTGGAGTGTGGAAATCCACATACCTTTGACAAGCTGGTTCCTTTGAGCCCCAGCAGGTGGGATCCAGGGTGCTTTTGAAATCTGTCAAGGCACCCAAAGGCACCTAGCTGAGCCAGAAGCAATCCCTTTACTCGCAGCAGCAACTGCCTGGGGTTCAGACAAATCTAAGTAATTCTTGTACTGGTTAGGTAAATCATGTCTGAAGCATATCAGAACCTCAGTTTGCATGGTAGCTGTGAAAAACAAAGTTCACCTTTTTGCTAGGATTTAAAAGGTTTAATAAAAGACAATAAAGACAAGACAATAAAACAAAATACACAGCTAGGGTGTCTCTGGCCAAGAGCACACCTGTCCCATCGAACCCACCCCTTAAATATGTATATTTGAACTTTTCTAAACTTATTTCCATGTTTCTGAGAGCTGTTTTGCATGGCCACTCCTTGGTTCTGCCTTTTTAGAGCATGTGTGTTTCTTGGCTGTGGTTTTAATTAATTCTTCTTATCAGTCTTAATTTGGGCCTTGGTCTATAATTTCTACAGACGGTCAGTGCAGCTGGGATATCAGCAGCAGATTCTTCATGTCAGCAGCAGGGTCTGCACTGGGTGTGATCCTGACCAGGCAGTGTCCTCTCACTCCAAAGACACTTTATCAACTTACTTTACTCCTAGAGAAAACTATGTCTTTAAAACCATTTCTACACTACACATCTAATATCCACTCTATATGACTGGGAAAAGAAAGAAAGAAAGAAAGGAAAAAAATAGCCAACACTAAAATACATATTTATAACAACCTTATATGTGCAACACTCGTTTTAACATTTGAGAAAAGCCAACTTTATGTGTTTATAACAGTACCTGTGCAGAAACCTGGAAGTGCCACATGACAGAGTGACAGCAGAGCTTATCACCAGCACAAGCAAGTAACTTGAGTAATAAACATGGTACAGGGCTGAGAGCCATGTTTTGTGAAATTATAACCAAGACACTGCTTCTGACACTTACAATCATTAGTTACAATAACCAGAAGCAAATTATTTTATCAGGAAATTAATTTTCTTTGGCAGTGACAAGCATGTTAGCAAAGTGCTCGTGCAGGTAATACCTCTGCTGCAATCCCAGGATGTCAGGGCACTAAATGTGCATGGTTTTGTGAGAAGCAACACTCACTTTTAAAAATTAAAAGGTTTATTAAACCTTAACAAAAAATACAGCAAATGACTGAATAAGGAGAAAAAGCAGCTCTGGGAGCATAAGACAAACCTGCAATATGCTCACTTACAAAATGGATGCTCTGACTTCTATACCTTTAGCCCCTCTCAAAGTCTTGTCAGTCAGCTCTTTCTTTGCTCTTTCTTTGCTGTCCATTGATGAAGATCACTTTCTTACATCTTGATTGGAGGTCAGGTGTTACCATGCCAGCATCCTAGTAACAGGCTGGCCCTCCCCAAATGCCCTGGACTACCAAAGCTGTTACAAGGGAAGGACTATGGGAGGACATATTATAATAACATAACTATACATTTACAAAACTTCTCTTAACATACACATAATATTCATCTCTTAATTGTGAGAGCCAACCATTGCATTACCCACCTATAACAGTTTGATGTCAGCAAATCCTGGTGACCTTCGTCTTTGAAAAGTGCCAGTTACAGTACTTTAAAGCATGTGTTTTGGGGCAACTTATTGGGTTCTTTTTGGTAGTGTATATAGTGTGAATTTGGAGGTTGGATATCCCTCACCAGCATAATGGTTATGTTGCACAGTGATGGTTATGTTTGATGATACAGCTCAAATTATACTTGCAGAACACAGCAGAGTTCATGGTTTGTTCCATACAGACCCCGTTTTTGCCCTCAAAAAGATTTAATATCTTGTGTGTCAAACTAGGCACCCAAAATAAATGTCTGCTTCTTCCTTCATCTCCTGAGCTCCAGCATCTGTCAGATGCAGACGACACCACCCCCTCCTTCCCCGAGATGCTGGGAGAAGATTCAGTTCAACCCTGTTTGTTCAGCCCTCAGACTCTGTCGTGACAGGCAGTGTTAAAAAGCTCATGAGGAAATTAATAATTCTGCCTGTGAGCCAGGCATGAGTGGTGTGCAGGAAATGAGGCATGAGACCACACGCTGAATGATGAGGAGAGAGCAGAGCAGTGAATAACTGCTGGGTTTGGGGAGCATCATCCATCTCATGCAGTGGTGGAAGCCAGAGTCCTTGCCTTGGACACCGAGCTTGGAAGCAAAAACTGCTGCAGAGCATTTACAAGAGAGGGACAAATTAAGGATGCTGTATTGGCCCTAGAATTTGGCATTTCCTGACTGGTGAGTGCTTGATTTTGCAGCTAATCTTTACACACTGTTTTTTGGCATGCAATTATGAGTAGATCTAATCAGTGTTTGTCAGAGCCTGGAATAGCAGATGGGTAAATGCAGAAGATCCTCGACATGGTAGGCTGAGAGTGCTTTAAGCAGCCTTTGTCCAGTCTGAAAGCTGGTCGAGAAATGGTAGAATCATTTAGGTTGGAAAAGATCATTGAATCTAATCATTTAAGATCTTTAATCCTTCTGTTCTTATCTTAGCCAGGGTGTAAAAGTTCCTGTAAGGTGGAAGAGAGGTGGAACAGTCAGCAGTGGAAGGAAACACCTCAGCAAAACATGAGGGTGCATGTGCCTGAGCTTGATTTCATAAAGCTTGAGATCTTTCCTATATACAGCCCTGCCTATTGTCTTGCTTTTCATGGGCAACTGGAATTATATACTGCAGAGCTTTAATATATATATTTTGAAAATAATTTTGTTGAACTTTTTTCCCAGCAAACACATATTTATATAATTACACTGTAATTCCAACAGCTCTCTGCTGCTGGAGCATTCTGATTATCAGTCTGATCTGTAAAGTGCCTAGGGTCTGGCAGTGTTTTTCTGCATCTTACTAAAGGATTTAAAGCCAGTGGAAAGGGAAATGCAAAACACACAGACAGAAAATAGATTAAAGCTCTGTTGTTGTGTAGTGCTTGCAGCTGGGAAAGTGAACCTGCTTAACTAATGATGGTGGAGCCAGCTCAGCCAGCAGATCAAACTAGTGCTTTGGAGCAGTGTGTGCATCTCTGAGCTCATATCCCACTGAAACAGATTCTCCCTGTGCTGTATCTCAGGCACAGGTTCTGGTCTGTGGCTGAATTAAGTTAATGTTTTGAGAAGTATTATAGGAGATTCAGGGTCAGGTGCCCATGGCCTGCTTGACTTTTCCAGGAGTGCAAGACTTACAAAAGTCAGACCTTCAATAAGAGGAAAATCATATCTAATTCTCCCTATTTTTTTGTTTAATAATTCATAAAAGGTAGTCTACACTGGGAAAGGGACTCCATGTACTCAGTGACAGTTGTGTTGACGAGGGAGAACAGGGACCTGAGAAAGCCCTTCTTGGTTGTGTTTTAAAATTAGACTTCTAGATTAGCCTCAGTGATTCAAGTGTCGAGCAGGACTGTGGTGCTGTGTCCTGGTGTCCCTGTGGAGCTTTGCTTTAATGTGGCACATTAATGATGCCCTCCAGTTGTTCTGTATGGCCAGAGCTGTGGCATTCAGCAGGACCTGGATGCTCTTAGGATGATTTGGAAGAACAGAAGCTATTTCTCTCCCTCTCATAGGAACTTCATGTAGCTATCAAAGGGGCTTAAAGCTGCCTTTGGTAGAAACTCCAGAAGATTTCAGGAATACAAATAGGAACACAAAACTGCTAGCTCTGCTCTGAAAGTTCTGCACATGGGATAAACCAGTCTGAAGTGTGATTATTTTGTCAATGAGAATCTTCTATATTACATAAATTGTTTTCCCTCCCTTCTAGTCTTGAGCTTTCTTTCCTTTTTTCTTTCTAGCAAGCTATTGCACAAGGCTTCCTTTTTCCTGTAGGAAGGAACAAGTGGGTAATTGAAATGGAACACTAGTGAGGATTTTTTAATGTGGAAGTCAGCATTAATTAGTCAGGTCGGGTGTACTTAGCCTCCTCATCTGTCACTACTTCTCTTCAACTTGCCAATGACTTTCCTTTATCCTAGATGTCACTGAAAAAGAACTGTCTTGTGGGAGCTGCATGGGTGTTTTTCCTGGTTGAGGTGCAAGTGAGTGACAATCCTTGTGGAGCTGTTGGGGTTTGAGCAGGATCCCACCTGCAGGAAGCCTGTTTGTTTTGGAAATAGCAGAGGGAAGTCCAAGAAATCTAAATGCTTACCCAAACCAGCTGAATCAGTGCTTCTTCTCTAAAGAAACAGACCCAGGATTCCAAGGAGTGCTCTAATCCTCTGCCTTTTTCAATGTGGCACAGGCTAAGCTTGCACAGAAGTGAGGCAGAGCTTTAATGAAGGCTGCAGGATTAAGTTCTCTGTGTATATCCTGGAACTGAAAAAGTAATTGGGCCATAATTCAGTGCTGGGAGTCTCTGGATAGTATGAGAAGTGATAGAGGGAAAACAGACCAGCCCCCAGGTAAAATTCAAGCAGAAAAAATGCATTTCAGTCCTCTTCTGGATGATTTGAGGGCTTATCTGCAATTCCATTTGTCATGTTTGGGGTTGGATAGGCTTTCATCCTGACCCAGGCAGGATCTGAGGAAGGTGGCAAAGCTAGATGAGTCCCAAGGGCAATGCTAAGTGTGTCATGTCTGGTTTTGGAGCTGAATCAGCTCTCCTGAAGGGGGTTGACAGCTGTGGATGCAGTTGTATGTGTACCCTGTGTGCAGAAGGAGGCTGGCACTGCTGGGGACAGCCCAGGTGCCACCCACCCTGCCCTTGCCTCTGTTCCAGACCAAATCTTGATCCTTCCCTGACTCAGCTCTTGTGTGAGTGTATATAGGAGCTTCCCCAGAAATTTCTGTGCTAGAGCTCACACCAGTGCCAGAATTTGTGCCTGTCTGAAGGTAGAGTGTAACACATGTTGATCACCAGACCATACAGGTGCCCGTGTGTTACAAATTGGGGTTTGCAGCCACCATGACAATTGGTGGAAAAGTCAGAGGGAGATGCCTGAGATTTGATCCTATCCTTGAGCTGAGGATTTAGCTCTTGGTCAAGAAAGAAGATGGTGTGATCCCTTTTCTGCTGCCTTATTATTGTGTTGTTCTCTCTCATTTCCCTTTCTTGTCACACGCAGGCTCTTCTGTCTCAGGATAAGAATCTTTTCCCTCCCTCTCCTCAGTAACTCAATAAAATGGGAAATTATGGCTCTTTACCTCTTTCTAAAGAGAGAATACATATACTTTTTCAGATCTCACAGTAACTCCATTCTGTTGAAAGAGAGCCCAGGCCAGTGGGAGAAAAGTCAGGGCTGGGGGGGAGGTAACTGCAGGTACACACAAACCTGCCCAAGTGGGATGAGTGAAGTTTACACCTGAGTTCCTGCAGCATCCATCTACACTTATGTGAACTGGAGTTGTAGTTTGGCTGTTCCTTAGAGGCTGAAGGGTAACAGTCCCTGTCAGCTGAGTGATGGATGGTGGTCACACACCAGCCAAGGGTGTGCTGAGGATTCCTGGCAAAGGTGAGCAGTGTGGAGTGACCCGTGAGCTGAGGCTGACAAGGTGCTGTGTTTGGTGAGCTGGCATGTGTCATGGATTGCAGTGCAAAATATTAAAAAAAAAAAAAAAGAAAAAACCCGTGTGTTATTCCATCACTGTCTGTTAGAACTGGGATGGGGGGTGGTGTAATCTTTTGTCAATAAGCCAGCTGATAAGAAACCAGCTAGCCCAGTTTTCTTACCTCTTCCAGACCCATCCTCCCTCCAGGGAGAGATCTTCTGCTGATGGGCCATTGAGTCCCACTGATAAAATTATATCATCCCATTGGGAAATGCTCCATCCAGGGGGAGGAGCCAAGCATCCCTACCTGGATAAAAACCTGAGATTTACTGCAACCCATGACAGCATATCAGCAGGCTTTGAACATGTATTTTTATGTCATCTTGGTTGGGATTATGGTTGCATTTGGGAGTGTAGGGTGTGAGAGAGAAGGCAGGACTGTGGTAAGAATCCTTCAGGAGGGGATAAATTTGCAGATTCAGAGACTTGGGAAAGCCTCCTCCCTGTCATGATGCAAATAAGGCTTTGCAACAAACAACACAAGAATACATGGGACTGTGTTCCCATGAAGCTGAGCACTTCCTGCAGTCCAGTGCCTGTCCTGGGTAGCATCATTTTTACACTTTTGGCTTTGCCCCAGTGCCGAGGGCTCACACAGTGATCCATGTGTACTCAGGGAAACTTTCAGGCACTCCTTGGTTGTTTAAGATTATGCATAATGAATATTAAAGAAATCTCAATGGAGTCTAAAACCAACTAGATTACTCCAAACCTTTCCAGAGGATTGAAGAGACACCTCCCTGACACACACGTGTTTTCCTCTTGCTATCTCTGTCCTTCATGTAAAGGGGGCAACAACACAGAATTTTATGAGCTGTCTTCTCTTCACCCTGTTTCTCAGCCTGCTGAGAGTTGAGGGTCTGGCAGGAGAGGGACTGTGGCCATCTGCCAGCAGTGGTACCTGTCTACCTGTCTGTTTTTGTACTGACATGGCAGAGCAGGAGGCTCACATTTGCCTTCCTGCACAGTCTCCACTGCTTAGCTTTAGGTGGGTAAGCCCCTGTATGAGCCCAATCAGGGTGAGAGGCTGGGAGAGCCCCTGCCCTCACACTGACAGGAAGGGTGGGATGTTTTAAGACAAGATCAGTTGTAGATTAAAGGCATCAATAAACATTCCTGCTTTCCTTGGTGTGGGCTGGAGCTCAGAGATTTCCTGTTCTCCACAGGTTCTGTGATGAGGGGAACACTCTGCCCAGACACAGATGCTGTTCAGACCAGACTGAATCCCATGGGAGCTGCTGTGGATCCCATGATCTCTCTGTGAGCAAAGCCACTGGCATTGCTCACATTGGCCAGAGCCAGAGAGGCTCTGCTGTGCTCTGCTGTGATCCTTGCTGCTTTGCATCACTGCTTCTCTGCCAGGGAGCATTTTTGTCCCATTGCTTTTCCTCTCAGCCCAAGTTCATGCAGCTCTAGGCCTTCTAAGGACATAGGGTTAAGAGGTAAGGGCTATTCATCTTTCTGCTGATATAAGGCCTGTTAAAATAGAAACACTGGTTAGGAGCAAAGCTCATAACTTTTTTTCTGGCCTGTGTGTAAATTGCTTTCAGCTCTCAGGGTCAGGTAACACACTGTCATAAATTCTGTGTCGGGCTACTGGCTTTGCTGCCTGGAGCCAGAAAAGGGAGTGACACTTACAAGGTCAATGCTTTGCTCTGAGGGACCACCACCTGTGGATCCCTGGCTTGGGAGGCCACTATGAGACACCCAGGGTGAGTCTGGGAACTTGGGAAACCCCTGCTGAGGAGAGCACCTCCCAGGGATTATCCCTTTCTTTCCTGGCCAAGTCTGGGATGATCAGGGAGGGTTTCCTCCTTCATTCCGTGAAAGCAGTAACTGCTTTTTCTTCCTGGTTGTTCTTTGGGAAAGGGAAAAATGCAGTCCACTAAAAATATCCTGCAGGAGTAGAAGGAAGGCAGGTTGCTCAGCCCTTTCCCTTCCCATGCTGTCAGTGAATATCCTTTCAGGAACTAGAGCAGGGTCACAGTGAGTTCTTGGAGGGGCTGATGTGTGCAAGTGTGCATCTGCAGGTGTGTGCTTCTGGTTCTGTGTGCACACACATGCACACTTTGTGGGAAAGATGAATACTGCCATAAATGGCTGGGGGAAATCCATTGTCAGTTCTAAGGAGAGGAAGATAATGCTTCCTTGCATTTTGTATCTGGTACAGTGAACCATTCCTGAGTGTGAGAACCAGGTTAGCTAATTAAATGTTCCTGCTGCTGCAGTGTGAGCAACATAATGTGAATCCCTGCAGTCTCCATGCCTGGTGCTCCTGGAGCCTGTATCAGCCTTCCTTGCCACAGCACTGGACTCTGGGACTGTCACTTGGACTTCTCCCTCTCTGGTTCCTCTGCCAGGGAGAGTGTGGGATACCTCGTGGCAAGGCTGTTGTATCAGTGGCTGTAGGAGATATGTGGTGCATGTGGCAGCTGATGCTTTCCTCCTGAGGGAACTGGAGCTCTGCTCCTCTGTTCTGGTTCTGCTACTGTGAGTCTGTGGATTCATGGCTCTGCCTGTGACACTACTGCTGGGTCTTGCTGACTGCTCCTCTCTATCTCTGTGCAGGTGCTGGACATGGACACAGAGGATGACCCATTGTTACAGGACACCTGGCTAGAGGAGGAAGATGAAGAAGGAGCCTTCAGCTCCTGGAAGAGACAAGAGGGTGCTCTGTTGTGTGGGAAAGCCCCGTGCAGAGTCAGGCCCCTGTGTGTCACACTCCCTGTGTCTGGCTTCTGGAATATTGTTGGCTGGGTTTTTACCAACCCATACTGTGCTGGCTTCGTACTTTTCCTGGGCTGTGCCATCCCTGCTGTGCTTGCTGTGGTCATGTTCCTCCACTACCCTGCCCTGGATATTGACATCTCCTACAACTCGTTTGAGATCCGCAACCATGAGTCCTCACAGCGCTTCGATGCCCTTTCCCTGGCCCTTAAATCCCAGTTTGGGTCATGGGGGAGGAACCGCCGGGACCTGGCTGACTTCACCTCAGAAACCCTGCAGAGGCTCATCTTTGAGCAACTCCAGCAGCTTCACCTCAATGCTTCCCATCTTGGGGTCAGCTCCCAGGTGCAGCACAGCCCCCCCGAGGGCAGGATGAGCTCCCTGCAGCCCCAGCCCCACCTGAGCACAGGAAACCAGACCAGAATCAGGAGAGGAGCCCCACGCTGGGACTACTCCAGCACTTTCATCAGTGCCAACACACAGACACACGCTCACTGGCGCATTGAGCTCATTTTTCTGGCTCGGGGGGACTCTGAGAACAACATCTTCACCACTGAGCGCCTCGTCACCATCCATGAGGTCGAGCGCAAGATCATGGACCACCCTCGCTTCCGGGAATTCTGCTGGAAGCCCCATGAGGTTTTGAAGGACCTGCCCCTGGGTTCTTATTCCTACTGCTCCCCTCCCAGCTCCCTCATGACCTACTTCTTCCCCACTGAGAGAGGAGGGAAGATTTACTATGATGGCATGGGACAAGACCTTGCTGACATCCAAGGTGAGCTGAGAGCCATGGGCAGGGGCTGGCATGCTCAAGGAATGCCTCTCCATGGGTTCAGGCAGTCAGTGGTGTGCAGCTAAGAGGAGTGACTGCCTTGTATGGAGAGGAAGATGCTGCTGAGCTGTGCCTTGAGGAATTGTCTTTTCTGCACCAGGGCCCCTTTTCAACCTTGCAACTCCTGTCACAGGTCACACAGACCCCCAAAGGCAAGTGAGAGGGACTAGTGAGTGGGTGTCCTGTATGGTACAGATGTCTTCTACTGACTCTTGTCCCCTGTAGATGGCTGTGCTTAACTAAAGCAATGCCAGAGCTTGAAAAGACAAATAGAAATGAGCTTCCCTGCACTACAGAGCAGATTAAAGAGGTCTGTGGGCTCCTCCAGCAGCTTGTGAGTCACCAACTGGAAAGGTTCCTATAAGGAGAGGAAGAGAAAGGCTCTGTACCCTGTACTGTGCACCTCTAGTAGAACAGAGGCTCTGAGTGGTGACAAAGGTGACTCATAAGGAGTCTGTGGGTGTGATGTGGCTGTGGGATGTACCCTTCATCTGTCTCCCATGCCAGGCTGCAGAGGGCAGCTGTCCAGGAGCCATGCAGGGAGCAAGCAAAGAATTAAATCCATCTGCTCCAGTAACAGTTTTGGTACCAAAACAGGAAAGAGCAGAGTTTTTGGTCTTTCTGGTACAAACTCTGGGGAACTGGATTTTGGGAATAGGTAGGCAATGTCTCTTAGTCTGAACTAGCTGAGTGCCTCCATCTGTTCATCCCTCACGCCTTCAGATGGAAGGACTCCTCTTGCATGGGCGTTGTTTAGTTCTTGTGCTTCCAAGAGTAATGGAGAAAATATTGTCCCAGTGTAAGAGAAGGAAGAGCATCCAGTGCATCCAGCATCCAGCAGCAGTGGGAGTATTGATCAGGATGTTGTTGGCTGGGGGTGCTGTGGTTCAGGTCAGTCAGGTGGAAGATTGCATGTGGCAGCAACACAAGCAGTCACAGAACAGAAGTAGGATGTGAGTCTTTGCAATCCAGGTTTCCCTGGCCCTCCTCGCTCTCTGGAAGGCAGCAGCAGCCAGCATCACTCTGATGAAGGATAGGATGACTCTCACTTCCCCCGTGGCAGACTAGACCCTGTGCCTTGCCAAGACAATTACTCAGGACCTAACAAAAGTGGTGCTGCTTTCTCCTGCAGGGTCCCTGGAGCTGGCCATGACCCATCCTGAATTCTACTGGTACGTGGATGAGGGCTTGTCTGCTGAGAACATGAAGAGCTCCCTGTTGCGGAGTGAGATCCTCTTTGGGGCACCACTGCCAAGCTACTACTCGGTGGAGGATCGCTGGGAGGAGCAGCGCCGCAAGTTCCAGAACTTCGTCGTCACCTACGTGGCCATGCTGGCCAAGCAGTCCACGAGGTGAGGGTGTGAGCAGGCAGGAGTGCACAAGAGCAGGGAAAGGCAGAGGATGGAATAGACCCTTTCAGGGCAAAAGCTCTGCCTGAAGGTTCACACCAGGGCAGAAGTGCTTGTTCCACTCTGTCAAGCTTCACTGGGAAGGCACCAGGCACAGAAGGCTTGACATGTGTCTAGCTTGGACTACTGGTCAGACTTGAACATGGCCATGGCATAATGTTCCAGATGAAGGAGGAAAAGCATCTCCAGTGAAGCTGGGCTCAGGCACAAAGCTGTGAATAATGGTAGGGAGCATATGGCAGAAAACTGCTCCTATGCTACCCTTTACTGCCACTTCCTATGTCAGAAACACCAGCAGAGACAATGAAAAAGGAACAGAGTTTGAATCTGCTGCCTGCCTTTCCACCAAGTCCTTATCTGGTCTTCACTTAAGGCTGCACAACCTGTGGATCCAATTCTGCTTTTGCTTTTTGTACAGAGAGGTGGGGAGGGGAGTTCCAGGTAGGATAAGTTTTTGAAGTGCAGGCTTTTTTCACTACCACATCTGTGTGACTTGGTTGAACAGAGTTTTGCTTAGTGCTTGTGAGGGAGAGATGATAAATAGAGCTAAAAGGGCTAGAAGAGCATCCCAGTACTCAGGCAATTGACAGAAAGCTGTGCTTCCCAGTCTCTGTACCATTTTAGACTCCAGCTTTCTACTGCTCTGAGTCTCAGTACTTCCCAGAATGAAGGGATACTGATGTTAAAAGCAGGTTGGAATGCAGGCAGCCATGGAGCATTCTCAGCAATGTGCTGGGGAAGCAGGTTGTGATTCTGACAAGCCAAAAGGGAATTGAGACCAAGGCTCAGTTCCAAAGCTCAGATTCCTGATAGCCTCCTATGGTGCAGCATTATTGTAGTCCTTGTTAAATTATGTTGGATTACTTCTGCTCTGAGCCTGCTTCCAGAGGCAGAAGCTGGTAAATCATATGGTTTCTGATTAAGCTCTCACTCTGCCTGCATCCGCTGTGCTAATATAATAAGCAATGATTAGGATTCCAGATGGAATTGGCTTTGAAGGCTCCAGGAACTGTCTATTAGTGCCTAAGACCCACTCCATGCAGTGGAGGAATTTAAAAAATATTAGACCTGCTCTTTATTTTTCTCCTTCCCTGTGTGAATTTCATCTCCAGCAGCAACTTTGTTCAGCCTGCTCTTACAGCTCTGTTTTCTCAGAGAACTGCCAGGTAATTAGAGCAGTGACCTCCTTAGGCTCTGGAGATACTGTGCTTTAAACCACCTGGCTCTGCTCCTTTTGTGCTCAGCTATTCCTCTTCTTTTGTATCTCCCCACCCTAGCAAAGTCCAGGTGTTGTATGGAGGGACAGATTTGTTTGACTATGAAGTGAGAAGGACTTTCAACAATGACATGTTGCTGGCCTTCATCAGCAGTAGCTGCATAGCTGTCTTGGTCTACATCCTCACCTCCTGCTCAGGTAGGCTGGAGTTGTGGCTACCCTGCTCTAACACAAATCCAAATATGCCATGTCTCTCCGTGTCTCTGCAAGCCTGGGGACAGACTCTGATGTCCTGGCACCAGTGTGGCTGTGTGGCACAGCAGCATGCAGAAGGGCAAGCCAGTCTGATTCTCCAGAGGAGAGATTTATGGGCAGGGTGAGGGAAAGATTCATAGGAAATCAGGACTAAGATGAAAATGCCCATCTTGCTTACACTGGCATAAAACTGATGTAATTTTTCACATAAGCCTCATGGGAAAGAGTCACCAACACACTCATGGGAACCAGTATCCCAACAGGGCAGGTGGGAGGTGTCTGCTCTCCTGGGGGTGGCCAGAGGTACTATTTTTTCCGTGTTTCTTTTCTGCTGTAGTGTTTCTGTCATTCTTTGGCATTGCCAGCATTGGGCTAAGCTGCCTGGTGGCTCTGTTCCTGTACCATGTCGTATTTGGGATCCAGTATCTGGGTATACTCAATGGTGTGGCTGCCTTTGTCATCGTGGGGATTGGTAAGCTCATCTTTACTCAAAGCCTGTGTTTTATCTGTGCTGCCTTGCCCTGCCTTCTCTCTGCAGGAGAGAAGAAGGTGATGGTGGCAAGTGCAGATTGAATTTTCAGGCCCCTTTCCATTACCTGTAAGTTTAATATTTGCAGGTCAAATGTCAAGGAGGAAATCAGATTTTTAGCAGGTGTCACTTCTATGAGCAGAGTATCTATATCTCTGCTGTCTTTTTCTAGGAGTTGATGATGTGTTTGTTTTTATCAACACCTACCGCCAAGCCACCCACCTCAAGGACCTGAGGCTGCGCATGATCCACACTATCCAGACAGCAGGGAAGGCCACCTTCTTCACCTCCCTCACCACAGCTGCAGCATATGCTGCCAACATCTTCTCTCAGGTACCCTGCACCTTTGGGGTTTGGGGTTTCCATTTCTGCCAAAGGGCCTGAAAGATCAGGGACCTGCCAACACCACCTGTCCTCTCCTTCAGCACAGAGGGCTGCCAGACCTGCCTCTTACAGGGCTGTCTCTTCCCTGCTGTAAGGCAGTGGATTATCCAAGGCAGTACTTCCCTGCCACTGATCAAACAGGCTCAGTGCCTTACCTACCAGGTTTGCTGATTATCCTGTCTGAGGTCAGCATGTGCTATTCTCAGGTTCCTCCAGACATCCTTGCCTGTCTCTCCAGCAATCCTGCCCCCATTGATCCCAACCCCGTGTTCTCTCTCTCCATGTAGATCCCAGCTGTGCATGACTTTGGACTCTTCATGTCGCTGATTGTGTCCTGCTGCTGGGTAGCTGTGCTCTTCATTATGCCAGCTGCTCTTGGAATATGGACCCTTTATGTGTCCCCATTAGAGAGCTCCTGTCAAGCCAGGTGAGCCCTGGTGCCTGTGGGTGGGAAGTTGTGGAATTTGCAGTCAAGGAGGTTTGCAAATTCCTTTCCTATCATCTCAGTTTATCCTCATTCCCCTCAGGCAGCTTGGCTTTGGCTCTGACAGAAGGGAAATTTAAGTTCTGCCGTTCCAGATTGGAGCAAAATGGAAGAGTCAAGTCCTAGTTAGATTCTCACTCAGTCAATGCTCTTGGTTGGATCCCATGGAGTATTGGACCATTTGTTTCCTCAGAGCACTAAATGCACAGCTAAACCTTCAAGTGGTGGAGACACAAGCCCTGCAAGGCAGACAGATCACTATTGCTCCTGCCTGTGAGCACAAGCAGGACGTGCAGATTTGTGTTTGAAAGTCAGCACACTTCCTCTTCCCCTGCTCTTTAGCACTGCAGATGACCAGACCTGATTTTATTCATTAGCAGGGAGGTGAACTGCTGAAACTCCCATCATTCAGCACCCAGAGTCCATGGCTCAGCCCTGCTCTGTGTATCCAGCCCAGCCCTTGCCCTCTCAGCACTTAGTAATGGAATTTGCTCCTGGCAGTGGCTGTTGTCTTTCCAAATAATTGGAGCAGGTTGTTGCTGTGCTCCTTGCTACTGTAGAAGCCCACTGGTAACTCTTCACATGGTATGTGGATTAAAACTCTTGCCTTTGTCTCTTTTCCTGCTTCAATCCAGCTGCAGTCAGAAGTGCACCAAAAAGAGTGCCTTGCACCTGGCTGAAGATCTCTTCATTGCCTCAGAGACCACATCCAGAGCAGGCAGAGAGACCCTTTCCTACCTTGATGATGACATCCCACTGCTCAGCGTGGAGGAGGAGCCTGGTATGTGTCTGCTGTGTGGTGCCTTTAGGGGGATTACACTGTGCCCTTCATCCTGCAGTTCCCCCTACCCCGACACTGATCCTTACCTCAGTTCCCTGAATTGTAAGCTGGGAGGTTGTAGGAGTCAGAATTCAGTATTTTTACATTTGCTTTTAGATCTTTAGTGAGTGTCAATGCATGCTTTCTTAACTACTTTGCTAATTCTCTTGAGTCCTGTCTGGAATCACTGATTGTGACATGGATGTAACCATGAAACATCTAAGCCATAACACTGGGACAACTCACCACAGACTAAAGTTTTCCCCTATTTCCTGCCATTTGGAGCACTGTATTTGGGATGCAGGAGAAAGAACACTGTTGTTCTCCAGCATCAGCCCCTTAGAGCAGCTCCTTTATCATGGTATAAAGATGGCAGTGACTTGCCTGAGATCACATAAGCAATCTAGAAAAAAAGCCCAGAAATTCCCTATCTGTTGTTAGCAGATAATCCTTCCAGCCCTGATCCTAAGAAAAAGGTGCTTACAGGGTCATGCTCTCTTGTACTTGGCTTTTAAAACTTACTGGAATCTCTTCCTTTTAAAACCCCCAACAGCAGTGGTCAGGGCAGTGAGTATCTTTCAGGCTTAGAAGCAAAATGGAACTGGAGATAACAGAATGAATCTCATGGCATGTGCAGAGCCCTTGTTGCAGAGCAGGCTCTGAGATGCCTTTGACAGGCAGGCAGAGAAGCTCTGGCTTTGTGCTGCAAGAATTCTCCTCAGTATGCCAGAGCCACATGCAGTGGTGATGTATGGAAATAATCCCTCTCTTCCCTGCAAACTGCAGAATGTTTTCATCCAGGACCCCTGGGCATCAAGGAACTGTGAAGAAGCAAAGCAGTTTGTTCTACCCACTGACCAAGTGTGGTTTGTAGGGTGGCTGTACAGTGTGCCAGGCATGCTTCACCCCTCTATATTAAGTGCCCACTTCTCACACATTGAGAAGGGGACAGTTCCCTTGGCATCCCTGATCTGGAGATAAGAGAATCAGAGAAGAGCCAGGCTGCAGTCAGGAAGAGGTCAGCTGTGTGTAATTAGCAGTAAGACAGATTTAGTGGGACAGGGTCAAATTCTGCTTGGCCCAAGAAGCATGCAGTGTCTCTGTGACCTTATGGACAGTGTTTGTGGGGATTGGTAAAGCAAGGAATAGCCTGAAGCATAGATTTGGACTGAGCTATGGATTTGCACGTGTAGCTGTTGCATGGCAGTGACTTGACAAAGATGCTTCTCAAAACATTCTGGAGTCTCTGCTGGGGTCTAACTCCATCTCTTTAGCTTGAGTGAGTTGTACAGCACTTTGCAGAAGATTTGATAAAAGACAGCAGCTCTGAGAGATGCTCATGACACTGAGACTGCTTTTGATTTCTCTCTCTTCTAGTCTTACTGGAAATGGGGGATGTCCCCTTGGTGTCTGTGATGCCAGAAAATCTGAAGCTCTCTGCAGAGAAGAGCAGCCGGGGTCATTTGATAACTCACCTGCAAGAGCTGCTGGAGCACTGGGTGCTGTGGTCTGCAGTAAAGAGCAGATGGGTGATTGTGGGTAAGGAAGAAGGCGGGTTGCATCTACATGGACTTTAGAGGGTTTGACAATTCAGTCCCCAAGCCTTGATTGCTAATGACAAGAGGTAGGAAAAGGGACATGATAAATGGCTTCTAACACAGTTGAAGAGTGCTCCCAGAACAGTGGGACTTTTCCATCCCTTTCCTCTCACTCAGATCTAAAGTGGCAAATCCTGATGCAGATTTTTTTCAGACATGGGGCTTATTACAAGAAAGCCCAGCTGACAGTGTGCTTTAGTGGTCGTTATTTTCCAGCTGAAAATACCATCTTTCTACCACATGCCTGCTCTCCAAGCATGTCTAAAGTGTGAAGTGCATGTAGGGTCCCACACTTACCCAGGTTTCTCCTTGCAGGGCTCTTTCTCCTTGTTTTGCTCCTGTCCATATTCTTTGCTAGCCGCCTCCACCCAGCTAGCCGTGCTCCAGTCTTGTTCCGGCCAGACACAAACATTCAGGTGCTGCTGGACCTGAAATACAACCTGAGTGCTGAAGGTGTCTCCTGCATTACCTGCTCAGGTGAGCACACTGATCCCCAAACCATGGTGGGTGCAGCCCAGCCTGGCCTAAGCCCTGGACTGGAGGAGCTGAAATGTGAGGCAGACACCTACAATGTTCAAATGTCTCATTGGACATTGGATGGACCTCGTGGAAAGGAGACAAACATTGGGAAGGGGATGGTTGAGTTGCCTGTAGGAGTGGAATATTTAGAAAAGTATTTCCTGCTTTAGCCATGAACTGCCTGAGTATTTCTTCTGGAGAAATCCCTTCACAGACCATGAAAACTGACTATTTTTACTCATAAGTGCTGGTGTCATGTCAGTGCCCCCAGCTGAGGGTCTGTGGCACTGTGTTGCCTGCTCAGGGTTTGATATTCAGCAGCAGAGTCTGTGGTGTGCACAGCCCTGGTATGTCTTTTCTCATGCCACTCACTCTTTCCTCCCTGACTAACCTTGTGGGACAGGTTTGTTTCAGGAAAAGCCCCACAGTTTGCAGAACAACATCCGAACTTCCCTGGAAAAAAAGAAGAGGGGCTCAGGGTCACCTTGGGGAAGCAAAGGCAGCATTAGTGATTTGAGGCAGCAAGGTGAGTGGGGCATGATAATTCTGGATACATTTGCAATCAGGACCCAGGGATCCACTGGGGTACAAACTAAATCACGTGCTCTCTGAATAGCTGATGGGAAATAATTCTCTTCAGAGCCTGCCCCACTGAGCCCTAGGTTGGTGCTGGATGTATGGGGCATCTTTAGAATTCCCCTTTCCCTGAATACATACTGCTCTCTAGGACGTGGTCCTATAACCCAGGTGACAGTATCATCTAGTGTCATATCCCTCTGATCTGAGTACAGGGCCAGGAACTCCAAGCTTGTACATCCCATCCTGTTCACAGCCTTGTTGGCAGGTCATGAGGGGAGTAAATACAGTTTTTTGAGGATGAAACAGTTGTTGGGCCAGGTCCCAAGATGACATGAATCAATAAGCCATCAGGAATTACTGCAGCTCAGGATGTATTTGTGATAGCCTTTGAAAGGTGTGCTGTGCTGCCAGAAGGTAGAGCCTGTACCTGATGTCCCAGAGCAGAACCCTCCTTTGTTCTGGCTGTGTCTGTAGGATTTGCTGATTGAGAAGTACCAGCAAATCTCATGCCCTCTGTTTTCTTCAGAGCTCCAGGGAACCGTGTATATCTCCAAGTCCAGGAGTAAGGGACGATCAGCCATCTACAGATTCTCACTCAATGCCAGTGTCCCTGCGCCCTGGCAGATGGTGTCACCGGGGGACGGGGAGGTGCCTTCATTCCAGGTAAGTCAGTCCAGGATGCTGGACCCCTCTAGGAAGAGGGCAGCACTCAGCAGGTGAGCACAAGAGCCTCCTCCTGTCTCTCCATGGGGTCCTACGTAGCTTTGGGTGACATTTTCAGGGCGCTGCAGTAGGGGAGTTAACACAGAAGGCACTGTGCTTGGCATCATCCAAGATGATACCTTGGAGTGCCACGAGACTTCACCTGCTGCTGTTGTGAGGTGACTGCCAATAATGGGAGCAAAACTGTGGGTGTCACTAGGGCAGATGTCCCTCAGCCTGGGCAGAGCAACCACCATTCAGCCCAGGCCACTGGGAATGGGGGTGCTAAGGGGCCCATCACACACTGGCCATCACTGGAAAGGGGCAGGCTGGAGGCTGGCTGGGGCTGTGCCTGCAGTGCTCATCCTGTGTGGCTGTGCCAGTGCTTAGGGAGGAGGGGAAAGTATGATGCTAATGTGCAACAGGCTGCAACTCTGTGGAGTTAAGTGTCTGTTTTCATTAATCCATTGCTCAGGTGTATAGAGTGCCTTTCGGTAACTTCACCAGGAAGCTGACAGCTTGTGTGTCCACAGTAGGGCTGCTTAAGCAGATGAGCCCCAGGAAGTGGATGATGACCACCTTGTCCTGTGACACCAAGAAGGGTTGGAAGTTCGATTTCAGTTTCTACGTGGCCTCCAAGGAGCAGCAGCGAACACGGTAACCTTCCAAAATCCCCCTCAGGACCAGGCAACAGGAGCAGCACAGCTGAGAGGCTGATGTGGGGTGCCTAATGAGCAGTGCTGGTCCTGCCCTCAATCAGTGACATCCATGGCTCTGGAATTTGCTTTGCTGCATATATGCCCCATGTCTGCAGTCACTTTGCAGGCCCATAGCATCCTCAATATGCAAAAGGCTTGAGAGACCGTGACTAGGGGCTTCTTTGGGTGGCAGAAAGATGTTGCTGATCTGGTTCTTGCCCTTACCCACCTGAACTCTTGGGCTCTACAGGCAGCACAGAATATGCAAGGTGTAGGGATACAGGTCTGCAGATATTCACCTTTCCCTTTGCTTCTGTCCCTGGGAATGTCTGTTTCCATGTAATACTACGGATGCTTCATCTTCTCTGCCTCTGTTACCCTGTAACAAACTTTCTCTGCTGCACAGGAAACTGTATTTTGCCCAGTCACACAAGCCCCCTTACCATGGCCGAGTGTGTGTGGCACCACCGGGCTGTCTGCTCAGCTCTAGCCCAGATGGACCCACCAAAGGCATCCTGTATGTCCCCAGTGAGAAAGGTAAGCTGATGAGACCACGTTCAAACATGCCAAAATCCAGAGAACCAGATCTTTTCTGCCATCTGATGTAACCAAGCTTTATTCTGTATTTGCCAACAGCACCCAAAACAAAGCTGTCAGCCACATCTGGCTTTAATCCGTGCATGAACACAGGCTGTGGGAAGCCAGCAGTGAGGCCACTGGTGGACACGGGAGCCATGGTGTTTGTAGTGTTTGGAATCAGAGGTGTCAATCGCACAGGACACCCGGACAACCACGTCATCGGAGACATGGTACACGTGGTCTGGCACACCTGGGGCTCCTCAGTGAGGGACAGGCTCTCTGGATGGTGTTTAATTAATACCTACAGCCCAGGGTGGTCCAGCAGTCTGGACACATGCAAGGGCAGAGGTTGTAGCTTTGTGATGACCCACTACTGTTCTGTTTTAGCAAATTGACAAATTAATGGAGATCAGGGAGTCCTTACTGAAAAAAAAACACTTCAGATATTTCAGAAAATCCCTCTGAGTGCAATATATAACCTTCCAATTTTGAGTCTAAACCTGACTTTCTTGAGGATTTTATGAACAAACCCATCTTGAGTGCAGTACGAAATCTCACTACAAATTCAAGACTGAGGGAACTGGTATTTTTCTATGATATGTATCTTGTTAAGAAGTATTAACAAAATTAAAAATCAGTTACTTTAGGGCAAGGTTACTAAACGTGACTTCTCTAGAAACAACTTATCTGTGAGATCTCATACCTTGACACATGAGAGTCTTTCCCTAGAAAAAATTATGCTTAGCTTGGCTGATGCATTTCAGCTTTCTGCTGTTCTTCCTGCTCTGTGATTTGGGGGTACTGTGCAGAATCAGCCTTTGCCTGTTTCCTCCAAAGGGGCAGTGAGAGATGCAGGCAGTGGAGCAGGCAGGAAGCTGGAGTGCCTGCCAGCTGCTGTGTGTGTATCTCACGTGTGGTGCTCTTGTCATTGTGTCTCCTTGTGAAAGGGCAGTGTTATCTACGATGACAGCTTTGACCTCTTCAAAGAGATTGGCAACCTGTGCCGCCTCTGCAAAGCCATTGCCAGCAACTCTGAGCTGGTGAAGCCCGGAGGGGCTCAGTGCCTGCCCTCGGGTAGGTGAGACTCACTCCTCTGCAGCCCTGCCTATGCTTGCGTGAGCTGGGGTCCTCAGCAGCAAACCTTCTTCCTTTTCTTCCCAAGGCACTTTGACCCTTCCAGACCCATTGGTTGTGCTTTTTGAGACAGAAATAAAGAAAGATGGTCTCTTTAATGCCAAAGATATTAGGTATATTCTTTGGGATTTAATCTAGAAAGATAAGAAAAGAATTGCATTTGTTCTTTCCAGTCATGGGTACTGCTTGAGATACAATCTTTTGATTCAGTAAATATCTTCTTAGCTCCTGAATGACAATGAATTCACACCTGATCTCGTTGCAGTGAGGCTCCTCACTGTCTCTGTGGCTTTGCATACCTCTCTCCCAGCTTCAGAGGTCACAAGCTTGTGGAACTGAGCCCAGGAAGTGTTCACTGGCTTCAGGCTAGAAGCCAGTTTCATACCTGGAGCAAATCCCTGCCAGGCAGACAGCCCTCAGCACTTGCTCTTTGTGCTGCTTCCTGACAGATGGGGACAAACAGCAGTGGCACTGTCCTGTCCCATGCTGATGGCAGAGAGTGTCCTTTCAAACTACAGCAGCTGAGAGCTGTGATGCCAAGACTTCAAGGGCTTTGCAAACCAGAGTGGCAAGGAGAAGCAGCTATGGACAAATGGGTCCTATGACTCTCTTGGGGCTCTCATTTTGGGTTGTTGGTTGGGGTTTTTTTTCACCCCCTTGCTCCAGTGTGCTTCCTTTCCCTGTTCTGCCCTCCTTCTCTTGCTCTTTCTTTCTCTCCAGGTTACAGCATCTCCTCCTTTCTGCAGATGTTGCACCCTGAGTGCAAGAATATCCCTGAGCCAAACCTGCTGCCTGGACAGCTCTCTCACGGGGCAGTGGGGGTGAAGGATGGCAAGGTGCAGTGGATCTCCATGGCATTTGAATCGGTGAGCACGTGGCATCACCTGCTGACATTGTCATTCTGATGCCAGTTTCATCTTGTGACTTCTGGGGGTTTTGCTCTGCTCTTTCTGCACTGGCCACTTCCATTTGCAGCCATAATTTAGTGTTATTAGTGTTTGTTGCAGACAGATACCTGCATGCAGAAGTTAGTAGAAGTGGTTGTTTACACCACAATTGGCTCAGGCAAAAAGCTGGTGGCACATTTACCCAAATGCCACTGCCAGTTCTGCCTGATGCTGCCACTTAAGCTAGATTGTCCTGCCCTTTCCCTTGCCATGCATCCCCTGCCCAAAGAGCAGGATATGAGTGATGTGTTTGTCTTGTTACAGACAACCTACAAGGGGAAATCGTCCTTCCAGACATATGCTGATTATCTGAAATGGGAGACATTCCTGCAGCAGCAACTCCAAATCTTCCCAGAGGGCTCTGCTCTCCGGCATGGTTTCCAGACCTGTGAGCACTGGAAGCAGATTTTCATGGAGATTATAGGCAAGTGACTGCCACATTTCTCTCCCTGGGGAACCCATGCTCTCTGATCCATCTTCACAGCACACTCCATCCTATATGGTGGGTGTGGGTTATATCTGCAGTCCCTTGCCATTGCTGTGCAAACTCTTAAAGCCTGTTCCTGCCCTAAGCAATGTATATTGCCAAAATTAGGCAAAGCCTAAGGAAATAGGTAAGGGAAGGGTCTCAGCCCTGCTGATGAGAGATTCAAGAAACCGATCACCTTCTTTCCACCTTCATCCTGCCCTTCCTGTCTTCCCCAGTGTGAGTCTCTGCCTGCCTTGTTGCCAGCAGGAGCATGGTGCCTTTCTCATCGCAGCTGTCACCTTCCAGGATTCATATCAGCTGGCTGTTTCCTTCCAGGAGTGCAGAGTGCCCTGTATGGTCTTGTCCTCTCGCTGGTCATCTGTGTGGCTGCTGTGGCAGTGTTCACCACACACATCCTCCTCCTGCTGCCAGTGCTGCTCAGCATCTTAGGTAAAAACACCAATTCCAATGTGTCAGGCTTTCACTTTTCCTGAAATTGGTGGATTGTGGCACTGCTGATTATCTGGTGATTTGAACTGAATTGCTCATATTCTTGTGTAAACCCTTTTGGCTTTCCAGAAGCCAGTCCTGGAGAACAGACTGGCTAAGTGAACAGAAAGAACCCTCAACAAATGCACAGGAGCCTCACTGGGAAAGTAGATTTGTGTGTCTAATTCCCAGTGTGTTTTATCTACACAATCCCTTCTATTTGTTTAAATAAGGCTTTCAGCTGCACAAATGCCATCCCTACCTCTTATGTATAATAATGTGATTAAGTCCCACAAGCTCTGAATAACAATTACACTGCTTTCCAAGAACCCACACCGTGGCTGCTTTTTCCAAGCAGTGGGAGACCTTAAAAGCTGATTATTTTAGCAGCTTTTTAGTATTTGAAGGAAAATTGTAAATAGTTTCCTCTCCCTGGCTGGTGATTTGATAACATTGTAGTCTAAGTCTGTTGATAAACTTCTTAGTTTAAAAATTAAATCTAACATTTTGAAACCACTTAGTCTCCCACATGTAACTCACAAACTGACAGTACTCTTTGCCTTCAAAAAAGTGTGCTCAGCCCCTGTGCACTGTGTAATTCCAGCAAGCAAAACAACAGACTCAATTCCCTGTGGTGCTTGTGTGCACACATGGACACTTCTCTGGGCTTGGATTCATTTAGCAAGAGTTAGTCTAGATTGAAATCAGTCTGTCAGTTTGCCTGATATTAAACTAGGTGTGGCCCAGCAGGTCCGGTCACCTTACAAAAGGATCCCTGTGCTAAGGGAAGGTGAGGGAAGTGTTTGTCCCTGTGGCAGGGGGGGTGTGTACCATGTTCAGGCTGGGTGGCACACAGACCTGTGGGGTATGATCCCAAACTCTCCAGGGACTGCCTTGTATCAGTAAGCTTGTGCAGCAGTCCCAGAGTCCTTTACATTTGCCTGACACCAGCTTCCTCACACAGGGATCGTCTGCCTTGTGGTGACCATCATGTACTGGTCTGGCTGGGAAATGGGAGCTGTGGAAGCCATTTCCCTCTCCATCCTTGTTGGCTCCTCTGTGGATTACTGCGTGCACTTAGTGGAGGGCTACCTTCTGGCAGGGGAGAACCTGCCACTCCACCAGGCAGAGGTGAGCTGTGTTCTTCCTAAAGCCTTGCATTCATTCTTCTTGTGCCCCTCATGATGCAGGATGCATGAAAGGCAAGGGGAGATGTGTTCTGGCCCCCTCAGAGCATCCCTGGGGAATGGTATTTGCTGCTTGTCCAGCTGGCTGCTCCACACTGTGAGCTTCTGTACCTGAGTACAGTAAATTCAGGTGAGAGTTTCCAACCCACATGGTGGTCCCTTTCTTGCTGGCCACACCTGTGTCCAAAGCAACCCATTTTCATGTCCAAGTGAAGACAGACTGTGATGGAACAGCTCTATTAATTCTGTAACCTCTGAAAATTGCTTTGCTGGACCGACCACCTCTGGCCTTGTTAACATCTTTTGTCTCATTGGGAAGATGGAAACCACAAAATCCTGGGATCTCTGATGTCAGATGTAGCATCTGCATGCAGTACCTATGCATTGTAGGCCCAGAAATCAGTCTGATGTGGTGGAAAGGAGGCACAAAATCCAGCAGCCTTTGCCTCTGCTGGCTTTTAACCCTATAGCTCTTTGCCTCTGGTTTTAACCCTATGGCTCTTTGCCTCTGGTTTTAACCCTATGGCTCTTTTGCTCTGGTTTTAACCCTATGGCTCTTTGGCTCTGGTTTTCTCCCTATGGCTCTTTGCTCAGGGACTGCACGAATTGTCTGAGCTACACTCAGGCAGCCTCTCCATCCTAGACTGGGATTCTATCAGCTAAGCCATCCTCTCAAAGCCTAAAATATCAGTGTGCCTGTTGCAGTAACAGTGCTGTCCCTTCCAGCAGGACCCCACAGCGTGCAGGCAGTGGAGGACAATGGAAGCAGTCCGGCACGTGGGTGTGGCAATCGTCTCCAGTGCAGTCACCACTGTCATCGCCACCGTCCCGCTGTTCTTCTGCATCATCGCCCCCTTTGCTAAGTTTGGGAAGATCGTGGCCCTCAACACGGGAGTCTCCATCCTGTACACGTTAACTGTGAGCACAGCCCTGCTCAGCATCATGGGCCCTGGCACCTTCACCCGCAGCAAGACTTCCTGCCTCAAGGCTGTGCTGGGGGTGCTCCTGGCTGGCCTGCTGGGTCTCTGCATCTGCCTTGCCCTGCTGAAGAGTGGATTTAAGATCCCCCTCCCCAACAGTACAGCCCTGTAGACCAAGAGGTCTACATGCTCTGCTCTCTTGCCCCTTTTCTTTTTTCTTTTCTTTTTAAAGAATATTTTTTGTAAGAAAAGAAAGAGGAAAAAAAAGTCCCTTTTTTCATGAAGTTTTTTCAAATCCAGATGCACTTTATTTTCTAATGGGTTTTGCTCTAAACTTGTATTTATTTTGGGTAGTGATGGATGGATGGATGAAGGACAGTGAGAGCTGCCCAGGAGATACCTCAGCCCGTGAATAGGAGAGGAGGAGATTTCCTTCTCTCAGTTTTCTTTGTGATTTCTTTTTTTCTTTTCTTGTTCTTTTAATTTACTTTTAAAAAACAAGGCTCTCTAGACCCACAAAGGTAAAATGGGAGAATTTGAGAAGGTCATCTGATCCTTCTCAAAAAACCCTTCCCTCCGTCCTTCCCTTCCACTTGTCCTGGGTCAGCATTGCAACGATGACTCTTGAGGTGATGTCCTACTCCCACACCAAGCCTGTGCCTTGTTACTTGAGCCTTCAAGAACAGCAGTGAGCTGTTGGACAGGCCTGAGGAACAGCATTGTCTGGATCCATTTGCCAGAGCCTTTACCCAAGCCAGACCAGCAGTGAGCTTGCTGCACAGGAACCCTTATGAGTGTCACTTTGGGACCCAAACTAGAGCTGTTGGGTGTGACCACCTGCAGTGGAGCTGCTTTCGTGATTCAGGGAGGATGTTGGGACACATGGCTTTCACCTTCTTTCTGGAGGGACAGTGCACCTTGTACTGGGATCTCATGTGTCTGTGAACAGCAGAAGCAGATGGTGCAGCCTGCCCTCCTCTCCTTCATCTCAGTAGTGAGGTCAAGGCAGTTTGAATGCCCAGTCCCCCCTGGTTACCTCAGCAGTCACTGCCTCTGCTCTTCCTGGTGGAGAGAAAAGAGAGCCCTGAGGTCCCTGCAGAGCTCTTTGGTCAGAGCAGTCAGCTCTTAGCCTGAGGACAAGGTAACCCCTGGGGCCAGGTAGAGCCCATACCAGGTGGTTTGCACAGCATCCTCTGTGGCAGCTCAGAGACACCCTCCTCTGTGGAGACCAGAGGGCAGCAGAGCTGCAGCTGCTGTCTGCTCTGAGCAGATGGCTTATATTAAATTAAAACGAAATTGCAAAGTGGTGCCATTAACAAGTACATTTTGAGCATCACTGAGTCTATCATATTTTTAAAATTGAAATAGCTAAGTGTGAGTTAATACACAGTACATTGGCAGAAGGGGAGGGTCAGGCCCACTGGGAGGTGCACTGACCAGTATTTACAAGGGTGTCAATAGAATAATGTGGCCAGGAAGCAGCCTGACTCAATTTCTTTGCAGATTCCATGTCCTGGTGGCTTTGTTTTCTCTGTCTGAATCAACTCCTCTTTTTAAGATGAAAATTCCAGCAAGTCCAACCCCATTGCCAGCCAATTTGTGGGGCCTGCACTGCCAAGACACTGAGCTGCTTCTACTTGGCTCAGTGCATCCCTGCTCTGATCCCTGCCAGTGTCACACCTTCCCACTGACCTCTGTGGCTGTGCAGGTGCTGCAGGGGACAGCAAGGTGTCCCTGGTGCTATGGCCAAGGATGCTCTGGCTGGTGGCTTGACTTGAACTTAGCAAACACTTCAAACTTCTTTTGGGTGGTTAAATCTGATGGATATTTCCAGGTCAGCAGACAAGAGAATAAGGTGCTGAGGACACCCTTAGAGGAAGTTCCTCCTTCTATAAGTATGAAGAAACCTTTAAAGGCTTTTAAGGAAAAGCACAGATGTGCTTTGAATCTGCAAAGTTGAAAGCCTGTGTAAGCCCCTGGTATCCTACATTTGTGCTCACTTTAAAAGAGGCTGCATAAACCCCCCCTCCTCCAGTGTGATTCTGGACATTCCATGCTGGGAACATTCATTCAGCTGCTGTAGGGAGGCAAAGATTAATTTTAAAGTAGAGGGAAACCTTTCTTGTTTCTTGGGTCTGAGCTGGCAGTGTCTGATCTGTAGACAAAAATGAGTTCTTGGCACCTGGCAGTATTCATCCTGTTTTCTAAAGCAGTTAGGGAAAAGGACAAGCTATCATTTTCCCTCCTCCTCCTCTCCAAGCTCCCTCACTGCAGAGGGACTGGCTGGCACTAGCAGGAGCAGGGACTGACCACCTTGGCTTTCATTTCCCAAAGTGATACTGGGAATGCAATGGCTAGAACGATTCAGAAGGAAGAGAGGAGACCAAGATAAGTGCAAATTATTCACAAAGGTTTGCTGATGAGATTGTGCCCCTCCAGGAAGGAAACTGAGGCAAGGAGAGGAGGAGGAACTTACACCAGATCTAGCAGGACAGCAGAAGAGCCAGTAGAAGATCGTAGGTGGTGTTTTACACTGCAAGAACTCACTGAATTCTGTAACCTGAGGCCCTGATTAAACACAGTCATGGCATTTGTCTTAAGATCTGACTAGACATTTGTCCCATCCCTGCTTCACCCTGCACAGCTCTGTGGTCAGGGTGGCTGGTGCTTTCTCCACAAGTAGTGGAGTGACAGAGACTTAAAGTTGGGGCCCAGCCTTCTGCAAAACACTTAAAATATCCTGATCTCCCTAGGCATCTGTGAAGACAGCAAATGAGTAGCAGATGTATACATCCATGTCCGTGCAGGCAGTTTCATCCTTGTGATTACAGAATAATAAAATTATAGAGGTAAGAAAAGGGATGGCTTTATCTGAACAAGTGTGGAGGTGGAGCTGACAGCCCTGCTGGGAATTGGTGCTCCATGGCAGATGCTCACAGCAATAAAAAGCAAGGCCTCACCTCTCTGGTGCTGTTCTAGGAGCAGATGTTCACCTTAAACCATTCCTCCCACATCTTTGCCTATCTTCTTTCTCTGATGACTCCTCTGTTTCACAGGCCATCTCCTGAGCCCCAATGTCTTGCTGAGCAAGGTTCAACCTTCTCTGTGGTAGGTGTTCAGGCTTAAGGTGCTCACAGAGTCTAGACTGAAAGTGGCTGGAGAAATCTTGAGAATTTCCTTAGGGAGAGGAAGCCAGAGAGTTAAACAGCTTGGCACAAAGCTTTCAGTTTTGATGTTTCTAAACAGAACACATCAGATCAGCCTTACTTGGAAGAAAATATTATGATTTTTCCATTTCAAGATGATCTTGGTGCAATTGAAAAGCACACAGGAATTTTCAGTTAGCACATGGCAATGGAATGTGCCTGTTAGCTGCCCACTCCTTTATTTCTAGTAAATCCTGGTTTGAGGCTTATCCTCCAAAAAGTTAGGTTAATGTTTCAGGAGAGGGTCATTCTGGAAATACAAAGTCTCCTACAAAACAGAGTGGGTATTGTCCTGCCCAGAAATTCTCTCCCTTCCAGCACAGGGAAGTAGCAGAACACTGCTCCTTGGTGCTGGAGCTCTGAGATTCATGCTCAGAGCTGGTGTGACTGCTCTTTGCCTTCAGTGGAGCTGCTGAGTGAGTCCAGGGCTCCCCATTGCTGTGGACACTCAGAGAGAGTCCCTGCTCAAAACAGCCCTGTTCACTTCAGCTTTGGAGCAGGGAGGAACAGAAAAAATCCATGACTCCTCACTCTGTTTCTTTATGTTGTGGTGCCTCTTGAGGTGCTGGGTTTGGGCAACTGGGGCATCAGATTTGGCCACTGACCTCAGCAATTGCCAGGGCCGCAGATTCTGAAAGGAATCAGTGGCTGAGCTGGACTGTGTTTATCAATTCCTGCTGGATCTGAAAAATATGCCAGAGCAAAGGCAGCCTGAGAAATAACCCCAAAGAGAAGGACATATAAACACTCAGAGCTACTGGGACCATTGATACAGTAGTCTGGAGGCAATGGTCTCCAGTGACCTTGGCTTTGCCTCCACTGGAGCAAACTTGTTGCTTTAGGTCACAGTTTCTAAGTCCTTTATCTTGTCCTGCACTGAATTTCTGTAGCAGAGCAGCCTGCCCTTCTGGAAGGTTATAAAAGACTTTTTGTTTGACCCCATGACACATAAATGTCCTCCCACACTGTCCACAAGGACAGTGCAGACTGATTTGCAGCCAGGCAGGACAAATTCAGTGTCTTGGTTACTTCTTCCAAAATCACTCCTCACCCCAGACAGCATTTAAGCCATCTGTAAGTTCACAGATATTTCAAAGGCTTCTGCTAACTACTCTGCCCTGGATTAGTATCCAGGGTCCCAGAGCTGGACATCTTTCAATGCCTGTCTCCATCCTGAGGACAAAGGTTTTTGGCTTTTTCTTCTCTGCTCCTCCTTTGGGCAATTGCAGAAGGGAGGTGGGGGGCAGTGACCAGGGCCAGAGGGAGAGCAACAAGCAGATGAGCAGAAAGGTTTGGAGGCAGAAGCAGAACAAATAGGAGGGAGGATATTTCAAAATACAAGAGGAGAAGAGGCGTGAGCACCCCATGGACAGTGGGAGGGAGGGCACTGCCATTCCACCACGCTGTGTGCAGACCTTAGAGTGTCAGTTCTTACAGTGATGTAGGACAATTCCTGATGTATGTGTGTCACTTTTGTAAGTTGTCTCCTACCCTCACTGTTTTCAGTATTCCTTGATTTTTGGAGACTGTTGTAAATAAAAAGATTTTGACATTCGCACGTTTGGATCCCTCACTCATCACCACATTGCTGTTCATGTACACACACTGACAGCCAGAGTGGCACTGACAGGATCTGTGTTGTGTAAGGAATGCAGTGGGGATGAGGCCACAGAACCAGTTCCTAATGTGCACACAATTGTCTGCTCCTACTGCTGAAATTGGGCCTCTTGAAGCCAACTTACCACATCCAGGAGAGCTGGCAATCTGGAAAGGCAGTGCAAGAACCCACTAAGGTCAGCAAGAGGACTGGCTCGAGCAAGAGCTTTAGCCATGGTTTATGGAAGCTTTTTACTTCTCCATTTCATGCTGTGCTTCTTCCAGCATGTGAAGATTGCCCTGTGCTGACTCCGTGAGGATGGGGTTCACCTGCCTGCTCCTGCAGCACCCCAGTTTCCCACATCACAGTGTCTGACATGAACTTCTGGGGGAGGCTTTGCCTTTCTGTCCTGTGCTGCAGCACCAAAGAGCTGTTCTGCACCTCCCAGGACCCCACTGAGCCAACACAGAGAGAGCAGCAGTGGGGCAGGAGGAAGAGCCCCCTAACCCTAACCCTAACCCTAACCCTAACCCTAACCCTAACCCTAACCCTAAAAACTTTTTTATCCCAGTTTTTCCTGTTATTCCTGGTTTTTCCCCATTTCCTGAGGGAATCCAAGGCTGGAATAAGCCCCTCTTCTGGGTGTGCTCACACTGCTGGGAAGGGCAGCACTGACAGCACATCACAGCAAGAACTTCCTGTGGTCTCCAGCCCTCATTTCCATGATGAGGCCAAAATTTCTGGTGAAACCTCTATTATGTACCAGGAAGGCTTCAGGTCACAGCCTGACATGTACAAAAAATGCAGCATCCAGGGGAAGGAGGAATGTGTTTCCTTTAATGAGAAGTTGAGGATTGCATGTTGGGGAGGGTTTATGCTCGACCTTGCTGCTGGGAAATTGCCAAGGCTGGAAATGGGGTTTTTTTGGATACAAATTAAGTCATTTGCCCCAAAAGCAGGTGTGATGGGCACTCCCTAACACACAGGCAGGGAACTGTGTGAGAGCTGTGGACACAGAGGCACAGGTTGCCCTTTGTAGGACAGTGAGACCACCTGGCAGTGCTGAGTGCCCAGGGCTGCCAAACACAGGAATGAGGGCACAGGAATTGGGTAGGACAGCTGCAGGCATGGCCAGAGATGGGCAGGGTTTCCACAGCTCTTCAGAAAACAGCTGCTGGACTGAGGAAGGGTTTGGGACAGGGGAAGGGGCTTGGGGAAGGGATTACACAGGGTAAGAGCTGCTTGGGATTCATTTCAAGTTCGCAAAGAGGGAAGGAATTGTGTTTCCATCTGGAGAGCCTGTCCATGTGGGCTGCTGGCTCAGCCTGAGCTCATGCTGGCAGTCCCCACTCCAAAACCTGCTGCCTACCTTTACCAGAGGCACATCTCTTCTTCCAGGTGAGTGAGTCTGGTGTGAAGTCTTCATCACACACAGGAAATTCCTCCATGTCCCCTGTCAACCTCTGGCACAGGAAGGTCTCCACTGTCTCCACACCAGCATTTGGGGGCTCTGCCTGTGCTTCCTGTATGCCCTCTCCCACAAGCTTCAAAACCACCCCCTCCCCAGTTCTGGGGCTTTAAAAGGGAAAAGCTGCCTCCCCTCTGCAAAACTGCCAGGTGATAATGCTGTACTTGTGTCCCCTGCGTGTCCCAGGGGGCTTTTTGAGGAGCTGGAGAGGTAGGTTGGGCTCCTTAGTGCCCCTTACTTCAAGGGGAAACTGCTAAAGGGGCTGAAGTGGGTCTGGGGTAGGGGATGGCTTCCTAACTTTTCATAAGGGGCCAGATCCTCCCCATCCAAATCATCCCTTCCAACACACCTCTACCAAAACATTCCATTCCCAAACTTTCCTTTTGCAAATAATTTCCACCCAAAACTTCCCTTTCCAAATCATTCCCACCCAAATCATCCCTTTACCAAACATTCCCTTCCCAAACTTCCCCACCCAAATCATCCCCATTCAAATCACCCCTTTCCAAATATTCCATTCTTATCTCAAGAAGTGATGTTCCTTGTCAGGGTTCTTAATCCCTAAGGCTGTGCAGATAAAACTACAGACTTGGAAAGACAGGCAAGAAGTAGGATACTGAAGAAGGAGCAGTGGGAGGGAAGTAGGGAGAGGGAGAGAGGTTAGGAGAGGGCAAGTCGTGTCACATTTTTCATTTGTATTACTTGTTCTGTTCTTCCAAGATGTTGTGAATTGGGACAGAGTCAGCAGAAATTTGGTCTCTCAGCAGAAGCATCAGGAGCTAGTGTACAGGAATTTAGCCACATGATGTTTTTATTATTTTATTTTACACAGCACTGTGACTGTAGTTTAGTTTGGAATAGCTTTTCTGAGACAAGCACAAGGCAATAGCTGTAGCATTACCCAGAGTGCAGGAGAGCTGTGCTAGGATCAGCTGTGTGGCTGTTTCAGGCTTTTGAAGTATCTTGCAGGGATTTTGCTTTGTGAAGAGCTGTGTAGTTAAATCCTCTTCAGCTGTTTTATGACTGCTGCTGCTCATGTAAGTTACTTTCTCTTCTGATAGCTCTGGTCCTTTTGTTACAGGAGAGGAATGTCTATAGCATCACAGGGTGCTGAGGGCAAGGCAGCTGCCTTTGCTGGTTATTCTGAAGGCTTGCAGGATGAAATGGGCCAGGCAGCCTCTTGCCAGAGTGCCAAGAGCAGTGCTAGTGGTCTGGATCTGAACTGAGAGAGCTGATCTCCAGTTCCTGGCAGGTCCAGAGGCTGTGTGCAAGGTAGGTGTGTGGGAAGATGCCTTTTGAGGCTCCTCAGCCATGCTCACTCCTTACTGATCCAAGGTGAAGGTAACTGAGAGCAGCACCTCTCCCCAGTGACTCTTTTTGCAGGGCATGCATGAGACTGTGTGACTTTCAGCAGGAGAGGTTTGGAGCTTGAGATGTGTAGCAAGAATTAAATGCAATTTATGAGGGCATAGATTTAAATGAATTGGTTCATTTATAAAATCATCTTCTTCAGGCTACTTAGCTTTTTGATGTCTCACCAGTATTTAATTGTCTTAACTTGGTCTTAATAGAATTATTAGGTTTTATATCTCTGTAGGTCTTGATTTATCTCCCTGTTCTCAATCTATTGGCCTGTGGCAACACTTCTGCTTAGCTTTGATTTGTAGGCAGGGAAAAGTTATTAGACCAGCAAGTTTGTTCTGCATTAGTAAAGGGAACTGTTCTTAACCAAATTGCCAATCTTTAGTGGTGTAGGTTAAGCAAAACTACGGCAATACTCACCACACTGGATGTTATCTTGACTCAATTATTCTCCTTTCCCATCTTGGGATGATCTCTGTCCCTCAATATTGTATATATGAGCCTGAGGAAAAAAAAACCTTTTTCAAGCATACCTGCAAAATGAAGTTTTGAGCTGAAGTTGATGACAGGAGGGTGAAGTGAGGCAGGAAGATAAATATTTTAAGTTTCAGAATTTGTGTTTTTCTGAAATGTTTAAATATGTTTTAAATCAAAGTCTTTATTTCTGTTCTGTTTGGTACAAACCAGGATTTTCTGGACTTGAACCAAGAGGAAATTTCACTTTTCACATCTTTCTTGGTCAATTACTAAGTCTAAGAATACAAAGAAATTGAGCTCACTGAATCAATTCCTTCCCCCAGGCTGCCAAGGTTTTGGCTGAGAAAGGAGAGATTGGATCCTCCTGTATCCTTGGGGATCCTGGAGCTTTTAGAGAAGAGGGTGGCCAGGAGGAGACTGGGGAAGGCACCTTGGCACACCAATTAATTTAGCTCAGAATAACAGCTGGGGTCAGTGACAGCTCTGTCTGTAGCTGATAAGTAAAAGACCAAGCTCAGAACTGCAGGTCAAGAAACAGCAGCTGGCATTACCATAGAAGCCCTGATAACATAATCCTCTAATAATACCAACATAATACCAGCAGCTGAGGGCAGGGCAGGGAAGGAAAAGCAAGGAAAGCTGGCCCTGCATCTGATGTGGATTGACAGGAGAGAGGACAGTGTGTGCCCAGGTGGCTGGGGCACAGCACAGGTGAGGATGGGTCTCTCTGAGCACAGGAGGTGGCTTTGCTGGGAAGGATGCATGCCTGCATGATGTTTTCAATTACTGCTGGTTTTAACTTTTTCCCCACTCCAAAGGAAGCAGTAGGATTTGTGCTCCTATTCATGCTCTGAACTAACACTGAAGATGCCTACTGGGAGAGGAGGAATCCCCTTTGGAGCTGGAATCTTCATACTTGAAGACCTTGGGATGAGAGGGCTGTGGTGAGCCTTTGCAGAGGAGGGCCATGTCCTCAGGCATTGCAGCTTTTCAGAGCTGTGGAGTTTGTGCAAAGCATTGAAAATAATGCAAAAAGTGTAGCTTGGCTCTTTCTGGATGTGCTGTCCCTCTGCCCCCACTTAAGAAAATATTGCCCTCCAAATTCAATCCTGTAGCCCATTATTCAAGAGGTCATTACTGTTTAATTTAATCACCAAATGTCAGCTGAATCCCATTTATTCTTCCTCCTCACTAGAGATTTACCTATTTATTTTACATTTCAAATGAATTGCTCATTATTCTGTCATTCTGGGATTTTATTCTGTAATTTATTTTGTGGGCCCTGACAAGTTGAAAATGAGCCCTGGTTCTCCCCTGTCTCACATATTAATTGTCAGGTCCATGGCTCAACTCTTTGCTTGCAGGACCAAGGGACTTGACCCTGTACTGTAGAGGGAGGGGAGCCAGGCTTTGTAATCCCACAGCTGCTGTTGGTGATTCAGCTGTGATAAGAAGGAAATACTTATTCTCTTTCCTCCCTACCACACCTCCTGAGTCTATGTCAAAGGACAAATTATCCTGTGCAAGGTGCCTCTGAAATACATAACAGCAAATCAGGGGCATGCAGTGCCCCTTAGGGTGTGTGGGCATGGGTGTGGCTGTGTGGTTGAGTCCTGAGAAAAAGGCTGTAAAAAGAAATGTCAGAGAGAAAACGTTTGGGGTATAAATCCCAATCCTCTTCTAATGAGGTTAGGGTGAAATGGTCCTCAGTGAGAGATTGTCCTTACATCAGATTTTTCTAGCTGCAGTTTTCCCTTCTTTGCTCTTGTTTTTGACTAGTGTTGGTGCTGGAAAACACAGACCAGTGCTCTGTTCCAGCCAGCCAGGTCCCAGGCTTCCCTTCACCTGGATGAGATCTGGCTTTCTCTAGAAGGTCCAGGGATCCCGTGAATTAAAGAAATAAGAACATTGATCTAATATCAATGTCCATCTATTAACGGACAAAGACTCTCTAACAGTTTGGAGTTACACAGTGTGTGTTTATTACAGCCTGGGCAGTGTGTGGGATATCTCCCTAATGCACACTGCAAAGTTTCATAGGTGATTACAAAGCTTTTATGTATAAAAATGTTAAATATACAAAATATAAATGCATATTCATACTCTTGTAATTTCTCCTTCTCCTTCTCTGCTTCATATGCTAATTGGCAAGGAGGCAATTAAGCAAGTGTGGTTTGTTTCTTGAAATGAGTCAGGGGTCTTTTTTATGAGGAATCAATCAAAATTATGAAGTAAACTAAGTCTTCCTCACTTTGACCTTTTTACCTTTTCAGGGTATTCGTGACAAACAAATCCTTGGTAGAATTTGCAGTTTCCTGCATTCAGTTTGTTTCCTATCATGGGAAAGCTGCTATTGTCCATAAAATTGACAAGCAATGAGTTATTAGATCCTGGATATCTTATCTGACATCCAGCTTCTGTTGGGTAAAGCTTATTTGTCTTTTTTTAGCTAACACAGCATCTATTCTAACTGTAATCTTAACTTTTCTAAAATTCTTAATTCCTCAAAATTAACATCTCACCTGTACAGCCAAGTTCACAGATCAGCTCCTTGCAGACAGATTGTGCTGGTGTGTCTGATGGTGTACCATGATTGCTGTGTACAATCTGAGCCCCATCCAGCCTCTTTCGTTTTCCTTTTGCAGAATGCACAATATTATGGAAAATCAATTTTCTGTTGGGATTAGTTTTCTATCTGCCCGTTAAATGATTTGTGTTTTTTCTCAGTTGCCCTGTAAGCTGCTGGGCCCTATGGCCCTGCTCCTATCCAGTTGAAGAGCAGCTCTTCTGTGCTGGAAAGGAGACTTGTTAAGGAAATTCACATAAGGCCAAAGACACTAGAAAGAGCAGGAGGAGGAATTTGGAGGATATGAAGGGATACTTCAATCTTCAGGCTCATTTCTTGGTAGGATATAAATTGAGCATCATCTCAGCTCAATTTGACCAAATAGCTGAAAAAAAGTAAAAATCCATTGTGTTTGTCTTTGATGCTTTCCCTGCCACTGACACAAATCTCAAGCACCTCATTGGATTTCTGCTTTGCCCATTCTGAGATCAGAAGTGTGACACTGCTTCTGTTTGCTGAGTTACTGCCTGCTGCTTCGAGTGAACTTCCCTGGCAGGTTGTGAGAACTTGGCTCTTCTTCTGAGATGTTGTTGGACACAGTATTTTCCCACTCCACTCAGCCTGGGCAGTCAAGGGCACATTTTGGAAGTCAGGATTTACAGGACTGGAAAAAGCTTTCTTACATCTGCCTCACTGTCACCAAGTGCTTGCTCTTGTGAACAATGGCTCAGAAAGCCCAATTGTCTGTCCAGATGTCAGGCATGTTTATTTTTGGATACTTAAGTACTCTTGACTTGGGTATAGCTGAATTTGTGTCCTAGCATTTTTCTTAATTGGGTCCTCTGATTCCTCTTTTCCAGTTTTTAATTGAAGTTTAATTGGGAAACAAACATGGTACACATCCTGCTAGAGTAAATGGATCACCTGCCTGTCTCCTCCATGCTCAGGGGAGGACCTTAGTTAAATTTTGGCCTGTCCTCCCCTTTCAAGGTTATGGTCTCTGCTTCCTTCTCTGCTGCCTTGCTGACAGCAGGTGGGATTTCTGAGTCTCTGGATTGGTACCAGTCCTGGGCAGAGTGGCTGTGCTGGGAAATGTGATGGGCTGAGCAGGCTCTCCCTTAGGCCCCTGCAGCTTGGTTCTTTGGGGTGCCATGGACAGGGGTGTTAGATCATCAGCAGGTGTTTGGTGGAGGCCCTGCCTGGTTGGATCCTGGCAGAAGAAAGACTCTGGAGTGCTGCTGAGCACTCCTGGCTCTGCCTTCACATGAGATGATGAATAGAGGTTATTGCTGCAAATGCTCCTTCCACCCATTAACAAGCAGTTAATGGTACAGAGATGTAATAACAATCCCTCAGACTGGCTCCAGGGCTTGTATGGCAGTGTCCCTGCCAAACAGCATCCCTTCATTTGTCCTGTGTCTGGGAGAGCAGTGAAGAGGATTAGGAAACCGTGAGAAAAATCTCATCATGGTCCTCCAAAAGGTGAGTGTAACTATGACTGACACAGGTGTAGGGGCTGGTGTGTCTCTGGTAGCCAGGGAATGTAGGTTTCAATCACTGACAGTGCTGCAGGCTGGCATTTGTTTTCAGCCCATTTTCCCTAGAGCTCAGTGTTCCCAGACAGCTCATGGAAGGCAAGGAGCAAACGTTGCTCAATTCAGTAGGCTGTGCAAGTATGGTTGGGGTGGCTGGCTGATGTTGCAGAGCTCCATGTGCCTCTTAACTGCAAAAACTCTGCTCCTTTTGAAGCTCAATAAGCAGTCCTATTTCTGAGAGCACTGTGTTGCTGTAGAGTTAGGAGCAGTGAAATACAGCAACATGACTCCTTTCAGAAGGCAATAGCTAAAAAGCAGTTTATTCAAATAATGCAGCTTTTTAATAGGGTGCTTCACAGTCTACAAGCAGATAGGTTAATTAAAGAATGCAATAAGCTAATTGATCAAGAAGGCCAACACCTCTTTGGATAAACATCCTTCAGATCTTAGCGTATTACACGTTGTGGTGTTTAGAAAACACCAGGTGCTAAGTTCTGTTTGGATTCTTTTGTCATGCTTTCCCAGGCTAGGCCTAGGAATGCTACAACTGCTCTTCTCTGATCACTCTATATTCCACAGTACTAAGTAGAAATTGAGAGCCCCTCCAACATCTTCCCTGCTGGTAAAACATTGTGAAAAATTCTTTTCCTTTAAAAAGGAGCAAAGAGATTTGTTGGGGAATTCTGTTTATGTTTATCAGTTCTTTTAATGACAGTGTAGGAGGGCCAGTAGCTCTTATAGTGTATGCAGCTATGGAAGTGGTCACTTGGCAGCTGCAGGGTTTGCAAAGGGTCAGATTGTTTTAATAGATGCAAATTACAGTTGTTCTTGTATTGAATCCTAAAGCAGGTGGAGTCCTTCCTCAAGATAAAGTGCCAAGAAAAGTCACATCATAGCTTTACTCCTACTGCAGAGCACTGAGCAGTGACTGCAAAGTGCTGCTGCATTTCATTTGCTTCCATTTACAGTCAATTGACAGACCTGCACTCTCCAGGAAGAGCCACGGGATTAGAACTTAATGAGTTGGTGGCAAAGGGGACAGAGACAGGTGTCTCCTCTAAGCATAGGTGAAAGGCCCACTAATGTGTCTTATGAATTATGTTAAAATCGAGGGGATTAGATAACATCCAAAACATCCATTTAAAAGTGCTCTGTGGCTGTTAATGGTCACCCAGACAGGCAGCTCTGGGGCTGGTGCATGTGTCCTGAGGGCTCAGTCCCAGTGGGCAGCTGTGCCCTGGCACAGGTAGGAGGCAGCTGGTTAGGCTTGTCCTGTTTCTGTACCAAAACAGCTCAGGCATAGACAGTGATCTGCTGTGGAGTGATTCCAGAGGGAATATTCCAGGGGCAGAAGGCACTGTCACAGACAAGTGTAACAGATCAAGTGTGGTTTATGGCCGTGCCAAATTCATTTGTGAGGTGTGGAGCTGCACCTTACTTCCAGGCTGTCGCCCTCATTTTTCAAGTTTTCTAAGGAACTTTCTAACTTGATGTTTTTCATAGTTCTTAGTTCTTTCTCACACATGGGCATTATTATCAGAAGTAAGCTTTTGTTATGCCAAAGTTGTTTCCATGCTTTCCCTTGGTGTGAGGAACAACTGATGGGCAGTTGTCTTGACCAAGGGGGTGGGAGAGGTGTCAGCCTTCTTCTCCAATCCCTGGTCTGTGTAAAAATACTTTAACTATAGAGTCAAATGTTTTAATAAATAGTTTTTAACCTTCTCACGAAAAAGTGTGTCCGTGTTTGTCCTTGCATGTCCTACAGTGACACCAGGCTGCCTCTGTTTGGGGAAAAAGCACCAGGTGCCAGCCATTGAGAGGCAATTCACTGGCACAGTGCATCCTACACAGGCACAGTGCATCCTACACAGGCACAGTGCATCCTACACTGGCACAGTGCCAGGCTGAAGGCTCAGAGCTCCCCCACCTCATCCTTGCTAGAACCAGCCTTGGAAGGACCTGCACAGCCCAGATCTGTGGTGAATGATCCCCTTGGTACAGCTGCTTTGTAACATAAAATAAAAATAAACCATTTGCTATATGTGAAAGCCTGCAAGGTAATTAATATCCTTATATTAGTATCCTAGCCATTAAATTCCACTGCAGTATACTCAGTGTTAATAAGCTAGCTAAGAGCTCTGCTTGAAATTAATAAGTTGCAAATGACCTAAGGGCCACTGCTTCATGCTTGCCTTTTTCCCCATGTACCCCCCACCAGAACTACAGAATTTAAATAGAAAGACAATTTTGATTTATGAGCTAGTATAATTATTCATAACTGGAGAGTTTTAAGGAGTAGAAAGCCTTTCTGGTTCATTAGAAACTCCAGCATCTCAGGGAAATTAGGAAGGGAATAAAATATGTGTTTGACTGAGCTTCACAAATATAAAGCACAAATCAAATGGAAGGGTAATGTAATTTCTACAGAAAATTTTAAATGCATGATCCTTAGGGTCTAGCTGTTTGTGCAGGGAGCATGAAGCACACCAGAGGTACAATTGCCACATGCCCAGGGTATTTCCACAACTCCTGGCTACTCTCAGGAGAGGAAGATAGAGGGATATGCTCCAAGAAGGAAAAGGATCATTCTGATCAGCTTCTGATCTGAAAGATCAAGTCCCTTTTGCTCATCCAGCCATGCAGCTCTGGAGCTCTCCTGGCACTCACCTCCTTGGTCTTCCTTTAGCTGAGCTGCTTGGGAGGTGTGTGAGAGATATCTCCTAGGAACAGGAGCAGAACTGGGCAACTGCCCTTGGAGTCACAAAACTGAGATGACTGGGCCAAAATCTCCTCTCCTCTTCAAAAAGGGGGCCGTGGTGGGAGAAACTCAGAATGCCTTTGTGTATAACTGGCTCATTTTCCTGCTCACATGATGGCCAATCTGTTGTCACCTACCAGCAGCAAAATCTCTAACAAAAACAAATTAGGACAAGAAGACCTAGAAGTGTAGTAGTGTTCTGCTAATTATGTGGCTTGTTTGGCAGGAGAGCTGGGCTGTGGTTTTGTCCCTGTCTTTTCTAGAAGAAGGTGGTATTGCTCAGAGATGCTGAGGAAAGGGAGAGAATAACCTTGGAAATTCAGATTTTTTTGTATCCCTTGTATCTGTGTTGATTGCCTCTGTGCCAAACTATTGGCCTGATTCCCATTTTCCTGAATGTATGCATTTCCTTCCACACTCTCTGAAAACTGGGTGCTTCTACTGTGCTGCTTCTGTGTTCAGAAGCATCACTAATGTCTACAATCTCTCTGTAGCTCCAGATGCTCATGTTTTTTTCCATCCCTACTTTATCCCTTAGAAGCAATTAGGGATGGGCTTGTAAATTCATAATTGTGGACCTTCTCAAACCTAGATTAGTTCCTCCAGTCTATCAGATGAATACATATTTATAAGTGTGCTTAAAAATGCATCATCCTTCACTCAATGAGGTGTAATGAATCCATCATGTAAATCCTTGCTCAGGTGCAGAAATGGAAAAATCCTTAGGGTATTTTTTAGGATTAACAGAAGAATGTTCTTTGAGTTGCTTGGCTTCTTTGGAAAGTGATAATAAAGGTGATTTAGCTATATACAATGCACAGTAGTAAGTTAAAAGCGCTTAAGGAATAACTCATCTATTCTACTGAGATCAGACTCTAAAAACTTTCCCATTATAAAACAAAAAAAACACAGTTATTGATACAAGAAATGGTGTTTGGCATACATGAATCTGAAATTTCTTACACTCTAGTCCCTTTTCTTCTCTAGTAAGATTTAACGGATTTTTAATTTCTGGTTTTCTATGGAACATGTAGCAAAGTCTTTCTGAGGATGCTGGGCTGGTAGAAGTTGTCCCAGTGCTCTGAGCAGGGACAGGAATACCTGAAGCCAGTCTTGTGTGACTGAGGTAATGCTTGAGGCACAGCAGGTAAAGGTAGGTGCCTTCAGGAGCCTGCTGAGCAGCAGAGACAATTTGGTGGTGGCAGAGTGAGAGGAGGGGAACTGCCCAGGCCAGTGGGGGTGCCTGAGGTGGAACCTTTAGAGCACTGAGCTCTGCTACAGGACATCCCTGACTGTGACCAGGGCTGGGTAAAGGAGGAGGAGACCTTTCCTGTTGTGGTGTGTCCCAGATATCCCAGACCCCTCTCAGATAATTCCCTGCCAGGTTTGTCAATCATTCCTCCTTTCCACATCCTGACCCCTGATGAGTGCTGCCTGTCAACCCTGCCATTCCAGAAGGGCATTGAGTGGTTGGCAGGATTCAAAAGATGCTTCCCACCCCTGCAAAGACACTGGACCATCCAAGTGTCCTCTGTC
>VZTB01000645.1:334567-361723 GCA_013397245.1 Thryothorus ludovicianus
GTGCTGGAAGAAAGAGGTGGGGTACTCATAACAGACAGGAGGGGGGACATGACAGACAGGGAAGATACTGGAATAAAGAGAGGGAAAAACCCATATAGAGGAGAATTGGGGGTTAGCAACTGGGGAATTGATAAAAAACAAACTTTTTAACAGAGATAGTGATCAACTCAGGGATACATCAACTGGGGAAATGTGGGGGAAAACAAGGAACGTACCAACCAAACATAAGAACAAAACCCTGATATAAAAGTGCATAAATGATCCATAGAAACACACACCACAACACAGCTATTCTGGTTTTAAAAGCAAAACCAGTGAGAGACTCCAAGTCAGAAATACGATTTATTAGGAAAAGGAAAAAAAACAAAATACATGCAATAATACAAGGGAAAAAACAAACATTGACAGAGTCAGAATACAACCTGACAGCCTGTGGGTCAGGGTGTTGGTAGCAGCCCAGCTGGAGTGGTGGCTGCAGTCCTCCAGCAGTGGCAGATGTAGATTGGTTGGAGCAGTGATCCTGTAGAAGGGTATAGTCTCCAGTGGAAAAGGCAGCTACCCCTCTGGGAATCTGGTGGAAAGGTTGCTTGTTCTGTCCCAAAACCCAGATGATATCCAGGTGGGGATGCTTAGCTCCTTCCCCCTGGGCAGAGCATCTCACAGTGGGCTGATATCATTCTGTGAGTCATGTGGTGGGTCCATTACACAGAAATGGCTCCCAGAGGGAGTTATCCCTGAGTCACCAGAGGCATTGATGGGCCCATTAAAAGGAGATGAGGAAGGACAATTCCCCTCCTGGTTTCAACAACTCTTGAGGATAGGAAGAGAATACATCTTTATATTGTAACCAAGGACATCAGCCACTCTGCCCTAGCCTTTAGCACTACAGTTGTTGTGGCCAAAGTGCAGCACTCAGCACTTGGCCTTGTTCAACCTCATATTGTTGGATTCTGCCCCTGGATCCAGCCTGTCCAGGTCCCTCTGCAGAGCCCTCCTGCCCTCCAGCAGATCAACACTCACTCCCAGTTTGGTGTCATCTGCAAATTTGCTGATTGTGGACTCAATCCCCTCATCCATATCATCAATAATGAGAGCTGGGTCCAATGCTAATCCCTGGGGGACACCATTAGTGACTGGCCACCAGCTGGATGCAGCACCATTCACCAGCACTCTCTGGGCCTGGCTATCAGCCAGTTCATCTTCCCCCAGTGGAGATGTACCTGTCCAAGCTGTGGGCTGCCAGATTTTCCAGGAGAATGCCATGGGAGACCGTGTCAAAGGCTTTGCTGAAGTCCAGGTAGACACATCCAAAGCCTTCCCCTCATTCTGTAGGTAGGTCACCTGCTCATAAAAGGAGACAAGGTTGGTCAGGCAAGACCTGACCCTCCTAAATCCATGCTGCCTGGATTTGATCTGGCCATCCTGTAGATGCTGTGTGATGGCACCCAGGGTGATCTGTTCCATAATCTTGCCAGGCACTGAGGTCAGGCTGACAGGCCTGTAATTTCCTGTATTCTCCTTCTGGCCCTTCCTGTGGATGAGGTGACATTAGCACCTGCAGTCTTCTGGGTCTTCCCCAGTGAGCTAGGACTGATGCTAAATAGTGGAGAGCAGCTTGGTGAGCTGCTCTCATCCCCCTAGGATGGATCCCATCTGGTCCCACAGACTTTTGAGCATCTAAGTCCTTCCTTCTGGATTACAGGGGGGCTGTTCCACTCCCTGTCTCCATCTCCCAGCTCAGGAGGCCTGTTGTCCAGAGGACAACCTGTCTTACTGCTGAAAACTGAGGCAAAGAAGGTGCTAAGTACCTCAGCCTTTTCTTCATCTTTGGTAACCCATTGTTATTTGTTGAGAATGAACCACAGAGTGATGATGTAGCTCAGCCATATCGAGTTTTCAGACCTTTCTGACAGGGTGGGAGCTCTCATTAGAAAGACCTGGCTAGGTCTGGAGAGAGCAGATGTCTTGCACACAGTGGGAGAAAGATGTCAGCAGTCACCTGCCCAAGTCCTCTCACTGTACTCCATGACTGTGCCTTTAAATGGATTTATTTCCTTCAGTACTTGATTTGGATAGGATCAGGTAGAGTTGTTTCAAGGTCTGTAAGTGGGCATTCGAGACCTTGAAAATGAAATGTCAAGAGCCATTCAGGGAAACCTTGCAGTGCAACTCTTATTTATTTATTTATTTATTTACTAACTTACTTCTAGGAGAGAAACCCTATGCTCAGCTATGCTAGTCCTGGAGGGTGGGGTGGTGGTGGCACAGTAGGCAGAAAAGCATTTTTATTAATGTTTTTGCCTAGTAACAAGTGTGAACTATTCATGGAGCTCCACTGACTTAGTGTTGGGGAAAAGATTTCCTATTTGTTATTTGCTGATCTCTTCAGTAACATTGCATCTCTTTTTTTCTTTCTTTTTTTTTTTATTTTCTTTTTCCTTTCTTTTCTTTTCTTTGTTTTGTTTTTTGTTTGTTTTTTTTTTAATTAACCTGGAATCTCTCTTGGAACAGGAGAAATTTGGTCCCTGGGACTTTCAAGGAGTCCTTTGTGATGTACCTTTGTTATTTATTCTTTATAATGAAGCTTCTAAGAATTAATTCCTAAGACAGTGTAAAGAAACATCCCTATCATTAAACAGTCTTCAGAGCTGTGGTTAAAAGATTTCCAGGAGGCAAATAAATGCCTCAGTGGACTCTAAGTCAATTGACTCATGATGTGACTGATGGTAGTGACTCTGGTATTGAAGCTGTCTTTGATGTCTGTCACCTGGTTCCTTCTCTGGTTGTGAATATGGGATGAAAAGGCTGCAGTGGGATGCACAAAAGCCCTGGTGACCACACCAGGAAGAAACCCAGCAGCTCAGCCTGGGACTTGGTCTCTTTAGAGGTTACCAATCCCCAAAGAACCAAGGATATTGAAGTAGTACCTTCAGATTTTTTGACATTCATTTGCATTCTTGCACATGCCAGGAGGAACACTGAGTTTGCTTTTCACTGGAGTTTTGCTCTTTTATCTCTCTTTTCCCAGCCCTAGCCCTCTGTACAAACACTGGTGTTGCAAACCCTGTGTGTTGTTTTTTTTTGTGGGACATCTACAGTTTTCTAAAGGTTCTGTTCGTCCTTTTTGAGTGACTTGCAGTTACATATAGGGTAATTTCTCCAGGTCTCGTTCTGGGTAGGCCTGTGTCAGGTTCTCTGCTATTTTGGAGAAATTCCCCGAGCTAGTAAAGTCCTTTTCCACTCCGGAGATGGAAGAAAAGAACAGAAACTCTTCAGGTCTCGTGTTCAAGGTTGTTATTCGCTCTTATCTAAAACATTTTCTTTCTGACCCACCAAGCTCCTTCCAGCAGGGCAGTCGAAGGCCTTCTCCCCCCTCAGAGGGGGTGTTTATCTTTTATACTAAAAGTTACATACAGATTATTTACTAATTGTCTCCAGTACCTGTTCTCTACATTAGACAGTTTCTACTCTAAACCAATCACTCATGTCCCCGTCACTGAGAAGATGGAGAAAAAAAGAAGAACAAACCCAAAAGCCACGAGGTTCCTCCATCTTGGCAATACCCACCCCCATGTACCAAAACCCAAAATCTACTTTTACACCCTGTTACTAACTCACTACTGTTCTATTCAAACTCCTGTGACCTGTACTTCTTCTTTTAAGGCTGGCAATCATTCCCAAGGGCTAAAATCCAACCCACAGGTGTTTGGGGCTGTGTGCCAGGGTCTCTGAGACCCCTGCCAGGGTCCCTGAGCCTCCAGGGCAGCTGGAGGCGAATCTTGTGTTCCCACAGGACTGTGATAGTATCAAGTATTTAACTGGGCTGTGGGGTCTCTGTGAGCAGCCTCAGACTCCTGATTCCCTGTGCAGATCAGCCAGGTGCTACTGTGCATATTGGTAAAGATGAGATTCCTGTGGAGCCAGCCAGGGTGGGTTGGGATGATGAACAAGGAAGAAAAGACCCAGAGAGGGGAGTGATTGCTGCTGTCGTGGTCAGGATGGGTCAGAATTGCACAGCAGGCATCACTGCAGAGCCTCTGTAGCATTGCCATGGCAAGCAGGGCAGTGTCTGAAGGGAAAGGATCTGAGTTAGGCAGAGAGAAGGGCACATGGAGCAGGCAGGCTTGGGTTGTATCATTGGAAGTGTGCGTGTTGGTTCCAAAGCATCTCTGTCCTGTGTTCAAATTGGAAGGAGAGACTGGGGAAAAGCAAGGTAGGAGTGTCTGTGTGAGTACCTGAGTCTTTGCAGTATTTTTATCTGTCCAGGCAGTTACCAACAAGCCAGCCTCCTGCACCAGCACACAGACTTTGATTGTATTTGTCTGAGAGAAGAAAGACTTCAAGATAATCCTGCTGACAATTAATTGGCTTTTGTTCAGCAAGAATGAACAAGATCTCATCTTAATCTGTTTCATTATTTTGCCTTGTATAGCACAGTCAACACAAGATTAGGTTTAATTTTCAAATAAAATGCAAAGTCATTACTCATATCTGGATCAGGATTTTATCTGTTTCATTTTGCAATGTTTCGTGTGTCAATATTAATGAGAGGCACTGTGGTGAGGTAGGAATAGCACTGCTTGACTTCAGGACCTTTTGCAAGGATTGCAAGTAGCAGAGCTCTGTTACCATCCTTCTGTACCCTCAGCTCTTGAGAGAGGCAGCTTTGTGCTCAGAGAAACTTGGATATATATATCCCACTGTGTTTCAGTGCTTCAGAATACTGTACATCTGCAATGTGCTCTGTGGGAGGCATGTCACTGCCAAAGCTTCCTCCCCTCCCTGTCAGTGCCCAGCTCCTGCTCCTGCTGGAGTGAGAGGCGTTTCCCCACGATCCAGCAGTCCAACAAGGGCTCTTGTCGGATTTTCTGTTTTTTTGCTGAAATTCCCCGAGCTAGTAAAGTCTTTTTCCACGCCCGAGATGGAAGAAAAGAGCAGAAATTCTTCAGGTCTCGTTCTAAAGGTTGTTTATTCAAGCTTATCTCAAACATTCTTTCTCTGCCCTGCCGAGGTCTTTCTGGCAGGGCAGTCGAAGGCATTCTCCCCCCTCAGAGGGGGTGTTTATCTTTTTATACTAAAAGTTACATACAGATTATTTACTAATTGTCTCCAATACCTACTCTCTACATTAGACAGTCAGATTCTACTCTAAACCAATCAGTCATGTCCCCATCACTGAGAAGATGGAGAGAAAAAGAAGAAGAACAAACCCAAAAGCCACAAGGCTCCTCCAGCTTGGCAATACCCACCCCCATGTACCAAAACCCAAAAACTCCTTTTACACCCTGTGACAAACTCACTNAGATCCCAGCTCCAGAGGAGCTGCTCTGAGAGCCTGCAAGGGAGGTCAGCCAAGGGCATGTCTGATGTATCTGGGACTCCTGCCTGGCTGGGGAGGGCTGCAGAGCTCTGCAAGCACAGGAGGTGGGCAGAGGGGCTGTGAGTGCATGGGCATGGTGCATGGGAGACACACACAGCCCTGCTGCTCGGGCTGAGATGACTCTGAGTCTTGTGGCCTGCATTAAAGTTAGAAAACAGTCTGCAAGGAAAAGCACGTTACTAGTTTGAGTCAGACTCCAATGGTCTAGGATAGTATTGAGCAAATGTTGCTGCTTCCACTTGAATTGAAAGACCTTGGTCTATGTTCAGGTAGCTTTCAGCCTTTTAAATTGCTCCAATTACTCACTGCAGTGTAAAGGGCTGTCTGCATCCAATAGAGGTGTGTTGTGTCTGCTAAGAGGTAACAATCCTTTCAAAATGTATATAGGTATCTCAGATGGCAGGGATAAGCATTGAGATGTTAATTTTGAGGAATTAAGGATTTTAGAAAAGTTAAGATTATAGTTAGAGTAGATGCTGTGTTAGCTAAAAAGACAGATAAACTTTATCCAACAGAAGCCAGATTCAGATAAGATATCCCAGATCCAGTAACTCATTGCTTGTCAGTTTTATGGACAATAGCNGTCAATTTTATGGACAAGAGCCGACTTTCCCATGATAGGAAACAGATTGAATGCAAGAAACTGCAAATTCTACCAAGGATTTGTTTGTCACAAATACCCTGAAAAGGTAAAAAAGTCAGAGTGAAGAAGACTTAGTTTACTTCATCATTTTAATTGATTCCTCATAAAAAAGACCCCCAACTTATTTCAGAAAACAAACCACACAGGCTTAATAACCTCCTTGCCAATTAGCATATGAAGCAGAGAAGGGGAAATGACAAAGGTATGCATATGCATTTGTATTTTGTATATTCAACATTTTTGTCCATAAAAGCTTTGTAATCACCTATGAAACTTTGCAGTGTGCATTAGGGAGATATCCCACACACTGCCCAGGCCGTAATAAACACACACTGTGTAACTCCAAACTGTTAGAGAGTCTTTGTCCGTTAATAGATGGACATTGATAATAGATCTATGTTCATATTACTTTAATTCAGCATTAGGGTCTGTACAGCAAAGGCTGCACTGCAAACCATGACAACAGGAACTGCAGGAGGATGAGAAGAAAACACTCACTGAAGCCTAAGCTGTAGCTGGAAAAAACAAGGTGCAAGGCTCAGAATTAGACCCAAAACACAGCATCCAGAGTGGCACAGTTACATCTCTTGTGTGTTGCTCGGCTTGGAAAGACCTGGCAAGAGCAGCAGCTCCTGCCTGCAGCCCGAGTGCCCTCTGCTGTTACCGCACAGGGACCGGACTCGAGGAGGATGACACAGTCCCCAGCTGTGCCTGCCCAGCTGTGTCTGGCTTCTCTGTACCTGTGACATCTTTTCCTCAAGTGTCTGATGAAATGCCCTTGTGATAGAGCTGAGCCCGACTAACTCGAACTCTGGGGCAAATTCACCAAGGACACTAAAGGTGGTTGGAAATGAGAGATAGCTCAGTGCTCTTCTGGTAGTAAAATCATAAGAGTTTATCAGGGAATGAGTCTTAAGGGAGCAGGGAGAGTGGGGGGAGGAAAAGAGATGCCACGAGGTGTAGAAAGGGGGGAGGGCAGGAAGAAAGAGGGACAGCAGAGAGAAGAGTCAGGATGAGCAAAGAGGAGAGCAAAAAGCCAGGATACCTGGTACCATTCACCTTTTATACCCCAGGGAGAGAGGGGATGGGAAGCTTTGGCCAAAGGCCAGTGGGAGACAATTGATGGGACAGGAGGAGGAGGAGTTTTTACCTGGGAAGGTAGGGGGAAGTCTGAGGTGAGGGGGAAATTAGAGATTACAGGGGCTAAACCATTGTGATATAATATTGATAATGCATCAGTAAAATGCAACAAGTGTCAGTGTTGACCATGAGTGTGTTGCTCTGGTTGTCTGCTGTTATGGTGCTCATGAGAGCAACCTGAGCCTTGGGACACAGAGAGCACTGCTAGAAATTACTGACAAAAAAGGTGAAGGGTCAGGTCCTCGTTTGAGTATCCAAGGACTGTTTATTCCAGGGATGAGAACAGCCTCGAATGAATTCAGGGATGAGAAATGGATCAGGCTAAGGGCACAGGGCTCAATAAGGGGCAAAAGGGGCAGGTCTGAGGGCTGAGGTCCAACAGGTGTGTGCCTCAGGGAGTGTTTCTTCACTAATCCAAGGCTTTCCAGTTCCTGGCAGAGTTTCCACTCTTGACAGGCAAGGATGTCCCTGGTTTTCCATTCCACTGCCTCTGACCCTACTGATACCTGACCCCGAGATTATCTCATTTGGTTAGAGAGCAGGGTGCTAACAACACGTAACACCACGGTTGTGAATTCAATCCCTGTATGAACAATTTACTTAAGAGCTGGACTCAGTGATAATTTTGGATCCCTTCCAACTCAAAATAATCCGTAAATCTGTTAATTTCTGCTGCTGCTTTCTGGTGAATTTTTCTGCTGCTGTTGATGCTCTGCTATCCCATTTTCAGGAAGTGCCATTCCTTGCCCCTGTAAGCTGATTTAGAAGGAATCAAGTTCCTAAAATACTCTCCCTTTTACAACTAGCTAGAACAGCTGGGCTGCAAGCAACAGGAAATTTTCAGATAGATTACTTCTATTTTCTCCCTCAGCTGTCCCATCCCCAGTCTTGAGTTGCCTAGTGGGGGAGAAAACTCTTCAATCTGTCCACAACTCCCCAGGTGGGTAACAATAGATGCTTCATATAGAAAAATTCAATTAGATTTGACAGGAGATGTATGACAGTGCTTCCTTGCCAGGACCCCATATTGCTCTGTTCTGTTCCTCTGCAAGAGACTTGATGTAGAAGTTAATACGAAAAAAATCAACCAACCAACCAAAAACCAAAACACCAAAAAAAACCCAAAATAAAACCAAAAAAACAAACAAAAAAACCTCCACCACAAAACCAAAACCAACAACAAAGAAACTCTAAAAACCCCAAGGAGGGAAAAAAGACCCAAAACAGAAAAAAAAAAACAACAAACCCCTTTTAACTATAATGGCATTTATATCCAAGGTTAACTGTGGGAGGCTTTGTAGAAAAGCAAACTACAGTGCTATCATGTGCAACTGCAGACACCGAGTGCAATCAGCTACCCAGGACATCAGGTACCTGCTGCAAGAGCAGGACAGGGTTGTTGTGCTGTGCTAGGGCTTCTCTTGGTGCCTCTGAGTATTAAAGCAGCTGAGGTAAGAGGTGTTCATGTGGTGTCTTGGCAAAGAGTGAAAGGTTCCTATCAGACTCACCAGTCCCATCTTCCACCTGTTCCATCTCACTGTGGGTGTTTGGAAAACACTTCTGTGTTCAGTGTAGCTCAGCACTGCTGGGGTGCCTTGTGGCTATGATGTTCCAAGGAACAGTAGCCCTTTCTGCAGCTCCTGTTGCCATGATCAAGACTGGGAGAGGACCCTTTTATGTGGTTTTGGCTTTTTGGGTTGGTTTTTTTTTCCCTTCATCATGTTTCAGCAAGACTCAATCTTTGTGTTTTAATGCTCAGATTTCTAAATGCTCTGAGTCTGAGGGGTGCAAATATTTGATCTAAATCACTTGGGCAGACCTCTTTCTGTCTGTACAGCACATCTGCATTGCTCACTAGTACTCCCAGAAGCTACGTGCAGTGTCACAGCTGCTTGCTGGTGTTGGCACAGTAGAAAGCAGGAGGAAGTCACACTGAAGTGGTGGTTGACAGAGCCCTGCAGCAGCTGGGAGATTTAATACATGTAAGGCCTTTTGCCACAGTCACATTTAGTTTCTGTAATCCTATGAAATTGCATCGCCTCAATTTCCATGAAGTCTGTAAAGGTGTGAGAAGCCATTACCCTCTTGCACTCTGTTTGTCTCTGACAGGTGAATTGATATCACCTTGGAACTGGGTGTACGTGTTTGGTGCACTGTGTTCAGACTTAGCGTTTGATCAAAATTCAAAAGGCATTTGGAACAAAATATTTATAATGTTAGCAAAACTTTTTTTTTCCCCATGTACCCAGACACTCACTTGCTTTGGAAGTCTGGTACTGACATAGAGAATATGAAGAGTAATTGCTCCCCTGAGCTCAGCAGTGGCTTTTGTGAGCAGCTCTGTGAAGCAGAGCTGGCTATTCTTTGCAGTGAGGCTGCAGGCACTGAGGATCTGGGAAAACACCTCTTGGAGGGGAGTGGGAAGTTTAGGACAAGCTTTGCCCCTGAGAGCCAATGTGAACATAGGGGGTGCTACCATGAAGAGGGAATGGTGAGAGAAAAGGCCTCAGGCAGCTGTGTTCATTTTAACAGAGCTGCTGAGGAGGCTGGGTGCATTTAGTGCTTCAGCCTAGGTAAACCCAAAATGGGGACCTATGGTCCTACCTTGTATGTTACATGGGCCACAACATCCAAAGGCTTAATCCTGAGGTTTATCCTGACTATAAGATGGTGCCTTAGGAGAGGTTTAGTTTAACAATTGCATTGAGCTGTGAAATATTGATCCCCTCACTGTACTATATTTGTCCTTAGGGACAGATGGAGGGCTTGTTTCTTCTGTGAGGCCAGGAGCTGGCAGTGAGCTGAATATTAACTAACAGCTGCATTAAAGGCTAAGGGTGGGTAAAGCAACACTGCATGACAATGTGTGTAGGGGTAGGGGAAGGGAAACAAATTCTGAACTGATTCTAGTGCCCCCTGGGCCAGAACTAAGGTTGAACTCAGAGTAGAGCTAGTGACAAATGACCTGGAGAGTGGACTGTGTACAAGCCTTCCTGTACCTTCTCTGTGCCTTGAATGAAATCTCACTATGTTTGAAATGTACTTGTGCTTGCTGTTACACTGCAAGACCCATTGCACAGTAAGTGTTTCCCATGGGTCCAGGGTGCTGGGGAACAGAGCACACACTTCTTTCAGGGACACCCATAGTGTGACACAGTACAGTGACTCCTGCTTTTGGAGAGAACTGGTTGGCATGCTCCATAGTCAGCACAGGGGCCAAATATCCAGTACACAACAGGAAATCCACACACAATTGTGTTTATTATGCTTGCCTGGACTCTGGCGTGCGTGTGGCACTCGGGTACAGCTGTGCAGGAAGCCTGAGAAGTGGCATGCACAGTGTCCAGGTGGGAAGCTCTCTCCTTTGGCTGCAGGCAGTAGCAGTCACTGCATGTGTAAAGGGGCACTTCAGTGGTAGCCCACGGAGGGAAGACAAGACAGATGGACACAAAAATATAAATACTTTCTCTTGGCAACACCAGCTCTGTTAAGGGAGGCTCTTCTGAGTGGAATAACTAGCAGGGTCTTGGTTCAGGAAAGCTTAGGGGTCTGTTCAGGATGGGGCTCACAGCCCTGAGTGATATCAAGAAGCACAAGTGGGAGACTGAAGTGCTGTCTTGTCAGCAAGCACATGGCAGATGTGTCCTTCTTGTCAGCAGAGGTGGAGTGAGGCCAACACCTTTCTGAGTTCTGCTAGCAGAGTCACACTGGATGACCAGGATGCTTGTTGCATGAAGCATGCAGAGGCCAGGAAGAGGCAAATGAGTTTGTTCTCATTTGTTCCTGGACCCTATCCCCAATTTTTTCTAACCCACTTCCCTAAGTTGTTCTCATCTCTCTCTCTCTCCCCTGGCAATTACTCTCAGATGCCATCCTTCTGAGGGAGCCAAATGAAACCCCAGGGTTGGATACCAGACAGATTTCTCTTCCCAACACTTTCCTTGATAAATGCATGCTGGGAACATTGTAAGAGAAAAGGATTCAATCTCTCTTGCTTTGCATTATCACTAAAAACTAAACTAATAGCATAGACAGCCAAGCTAGAGCCCCACTGTGGTAAACAACGTTACCTGTTTATAAATGGAAGAAGCCAAGGTTCCCACTGCAGGTCATGGTTGGGGACAGGGCTCTGGGTTTCCCTGGTATATTTTGAGACACAGGGTCTGTGGTTTTCTTTATTGTCTTCTTCCCACTCTAACTTCCAGAAAATATACTTAAAGTATCCCTTCAAGTTAAGGAGTGCCCAAGCTGGGGAGCAGGCAGGGATTAGAGACCTAAGAGAGGATGTCTGCAGCATTTTTAGGTCTGACAGAGAACATCAGTGCAAGTGGTGAGGCTGAGTCTTGTGGTGCATTCACAAATTCATTCACATTCTTTGCATAGTCCTCTTGAGAAAGGATGGGTTGGTGGCTCCTGGCATCTTGCATGCATGTTCCTATGCAGAAAGGCCATATGCTCTATAGCCAGAAGCAGCACCATGCAGAAACCATCCAAAGGCTAGGGGATGCCCTGAGGGAAGTCAACTCCAGCATGCAGATCCTGGTTAAGCACAGCTAAGGCTCCACTGTCACACTGCTGTTGGTGACACGCACTCCGTACCATCCCTTCCAGAACAGCGTGTCCTGGCCTCCGTGCTCAAAGCGGACAAAACGGACTCCGGGCCCATAGCTGGAAAACGTGTGGGAGATCTTTGGGACAGGAGACAAAACAGTTGTTAGTAAGTGTCAAACCACCACAAGCCTACCATTGTCCAGTGTGCAGAGCCTTCAGCCCCACTGGCCACAGTCAGAGCAGCCAGGCTGGGTAACAATGGGGACATTTACAGTCAGAGAAGTTGTGATCCTATTGTTCCAAGGCCACTTAATCACTCCCAGTTGGACATCTCCTTCACCTTACACCTGCTAGTAGTGACTCAGCAAGTTTGCAAGTTTCCTGTAAAGCAGCCTCCCTTTTTCCTTTTTCAATCATAGGGTCATAACTCCAGAAAACACATGACAGAGCCTTCTCCTCCTCTTGGAGAATTCTTCCTCTTAAAAACATTCCCAATTCACGTAGGTTGGATGTCACCTGCTGAGCCCACACCTGTAACTCACCTCAGTCCAGCTGGCATCATTTTCCTGCGGGATGGTGATAGTCTCACTCCTGTACTCAGCCAGCACATCCTCATTCTCAGAGAGCAGCTTCACACACAGCTCGTAGAGGCAGCCAGCATCACTGCGTCCTGCATACCTACAAGGAGACCCCAGCTGTTGGCATTACCTGTAAGAGCAAAGGCTCCACCACGCTCACCAAGTTACTGCCTTGGTTTGAGATGGAAATCTGCAATGGTTCTTAGCCCAGACCACCACCTCCCCTCATTTACCACAGGAATTTGGGCTGTAGAGTTCATGTGCTCCAACAGTTTAAAGCCTGTGAGCCCTGTCCCACATCCAGGATCCCAAGAGCTGAGGTTTTAAAGCCCAATGTATATGATGTCTATGCCCTCCCTGCTCTTCCTTATCTTTCTTAACTCTCTGTCTCTCCTCAGAGCCTTCTTTAATACTTACCAGTCTCTTACCATGATTTTAGGCTGGGTTGTATCCATCAGCTCTTCCCAGTAGCCCTCAGCCCTAAGGTCGATGACCTGAGCCTTTCGACACCACCTGAAACACAAGATGCTGATTGGTATCACAGTCTCTCCTGGGAACCAAAAATGCTCCTTTTCCTGAATAAGAGAAGAAAGCAGCCTTACTCATAAGATGTAACAAAGTATTTATGGACTCCTTCACTAGGAAATTCTTTTCCAAAGTCCCCTGGGAGTTCTTCAATTTTCCAGCCATCACCTCCATTCTCTACCTCTCCCCAGTGCTCCAAGTCTTCTGCAAATGTTAGAAAAGAGACTTGGATAAGTCCTGTGGATGTGGGGAACTCGACCATTTCCCACTGGAACCTTCCTCTGGCTTGTGAAAGTTTGATAGTAGACACAGCACTGATTTTGTTCGTAGACTACAGATGTTTGTTAAGCAGAGGTCAGGCAAAAACCTTTAGTCTGACTGAGCCTAATCACACCAAACTTTAATATTCCCCAGCAAAGTGGCTGTGTACATGTGGGTTTAAGAAAGTACTCCAGGGAAAGAATTTAGGCATTCTTAACAGTGTGTCAGCATTTTCAGTGTCACAGCACATAAAGACTCTGGGGACAGATGCTGACTGCTTTATTTCTAAGTTCTTTAAAGCACCAAGTGGTATTTTCGGAAGCAGTAAGACCTTAAACATCAGGGCTTTTGAGAGGGAAACACGGATGTTGGAAAAGCTTGAGGAGGTCATCTGTAAGCAAAATGGGGAAGCTGTGTTGATACTGCTTTGGTCTATGATGTGTGAAATTGTTGCTGCTTGGGTTGTGAGGCTTGGTTACTGCTGCTAATTGCTAAGCAGCTTGTAGCTCTGGCAAGTGAAGTTCACAGATCCAGAATAATGGGGTGTGTTCCCAGTCTCTAACACGGGCTGTGGTGAGGAGGGTAAAAACAAGATTGGCCTGAGCTGCTCCAAGGAAAGAAGCCTGAAGGGCTTGGTGACCTGAGGGCAGACTCATCCCTGAGCTGGGAAAGGCTTCATCTCTCCTGTTGTGGCTTGGCAAGAAGCAACACAGAAACAAATATCACGCCCATTACTGTGTTGGATGGTTTCTGCAAAGGACATCTTTGTGTCTCAAACATTATTTAGGTCCCTGCAGAGGATTAACTTATATAAAGTTAATGTCATGTAAATCTCTTTGCAAAGGCTGATTATCAAAGGCCTTTTTGCTAAATTAAATTATTTGGCAGCACGGATTGAATGACTTGACTCTTGGGCAGGGAGAAAATTCTGCAACCTGACAGCAACTAAGATCTATATTCAAAACTAGAGATATGCAATTCTCAGTGACTGGTCATCTCTCTGACACCTTGAAGCTCGTTAAAAACATTCCTGATTCATGTAGGTTGATGGTGATGTTTCTCACCTTCGCCACATGGGTTCTTGATCAGATTCTTCTTTTTCTTACTCAGGAAGTAGAAGTTTTGCCAGTTCTCTGCATCTGACTCTGCTGTGGTGAGGCCTTCCTGCTGACACTTCAGGATCCAAAGAGCAGCTCCATCAACCAGGTTCTTCCACTGGCAGCAGACCAGGCGGCACACCAGCACCAGATCCACCGCGGGGACGGAAGCCAGGATTTGGATCAGGACTGCTTCAGGGAGGGACTCCATCCCTGGGGCAGGCTGGGCAGAGCTGTCTCAGAGAAAGGGTAGAAAGGAGTGGTGAGGGTTTCCCACCCTCAGCAATGTCAGACACCGATGCAGTAAAAAAACAAAAATGGAAAAGAAATATGTTATCTGAAGGCGTGATGTTGCTTCCTAGGTCAAGCTCTTCTGTTTGTTATAAGTTAATATCTGGAAGCAGATTACTATTTTTATATTCTAAGTAAAAGCCTTGAATTAAATCTGCTCACAAAATGTGTGTATTTGACAACTGCAATTGTGGGCAGTTTGTTAATTTTCCAGGCTGGAATCAGTCCTTCCAAAATCTCTGCTGCTGCAAAAATCAGCTTCTTAGTAATTAATTCCTCTGTAGAGGGAGGCACATGGGTGTTTGTTCTGCCTTTAAAACATCCCTGATAACAAATGCTGCAAAGCAGTACTCAAATATCAGTGTTATAGCATCTTGCCAGCCACCTTTGCAGTGGTTCATTCTATATCTGACAGGCTCTCCCTCAGAGTGCTGGCACTTAATCACCTTAGTCAGGAGCTTATAAAAAGATCTGAGCATAACTGAAAATAACTCAGCTGATATTCTCCAATATTCTATTGTCTATCGTCTCATAACTGGAGGAATTAAATCAGAAGTGTTTATGTGCTAATTCTGAATTCCAAACTGCTCTCTGCTGCTCCAAGTTCCAGGTGCTGCAGGACTATGGAAAGATGAGTGTGCAGATTCAGAGCCCATGTTAACCGTGAGGGATGCACTGTGACACTGCTTTTATGTCAGCTGAGTCCTGGTGCTGTGAAGCTGCTGAGATTGCAGCAAACCGCATAGATGCAGCCGAACTCCTCAGATATGACTCATTAAGCCTGGAGAGCACTAAGGACAGAGATGAAATACCCCGGCAAACAATTTAACAAAACGTAGCAGTGCCAAACTTGGCAAGGAAGGGAAGAAATTTGGAGTGACTTTAACAGCATCCTAAATCCAGACGCTCAGCTATGTCCTCTATCTGCACTGCACCCAGCGGGGGCAAACTGAAATTTAAAGTTCCCTGGCTTTTATGGAGACAGCATTAGTGATTTCCCATTCTCCCCTCACTTCCAACCCTCAATCATGGTCCCGAAGTCTAAAATGTAACTTTTTATAAGTAGACAGGAGAGGTCACGCTGCTACCCCGCAATTCATCTCGTACAGGAATTTCAGAAGCCCGAGCTGCTCCCTGTCTGCTGATGGAGCACTGTTAGCCAGGCTTCCTCCCGCACTCGGGAGAGGGGAGGCAGCACCTTTCCTTCCCCACCCTAGTGAAGCATTCAAGCTGTGAACGGCTTTACATCACGGACACGGCTCGGGGCACAGGCGCGTCCCTCCTCTCCCCACCGCGCTGCCCAGGAAACATCCCGGAAAACCCGCGGGGGCTCAGGGCGGGCACCGAGCGCTCTTACCTGGGCCGCTGCTGCGCGGACGGGCGGGAGGAGCCCACAGTGCCCTGATAAAGAACGGCGGGGATGGGGAGAGCGCTCCGGGCTCCCGTGATAAAGAACGGCGGGGATGGGGAGAGCGCTCCGGGCTCCCGTGATAAAGAACGGCGGGGATGGGGAGAGCGCTCCGGGCTCCCGTGATAAAGAACGGCGGGGATGGGGAGAGCGCTCCGGGCTCCCGTGATAAAGAACGGCGGGGATGGGGAGAGCGCTCCGGGCTCCCGTGATAAAGAACGGCGGGGATGGGGAGAGCGCTCCGGGCTCCCGTGATAAAGAACGGCGGGGATGGGGAGAGCGCTCCGGGCTCCCGTGATAAAGAACGGCGGGGATGGGGAGAGCGCTCCGGGCTCCCGTGATAAAGAACGGCGGGGATGGGGAGAGCGCTCCGGGCTCCCGTGATAAAGAACGGCGGGGATGGGGAGAGCGCTCCGGGCTCCCGTGATAAAGAACGGCGGGGATGGGGAGAGCGCTCCGGGCTCCCGTGATAAAGAACGGCGGGGATGGGGAGAGCGCTCCGGGCTCCCGTGATAAAGAACGGNGCCCCGCCCGCCCCAGTCCCGGTCCCGCCCGGCCCGGCCCCGCGGAAGCGCCGCGGTCCCGCACATCCGTGTCCGGGAGGCGCACATGGGCGGAGCCAGGTAGGGCCGGCAGCGCGGCGGGCAGGTGGGCCCGGGGGCCGGGCCGCTTGTCCGGGGGTGTGTTCGTAACGGGGAGAAACTGCCTTTGCTTCCGGCAGCTCGGCCCGCCGCGCCGGGGATTCCCCATCGCGCTCCTGCGGTCCGCGGTCTGCCATGACAACCATCGGCGACCTCCCCGAGGACGTGCTGGTGGAGCTGCTGTCGCTGCTGCCCGCCCGGGACCTGCTCCGCACCTGCCGGCTGGTGTGCACGCAGTGGCGGTACGTGGTGGACCTGAACACCCTGTGGAAGCGCAAGTGCCAGCGCGATGGGTTTTATCGTCAGAGCTTGGACAGAAGCGTCTCTGACTGGAGGATCTTCTATATGCTCTGCCACTTGAAGAGAAACTTAATCAAAAACCCTTGTGCTGAAGGTTTGTTTCATTATTTATAACAAAGGACTCAAAGTTTCTGAGCAGTCAGAATTAGTCACTGTTCTGCTTGCCTCAGCTACTGCTGGTGCTGTGGGACTGTTCAGCTACTGGGTGTAGCTCTGCTAGGTCAGATTTACAGCTCAACTCCTCCAATAAAACTGCTGTAGGTAGAGAGGTATATATTTACCTATAAACCTTTGTGGTTTTAGCCAGAAAAATCTAGAGTCATAAGGCCCCAGTATGGCAGGCAATGACAATTAATTTGCACTGCAAGTACAATGTGGTATTGAAATGATCAGGTACTGGGATTAAACATTTGGGCAGTTGGAGAACATTTGTTACTGAAGACTTGAATAATATGACTGCAGTAATCCTACTTTATTGGTGATTATGATTTTCTGATGAGGTCAGAAATCTGCTACCTAGTGTCCTCGATGCTGACAACCACATTGAAGGTGATGGCACCATAATGACAAGAGTCACTTCTAGCTGCAGGAAAAATACAGTGGATCTGAAAACACCAAGTAGCTCCCTAGAATTTTCCTGTTGCTGATTCTAATGAAAGCTGAGATCCTGCTGGTAGCTGAAGTAAGGCCCTAACCCTCACCTTGGACACCTGTGTTTTTAGAGAACTTCCAGCACTGGACACTTGATGATAACGAAGGAGATGAGTGGAAAATTGAGGATCTGCCTGGAGCTCATGGAAACAATCTGCCAGACCCCACAGTACACAAATACTTTGTCACTTCATTTGGGTAAGAACTGGATTCCAGAAATCTGGAACTGGGAAACCTGCTTCCTCCCATCTGACTGAAAAAGTGGCTGGTGGCAGGTGTCTGAACCTTAGATTACCTGTGGGAAAAGGAAGGAGCTTCATTAACCCTTTGAGCCAGTTAATCTAAAGAGATGGGTACTGCTGAGAGAATTGATCATAGCAGGTGCTAAATTTCTCTGTCTACCAGGAACTTCCCGTAATTTTTATAGTCAGGGTAATTCACATGGGATCTCTGCTTCTCCTCTCCCAAAGGTGGTAGGGAAGGGTTAAGGGTCTGGCAAACCTAATCAACTAAACTTACACGACAAGATCAAAGCTCTGTAGCCTCCAGGAGTGGTAGGTCACACTAACAACTTGTAATAAAAGCTGTCACCAGAGGAGGATCAATAGCTTTTACAAGTACTAGGCACTGGTTTCCTGTTACCAATACAAAAGTACTTTTAAGATTCCTCTTAATCCAGCTTGTAGGTAACTATTCTTTTTATCTTGGGGAGAAGCTAATTCAGTTCATTTTCTTGACAGATTCTGGCTATGGATAAGGCAGGGTTTGGCCAGGTCAGCTTTGTGGGCCTTTAGGATCTGGGTGGGTATTAAGACTGTCAGGGAAAGGACAGCAAGAGGGAAAAGATGTGTTCTGTGGGACTGTGAGTATTTCTGTGTCTGTTTCAGGCCATGCTTCAAGTCTCAACTCATTACCCTGAAGAAAGAAGGTTATTGGAACCAGCTGATGGATGAGAAACGGCCTGAAATTACAGTCAAGGACTGGTGAGTGGAAGCACTGAAAATTAGAATTTCTGGCATTGGTCTAGAGTTAAGCTAGGCTTCTGGAGCTTTTCATGCTGTAATATCAGTTCTTTCTTCTTTGGAAGTTATAGTTCTTGAGTAAAGAATAAGCTAAATCTAAACTTAGTGGACTACAAGCTGGCAATCCCGTGAAGGGTGGGATAGCTGTAAGTTCTAGAACTTCTCTATAGCTATAGGGATGACATTCCCTTTCCTCTGCAGACAGGAATCCCCTTGGAGACTGCTTTTGAAACATAAAGAAAACTGAATGTTGTCTCTAGAGCCCTGCTCCCTGATTCCTCCTGCCTCTCCAGGTACGCTGCCAGGTTTGACTGCGGGTGCCGCTACGAGCTCACCGTGAGGCTGCTCTCCAAAGATTACATCGTCCTGGAGGAATTCCACCCTGAGCCTGTGGTCATTGAGCAGTGGAGTGATGCCAAGTGGAGAGAGGTGAGCTGCAGCCCTGGAGGCAGGAGCTTTACAGCATTGTGATACTTGTGTGTTGTAAGTCTTACTTGGCCAAAAGTGCCAGTGGAGTTCCTCTGCTCTAGAGATGAACCAGTCCTTGCTATTGAGGATGCTGAAGAAGCAGTAGTGTCCTAGAATGACACAGGTGCTACTTTTAGGTGCCCAGCATTTTCTAGAGAGTATCCTGTGGGCTTCTGTGTTGTTTTAGTGAAGTCTTTTTAATTGTTGCTTGGTTTTATTAGTTATTATTTAGAGAGAATCATACATAACAAGAGCAGATTTCAGGGAGTTTTTTGATCAAAAAACTGTTTTAAAACTACTGCATGGATAGCCAAGTATTGCAGACGTAACTTCTCTTGAACTGTTACAGGTGTTTAACTGGTTTGATTTGCTGTACATTCTGCATTAGATGTTACTTATACATGCATTTAATAGTCAGGCTTAATGTTAGTTTAACTTGGGATTTTGGGGAGAAGGCTGCATGAGAAAGGCCAAAAACCAAAAAAAAAAAAAAAAAACCAAACATGGGGTATGGTGCACTTTCAATGAAAGATATCTGGGCTCAGGAAGAGCTCATTCTAAGACTGACACACTGTAGTTTTCTGAGCTTTTAGGTGAGCGCTGGTTTGTTTAGTCAAATTAAGAGGCATTCTCTTTTCTGTCCAGATTTCTCACACCTTCCAGAATTACCCAGCAGGAGTTCGTCACATCTGGTTTCAGCACGGAGGCCAGGACACCCAGTACTGGGCAGGATGGTATGGGATCCGTGTGACCAACAGCAGCATCACCATTGGGCCCCAGACATTATGAAGCACAATGTAAGGGTTTGCTTTTACCTCAGGACTGTAACCAAGTGGCCTCAGAGGTGCACTGTTTGCCTGTACTCTCTGGGTGTGTCCTAGCTTTGTCTTGCAGCTCTTGTTCACAGCAGAATTTCTGCAGGCTCAGTCCTTTGGAAGGGCTTCTGTCTTCATCTTCCATCCTCTTCTACCATGGATGCTACTCCAGTTACTGGTGCCCTTTTAGAGAAAAACTGGGACAATTATTTATCAGATCTATCTTTTCTAGTTAATACATTCTTATGCTAACAAACACAGTCTTAGACACTTTCTTGTTTATGGAACTTAAGAAAGATAAGGCTAAAATGTTTAATTTCAGATTACCAGTGGTATCTACAGGGGGTCTGCCACAGATTGCTTTGTGTGGTATTTTCTTTCCTGTTTCAGTTTTAAGATTCAGTTAAGATTTATGATCTGCATCATACCCTTCATAGCATCAGGAAACTGTTGCCCCTTGTTCCTAAGTGCTGTGTCACTGGTAGTGAATTCCTTACCCTTTCTCTAAGTGTATATGATCAAAATGGCACCTGCCTTCCTATCCAAAACAGTCCCTTTGTATTTGTAGAGAAAGAGGAGGTAAGGTAAGCTCCCTTCAGGCAGCTGCCTAACAACACAAGTGCCTTTTGATTGTGCTGGGCTTTTCCCACATCACCTTTGGTTTGTACTGAGCAGTGTAAACCAATATAACATGTTAAAGCAGTGCCCATTGATCTGTAATGTTCCTAAACTTGTTACTTGGAGGAAGCAGGAGGAGCTGGACAGGCTAGTGTACCAAATTCTCTGAACAACAAGCTCAGCTCACTATGAAGTGTGTCTGCCACCCTTATATACCCAGAACTAATGCTATGGCCATGTTCCATCTCCTTTGACAGGCATAGGATTAATATTTCCTTGTCTATTCTCCATTAGGAGTAGGATACTTGGCAGGTGTCCTTGCTGGACAGACAAATTCCACGTTGCCATTGCCACCTCTGAGTGAAAGGGCAGAGACCAAGGTTGTACAGCCTTTCACAGGAATTGACAGAGTCCATATACGGGTCAGAAAAGCGGTGGAAGCTCCACAGAAAATAAAAATACTTACTGAAGAAGAGAGCCTGGTTTTGACAGAACTCAGCCCAGTTTAACTGGGGTAAAACTTAGTATTTATTGAAGACGACTTGGGATAGTCACAGTGAACAGACACTACATAAGGCCTCACTCCTCTTAGCACAAATGTTGCTCTTGTGGATTGTGTGACAGCTCCTTGCTGTCTGTCACTGCCTGTGTGCAATGGAGCTGCCCTTTTCAGGTGAGAACTGGACTGGTAATAAAGCTGACTCCCCAGGTGTACCAACACCTGTACTCTCACACAAGTCAACATGGGAATAGGCTCTGGCTCCCCATTCCAAGTCAGTTCTTTATACAGTAGTAAGAGCACTTGAAATAAAGAGGCAGCAGCTGCTCTACATTCACCCAGAAGGCCAGTTGAAGAGATAGTTATCAAATTACAGTTTGTGACAGATCTTACTCCACTGGAAGATCAGATGAAGCTTGAAGGCAAGGAAGATTTGAAATCAGGTGCCTTTGTGAGCTCGCTCTTCTACATAAAGCTGCATCTGGAGAGAGAAACAAGCAACAGTCCTGTTGGTACACAGGTAGGTGAATGGGAAAAAAAGCCTGCAACAGGCTGAATAGGAAGTGCTTATACCTTCCCCCTTAACAAGGTTTCTTATTTTACTATGAGGAGTCTTGCCCTGCTTTGATTACTGGCACAGACATCTGCAAGACTAAGCTACTGCTCAGCAGTATTTCTAAAAGTTGTTACACTACAGAAAACTGCAGAGCTGGTGTCAGAGCATTCTGAGTTCAGAAGTACAGCAGGTTCAGCACTTTTTGGTCAAAATGCTTTTCTCACCTTTAAGATGTCAGATGTCATGGTTTTCAGGGGAATAAGCCGTGGGTCATGCATGTGCACGTCTTGCTCATCAGCGAGGATCCAAGGGAAATCCTGGGGGCAGGAACACAAGGTGTTACTGGCAGAACCCAGCAGTGCTGTAAGTGAGCTCCTCTTCAGCCTAAGTTTTGTGTTAAGTTGAAAGAGAGACAGAGTGGCTGAGGGAAGGAACAGGTAATTCAAACCTTTCACAACAACAAAACTTAATACTTGTCCCTAATGCTCAGCATAATTATCTTCAGTTACAGCTGATAATAATCAAACTGTGAGGTCAGCCCACTTCACTTAATGCAAAGGTGACATCTCACTTCTAAAAAAGATACACTCAGCTGTCCTGAGCTTCTTTACACCAGGATTTAACTGCAACTCCAGCATGCTTAGGGCATGGGTTTCCATCCTGCCTTAGAAGTCTAAAGGTGGGTCTACTACACCCCAAGTTTCCATTACTAAGCAGTGCACAACAGATTTTCATTTTGGAACATTTTTTTACTTTGCTAGTTTTCTTGTGCCGTAGGCCACCTAAAATAACTTGACTCAGAAAAAAAGTTTCCTGGTATCTAAGCAAGGATTCTTTAAAAATAATCTTCCTTTAGAAAGTGTTCTGCACACAGTTTCTTATAAAATTATTTGTGCCCCCAAACCTACTCATTACTTGAATCTTAGTCTTTCTTGCTCTTTATAAAAAATCAGCCACACAGTGGATGGTGGGTGAGGGCTGCTTTTTTGCTTGGTTAAATTCAAGTACCTATTCTACATGCCTGAGTATTTCTGTGTCTGAGCAAGCACTGGGCAGTGAGTATTGTTACAATCTACTTCAAGACTTTAAGTTGTCTGCAGCTGTGGATGTGTGTGGTAAATGTGCTGTCAGCTCACCAGCACAAATCATTTCACCACATTTCGAGTACAGATGTGCTTCATGTGACACCAACCTACACGTTCAAAATATCTCTCAGCCTTAACCTTAGAGATGCCAAAACTCTGCACTGCCCAGTCTTTGCTCTGCAGCTTCTCACACACAGTCAGGTGGCCAAGGATATCACTCACCTTTATCACCTGGATCTTTTCCATGTTGCGTGTGGCAGCCTCCCGTGTGTGAACCAGAACTGTGAAGGTGCAACCTAGGAGAAGTGTCAGGTTCCAGCTCAGGGGACAGCTCCCAGAGGATCAGCCAAGCCAAGCAATGCCAGGCATTAGGCTGTTTGGATCCTAGTGACATTTACCTGGGGGGTTGTTGTCCAGCACAGCATCACACACACTGATTTTCAGGATGAAGGCACGCAGTAACTGCTCCACGTGGGACAGCAGGGATTCAGAACTGTGGAGGAGACAGCAGAGACAGCAGTTGTTACAGGCATGTAGCAAAGGCTTGAAGTTGCTCCCAGAATATATCCCAGGGCTGGGTGTTGGATGCCCTGGGCAAGCAGGAGATGAAACCTCACCTAATGGAAAGAAGAGGTGGCTGGGTGATCTCAAAGACAAATCTCTCCACGGGGTGGTGCTCTTTATCCAGGATTACAACCACAACTTTCTCCACATCGTTCTGCAGGAACCAAGACAGAAAAATCCCTTCCTTAATAGAACCTGTCTGCTGCCCACAGTGTGCTTCACATACTTTGATGCAGTGGAGTACACTTGATTGTTGGGGGCTAACAGCAGAAGCCTTTATCCAAAACCTGAGTTCAGAATTTTCTTAGCAGTCAGAAAAAATGCTTTTGCAAAGCCGTTTCTTGCTGGGTGTTAAGTTGCCAGCTTGTGCCTAAGGCTGAGGGAGATGAACTGTGCTAAATTGTACATTCCTCTAGATCCTGTTTTGGAAAAAAGGAGGAAATGCACAGCTATCTCAATGCATCACTCTGGGATGGACACCCATGAAGTTAAAATACATTCAGACCATAGCCCAAACAGCAACCTTGTACAACCCCAATTTAAAACACACCTAATTCCATTCTCTACATGTGCATTAAAACAATCTGTAAAGAGCAAGGCATACAAAACCTGCCAGCAGCCTCCTGGAATGTTTCATCAGTCACACCCTTCTCTCACAAAACCTGGAGTCCAGACCTAGTTTTGCTTGCTGGTTCACAGCAAAGCATTCAAACTGTTCTGCCACAACAAGTACTTAAACTGGGATGGATTGTAAAGCAGAATGGTGGGATGATGTAACTGGAAATATACAGACATCTGTCATTGTTTGGTATATGAGACAAGCAAGGCAGGGTATTGACTGCCAGGAAAGGTTATGATGTTTTTATTTTGTTAGGAACTTTTATCAGCTAGTATATTGTGTATGGTAAATTTGTAAACAAATGTTGCAGTTAAGATAATATTTATGTTCTCTTACTTTCTGTCAAATCCACTTGCAGTACTTTTGCCCAGGTCCCCGGTCTGAGCTCACCTTCTCCAGCAGTGGCTTTACACAGTGCAGTGTGTCCTGGATGTACTGGTTCAGCTCTGGGTGGCAGGACATCTGCAGCAAACACAGGGAAGAGTCAGAGCTGTGTTCAGTATGAACCAGGACAATGCTAAAAGGGAAGATTTAAACAGAAGCACCACGAGGTGTACAAGGCATTCAAGTCATGCTTCAAATAGTGCTGAAAAATGCTGAGTTGACCATTCAAACCAGCAATTCTTTCAGGGAAGGGTTAATCAGCTGAGGCAGATCACTGCAACACACAGTTGTTGTATATCTGGAATGTGTACACACAACAGTATATTGGAAACAGCACATTCCAACCATGTCTACTTCCTAGGAAAAAAGCTTTCCTGTTACCTCACTGCACAGAGCTGGGGCAGCCTTCTACTACTGTTATCCATTATCTGCTTCTTCCATGATTACTGCTGTATCCTCACTATGGGACTGTTCTCTGCTACAACAGGAACTAAGCTCTCCTCAAAAATAAGTCTGTACATTAAACAATCACTTCCAGAGTGTTAAGTTTTGTGTGGTGAGTGTTGACTGATCTTTGCTATTTTGCTCGTCCATGTGGCTGTCAGCTTCCAAGAAAATCTCCTACCTGGACAGGTACATTGTATTTTTTCCTCTTCTGAAAGATCCCAATAGGGTAAACTTCTCTGACATACAAGATGAGATGAACAGCAACTTCCAGGAATTCTGAAAGAACATCTGCAACAACTGAAAAACAGAAGTAAAGCATGCTGGAATAGAGTGTGGGAAAGTAGAGCAATACCATAGACTCGGGGGAACTTTATTTACAGGTTATTTTTTTCTGCATAAATTTCACCTGCCTTCTCTTTGCTGCAGAAAGTTTAGGGACAGAGCAACCCTACAACAACACTCCCTCAAGCTCAGTGCCCCAGAGGAGCCTCACAAGGACACCAGTTACAGCTGAGTACAACACATTACCTTGCCCAAAGTTAAGGTCCTGCCGTGTGAGAGTGGTCATCTTCCCCAGGCCCTGGAATCACAAAAGGAATGGTTATCCTCTGGCTCCTGTATTTTTCATCTAGTCAGTTCATGGAGCTGTACACCAGAAGACCCAGTGAGCCCACAGTGAGAGGTGTGAACACCCCCCATAAGCACAGCACATCCTCAGGGATTACCAACAGTGCACAAGCCACTGTTCACACCTCAGGATGAGAGATTATTCATAATTTAATTCCTGGGGTTTTCAGTCTCTCTCCCTTTCTGGGATGTAGGAAAGTTCAGATAAATACTTTTTAGTAACAGAAGAAACAGTTTTTTTAAAGCTTCGTAATACTTGCCTTTTCTAAGCCCTATCTCCTACTATAACACAAGGACTCCTCAGAATTTTGGGTTTATTCTAACACCACTAGTCCAAACTTGGAGCTACATCTTCCACTGACACACCATTACACAGGTTCTAATCTGCTGCCACTGCCAACAGCTTCTGAGTTTCTCTCTGCAGTCCCAAGGAATCCAAACCCTGCAGAGCTCCATAATTAAGTCAACTTTGTGACACAAGATCACGGAATTCCTCAGGTTGGAAGGCACCCACAAGGATCATGGAGTTCAACTCCCTGCTCCTCACAGGACCACCTAAAACTAAACTATGTGACCTAGAGCATCATTCAACTCTGACAGGCTTGGGCCATGACTACATCCTTGGAGAGCATGAAATTTGTGAGCTACAAAGGGCAGCACATTATTATGACAAATTGAGTTTCATGTGGCAACAACCAAACAGCAGACGCTGGAGTTCAGCTTCCAACAGCTTTCCCTGCATAGCAGACTCCATGCCTTACACAATTTAAGCCACAGTGTACATAATTATCTATTAGAAACTTTGTTTCATTATTTTATCCACAGTCTCTGCATGCAAGCAAATTCTAACCACTAACAGCAGAACCATTCATGAACTGTAGAGGTCTTTAAATGCCTCTGGAGTGCCTGGCTCCACCAGTAACTCACGTGTCCTACAAAGACTTTTGACAAACCACAGATATTCCAATCAGCTCTTTAGACACTGATTTTCAAGCTGTTTCAGCTGCAGCAAAACATATTTTTCAGACCTACAGAGATTGAGTTTAACTTGCACAAAACAAGCTACTCTCATTCCCAGTTTTTAAAACCACTGCATACAAGGACTTCCTAGAATATTAGTGATCTGCTATACTAAATAAAATAGATAGCTAAGCAGATCTCTAGCACCCCAGCCACAGTGTCTCTCAAATTAATACAAAAGATCTACAGAGTATCATAAATAATCTGTGTTTTTAGAGGTTTAGGTTTACATCCTCACTTAAACGTCATCCCTCCTTAAAGAGAGGCCCAAGCAGCCCAAGGGATCCACCTTTCCAAGTAGGAACTAGGCATTACACACTCAAGCACTGTGCAGATCATAGAATCACAGAGCAGCTTGTGTTGGAAGGGACCTTAAAGTTCATCTTCTTACAACACCCTGCCAGAGGCAGGACCACCTTCCACTATCCCAGGCTGGTACAAACTCCATCCAACCTGGTCTTGGACATTTCCAGGCATGGGACATATCATGTAACTTTAATCCATCGTCGTCTCCGTCCCCATAACCAGAGCTCCTGCACTAGCCCAGAACAGCCGGCACAGCCCAGCCCAGCCCTGCCCGGGCTCCCGGCCACCGCCTCTCCCTCGCCCGCTGCGGTGTCAGAAGGGAGGGCGGACAGGGACAGATCGCACTTAGCGCGCGGCACTGCCTTTCCTCAGCGTTCCCGAGGCTGGGATCCGCCCGTTCGCTGCTGCTTCCCCCCGAAACGGGGCTGCCCGCACGGCCCGGCGCCCCCACTGCCGCCCGGGGCGCCCCCCGACCGGCCTCAGCACGGCCACCTGTCCCCGTGTGTCCCCGTGTCCGCCCCACGCTCCTTCCCGCCCCGGTATCCCTGACCCGGTGTCACCATCCCGATGCCCCTTCCCACCCCGGTGTCCCAATCCCGGTGCCCCTTCTCGCCTCTGTGTCCCCATCCCGGTGTTCTTTCCCATCCCGGTGCCCCCATC
>VZTB01000645.1:375698-395941 GCA_013397245.1 Thryothorus ludovicianus
AGAGAGAGAGACAGAGACAGACAGACAGACAGAGAGACAGACAGAGAGAGACAGAGAGAGAAGGGGATTTCCTTCGCAAACAGGGGGCTCCTGCTGCAAACTCACAGGGGGCAGCTGGTCCTGCTGCCTCTCTGCATGGCAAAATGGACTGCAGCAGGAACCTCGGAGCAGGAGGTTGGAATGGCAGAGGTGAGCAGACCCCCCCAGGGTGGCAAATCGAATTGTAGAGCTAAGCCCCAAACAGTGGCAGATGCAGAAGCAGCGGGCGGTCCTGCTGGATGCTGGGTGTTGGGCTAAAGTGTAGCAAAATGCCTGAAGCAGTGAGAAGCTGCAGGGGCTGCACAGAGCATTGCTCCTTGGCACAGATCACTGGTGAAGGGCACCTGGCCAGGGCCCTGGCACAGCACACACTGGCTCTGGGCTCCCAAGTGGCAGAGGAGCAAGCCAACAAGTCCTAGTCACAGTGCCGAAGGAAAAAAAAAAAAGGGGGAAGAAAAGAAAAAGGAAAAAACCACAGGGCAACAGGATCTCAGATCAGACCCACCGTTACTGTGTGGTTGCTGAACCACTCACCCCCACCAGAAAGATGTGCAGCCCCTGGTCCTCAACCCCCCCAGGATCCTGGGATACCCCTCACTCTTTGTGATATTCCTGGAGCCGGGGAAGGCAGTGACCATTCTGGACACAAAACAAAACCAAAAGCAAACGTGGTTATGAGATATAAACTATCCCCAAGACACTCCCCAACGTTTTAGTGTTGACATGGAATAGTGGTTTGTAAGGGAAAGCAGGAGCCAAGCTCCCCTGCTCTTAGCCTCTCTTTGCCACTGACTCACAGTGTGACTAATGAGTTTTCTAGGATATCTTGTTTTCTCTCTTGAAAACAAAGATCCTGATATCTACCAACCTAACAGAAGAAGCCACAATATATTAACATTTCAGTGGTACTTTCAAATATCACAGATTATGAAAACACTGTTTTTTATGACCTTGTGCCTAACATGACTTTCCCAAGTTAATTTCAACTGAGCTTGTTGCAATTAGTGCAATTAGATGTGGGAAGGACTCATACCTTTCTTTCTTAAAATTATTTCTGAAGAATCCACAGCAACCCTTACTAGGCAGGTGCATTATGAAGGTGTTCAAAGGCACTCTTCTAGTCTAAACCTGTTCAGAATCAGCTCCAGGCACTGAGTCCTGCCTGCCAGAACAAAAGTCTGTGCCTGAAGTTTTGTGACCACGTTAGGTACCCAGTGATTTGACCAGGCTGTTTGCCTACTTTAACCCAGTTAAATGGGCAGCTTTCCTGGAGTTGCAATGTTTAATGATAGTCTTCACCTTTGAGGTGTTGTGTAAGACTGCAAGGTCCTAATCAGAGATGACCCACTGATAGATTAACATACTGCAATCCCTAATGAGGCTGCCCCAGGCCCTGCTTTATCCTCAAGCTAGTTAGAAGTTGATAGTTAATGTAGCATATGTAGCATAAAAAAGATCCCCAGAGATGGAAGATCCAGATAAGATAGACAGGAGGCCTAGATAAGAGCAGAGCTCTGATCTTGCATATTCTCCTTCTAGGAGGCCAGATTGCCCTGGGGTGATTGGTAATGAGGGGCACAAACCTAAGTTTTTAAGGTAGCTGGTCTCAATGTAGCCCAGGGACATAATTCCAAAAGACTGCTCTGTGGCATCCTCTGGGTCTTCAGTGTACAACCAAAGACAGTTTTGAGCTGTCTTATTACAAAAGTTATAAATCCTCTGCTGCCTGCTCTGGAAGTTAAAAGAGCTGTAGTTTCTAGAATGATCAAATCAGTTTCTTCCAACCCCAATGGCGATATCCTACACTACTGAAAAGCAGTGTGTTCATGAGAATTATTTACCCATAGGCTGTACCCTGTCTGGCCCAGCTAGCTATGCATTCTGGTGTCACAAAGTCAGACAAGAAACACCATAAAATCAACCTCTTGGGGCTAGAAACCAAGTTACCATGATCAGAGGCTCCCATTACCTTCCACTGCCATGGGAGAATATGCACTCATGGTTTTTATAGATAAAATGCCTTTTTTCCCCTTCATACTCATCCATGCTATATTACCTAGCTTCCTTCAGACTCTGCACATTGAGCATCTAAAACAGAGAAATTAAAGGAGATGAGCAGTGGGCTTTAGATTGGACCTCCCAGTAATAACACTTCAAAGTCTCTTCACTTCTCTCTTGAAGCTTCAGGGAAATAAATAGCAAGGGGAGGTCCCTAGTCATTGCTGCTGCATATTAAGTCTAGAATAATTCCCAACAGAGAGATTACTTAGACAGTAATGGGAAGTAATAGGGGGAAACCAAGCAGAGCTTCCATAAAATCACTGGAAACAATTGGAATAATTCATTGGTGTTTCAATGAAACTTGCCTGAGCAATGAATCCCAAACCAGAACAGCTGAGTCCCAAACCAGTGCCCAGAGAACAAATATGCTGTGTCTGTGTGAGGCATTTCTCTGCCACCCTATTTGACACAGCCCTGGGACTGTCCCCACTGCAGAGGCAGAGAGATATTTGGTGTTGCTGCTGCAGTGAGCCCTGGTCCCTCCTCACTTGTACATCTTTTCCATAGGGCTACGCTGTTACGCCAAATTCCACCGGAACCGAAGAGTGACCCGGAGGAAAGGGCGCTGTGTGGAGCCTGAATCAGCCAATGGAGATCAGGGATCCTTCATTAATGTTTAGGAGGGTGGGACTCCTGCCTGTAGGGTCAGGAGCTGGGGTCAAACTCTTTATACCTAGCGATGGGAATTAGAGGAAAAAGTTGAGCAAATGATGGAAGCTGCAGGCTCTGAACATGCCAGGTCCCAGCTACACTGAAACTCATATCCATTATAAATACAGTGATATCAGCCTTTTCCATAGCACTCCCCATGCCTTCCTTCCACACATTCCTGACACTGAATTGAGTTTCCCTCTCCTAGTTAGTAAGCAATGATCGTGACTGCCATTCTGATGGTCCTGGCAGGAAAAGGCTCTGCAGTTTCATCTCCTCTCACAAGAGGCAAGATGTGGAGGATGCTTCAGGGCAAAGGAGGTAGGAGTTTAAACTTTAGCCCTTAATTATTGCTTGAGAATAAAAGTAGATAGGTCCTCCTTAAGGACTGGAGATTCCTAGAGGAGAGGAAATTTGTAGTGTACAGGTGGAATCAAAGATGGGAAATGGATCAGCAGGAAGCTGCCTGCCTAGATGAAAGAGGACTCTCTGGTAGACCTCCTGCTCTCTCCCTTTTTCATGGCTCCAGACATATTCCCCAGCAGTTACACACCATCACTTCCTACCTGTTGTCTGTGGGACCATCCAATCCCACTCCATCCTTCCTTCCTTTCTTGCTTTCAGAGAATTAACTGGTTTCTGCAAGGATGTGGCAAGACATCCTAGCCTGTAGCTCTCACTCATTTAGCTATCCTGCCAGGTCTGTTATTTTTAATGATGATTTTTAGGAGCTTTCTGGAGAAGTGATAGTTTTCCTAGTGAGCCAAAAATATAGTTTTTGGTAACGGGAGATAGGGACAGGGTGTTCCATTGTAGTAAAACGTGTGACATGTTGCATGTGTGTTTCCGTGATATGTAAATAAAGATATGATGGATATCCTTTGTGCAAATCTTCTGCTTTTCGACTGCACCCGAGGATGTGGAGGAGCCAGAAAAGCCTATAAGGAAGTCGGTCAGCAGGTAGCACTGATAACTTGATGTAATCACACAGAACAATTGTGCCACTGGTAGAAAAATTTCTCTGCTCAAGGTTGCCTATATTCTCACTCAAATTGGAGATAACTGTTTCTGCCTAGTGTAGCCAGCCAGATGTTTTTAACTTCTTTATATTAATACTTAATTACTAGCTTCAGTGATTGCAGCAACAAAGGCTACCTGGGTTAACCTGGAGTAGTAGTAGCTGGTGAAGATGTTCTTTGCTACTGCTAACACCCCAATACTCTGATTTCTCTGGGGAGACAGCTGTGAAGTTTTTTATATCCAAGAGCCTGGAGATGTATAGCACTTTCTTTAGGAACAGAAATATTAATCACGGTGCTGTGGGCAGAATCCTCTTTACACAGCTTCCCTAAACCCCCTGTGTTCCATTTAGTTAGTCAAACCTCCAATTTGCAATCCAGTTTATGCTGTGGTGGTGCCACTTTGCATTGTGTATTCACTCAGACTGTGAGCATTACACTTTACATCTCTTAATATGAGTGCCCACTCATGGCCACAGAGAGATGCTGTGAATACAATGTCATTTCTGACCTGTGCACCCCTGCTAAAGGAGGAATTTGTATGCCTCCTTAGGCAAAACCTACCACAGGGTTGGATGTAGCTGTTTAGGCTTCTGTTTACAGCATGATAGTCTTAGCACAAAAGACAGAAGTAAAGAAAGGTGGTTTGCCTTCAGCTCGATGCCACAGCAGCAAGGATTCAGTTTGTTAACCCAAGGAGAGCAATGCAGCCCCTCCTTCAGCCCAGAATAGTGGGTGGTGCTGCCAGTGTCATTGTCAGTGGAAGCATAAAGGGAAAAAGGCTCCTAACTGATCACATTCATTGGCAGAGCTCTCAGCCTCTGGTCTGTGTGACACTGATGAGAACCACATGCTCAGGCACTGTCAAAAACAGGTTTGGTAACACACTGCTTTTTAGTGTAGGAACCAAGGTCTGCAGAGAACAGTGCAACTGAAAGCAAGCAGGAAATTTTGCAGGGGTCTTTATCCTTGGTGATGCAGGTATTCCTTGCCTCTTACACCACAAATGGGATCCTTGTAGGATCATGGACAGTGTTTGAGGCAAAACTGTGTTGCAAATCATATGAAATACAAGCAAGTCTGAATTTTGTCAGAGTTTAGACTCTAAAAGGAGATTTACAGTTCTTGCTTTTTCATCCTTCAGTCTATTAACTCTGAATATAAAGAACAGGTTATTCTTAATTGGTGGGATTAGCTAAGGTCAGTGAAAATTCAATTAACTATTATCAGTCAAGTCAAGGATTACTGGATTGATTGCTCACATTGGAGTTTCAGAAAGAGAGCCTGTGACCAAGTGTCATTCCTGCTGAGTCAAGCTGTTATAGAGCAGAGGTGGTGCAGGAAGGGTGAGCAGTGGTACAGACACATTCTGCACAGCCACAGCAGCATGAAAAGAGTCAGCCTGAATTATGGATCAGCCAGAGCAACTACTCACTTCACAATTGCAGTGCAAAGGAAAGCTATTGAGTAAATGACATGCAGAGGTGTGGAATGCAAGAGCAGCCCTGTGATATAAAACCCCAGGTCAGCATTTATACAAGTCCAACTCGTGAGCACAGCAGAACTTTTTAGTGCCACTCTGTGCTGTCTCAAAAGCATGATAACAGCTGCAGAGCACCACCATCATGGGTTTTAGCAGCTTTCCTTTCCTTCCTAGTGTCTCACAATCACAGTGCTGTCAGTGACAGTTTTGCCTTTGGGGGCATTAGGTCTGAACAAGAGAGAGATACAAATGTCAAGCAAGACTTGATTTATATGTTCTTCTCAACTGATTGTTTAAGAAACTCAAATTAAGAATTCACACAAACTCAGCTTCTCTGTTGCCCCCAGAGAATTCAAGTCAGAGCTCTTGCAAGATTGTCCATTGTCCTGAAAGGACTTTGGAGCAGGCCCAAACCAGGCACAGCAGGGCTCTGTGCAATCATTTCTAGAGTTAATGACAGAGCGTGCATGCAAGAAAGGTCTCACCCAAAGTCTTGTTCTACAGCTATTGCTGTTAGTAGCCTCTGAGAATCCAAGGTTATGCATCACCTTAAACTGCTTCTCCAAGGGTGAGAATCATTTAACGTGGAAAAGAGAGATCAGCATACTGATCTGACATAATCATTTCAGCAGCTGCCTGCTCTGCAAATTTGTTGAATTTTGGGGATGTTCCTGGTAGTTGCCAAAATTATGACTGCTAGAGAGGCAAGGAGTGGAAGCACAAATTAAAACACTTGGGAATCATTTTGTCTCAAGTCTGTAATAGTCTGCATTCATTTTTGCTTGGAGGTGTTTTATCTAAACCCTCTCCCTTCCCTCTCTCCCCCAGTAATTACCCTGTTGTGAATCCACAGTGCATGAAAGTGCTTCAGTTTGAAACCCATGCTATACCAAATTGTTCACATCCATGCCAGTCATTGTCTGCTACATGAAGCCTGAAAAAAACATTGCTTTCATATTGTTTATCAGAAAAAAACCCGAGGGCTGTTGTTTTCTTGGAATGTTCAGCATGAGCATATGTACTCCATAAAACCACTTCTGGTGTGTCAGTTCATTTTCTGGAGTGTCAGTGAATCTTGAAGAGTGATCTCTTAATGAAATCTCAAAGCTTCAGTTAGATTTTAGACAATCAGAGGAGCAGCTCATTGCTGCTGAGATCGAGAAGGACTTCCAAGTGCATTTGTCAAGACACCACATTAATGTGACCCTCTCCACTCCCCAAATCACCTTGCCATAGTCTGTTTTGCAGCACAATTGCAGGAGGAGGCTTTCCACCAGCATTAAAAATGCTTTCAGTTTCCCCTCCAATCCAGATAATGATTCTGATTTCCCACTGGGATTTAAAAGGGAGTTTGTAGAGCCAGGCAACTTCTATAAGGCCTTCCTCACTGCTTATTCAGAGAGGCTCTGTGGCTAATATATATGTATTTGTGCTGAGCTGGTGTCTTCATTGCTCTAAACTCCATAGCCAGGGGCAAAACTCAGAGATACTAGTGTCAGCTGCAGCCTTTAGTTATCTTCAGAATAAACCCCTAGAGAGGGGAAGAAGGGCAGAACTGTGAGGGGTGAGCTTGTCTCCACCTCCATGGGCCAGATAAGGACAGCAGGAGAAATTATATTAAGTTGTTCACTTCCCTACAGAATTTCTGTCACCTTACTCACCAAGGATACAGTGTCCTGAAAATGCAAAGGAAAGCATTTCTGCCCTCTAAGTCCCACTTTTATGCTCTCCAGCTGTGTATTAGGCTTTTATTCAGTCTGCACAAGCCAAACCAATAGATTTTTAAAAACAACATATTTTGCATAAAGCAAAATAATAGCTTAATTGCTGGGTATTGGTTGCAGTGAACTGAACTCACCTGGAGCAGTTTTCTAGTCACAAAAATCTCTGTATTCAGTCTCCTGGGTCACCTGCTTCTCCCTGCATGTCTTCTTTAACTTGCTGCTTATCTTCCTTGCCATGTGTTGCTTTATCAAACCTGGGGAAGGGAAGGAAGAGAGACAGTGGGTTATACAGAAAGGCAATTTAAAAGGTACAAGCAGCACAAAGCAGAAATAAAAAACAAGTAACCCCCAGATCACACAGGTGTGAGAGACATACAAATGCATAATGTCAGTCATAGCTCTCATTGTTTTCATATCAATGAGATCATTAAGACATTTCTAAGATCCTTGAGTCCATGACATGCAAGCTCAGGATATAATAAGCAGGGATGCATTAACTGCATGATACATTGATGGACAAAATGAAGTAAAGTGCTTTTATTGTACAAGGGGAAATGCTTCGCATTTAACAGTGAACACATCAAATTATGGCTCATGCTGCATAAATGATAATGAGCCTCTGTCTCAGGCTGAGTGGGAATGCTGAAGGGAGCAAAGATGCCCACATGCTGCTGCATCCAAACAGTGCTTATTGTTCAATTGGGACAGTGGAATTTGTCTTCATAACAAACAGTTCTCCTTTGATAGATACCTGTCTTGGCAGAAGGGCATCTTAGTGCACTTGAAACACAGCAATGAGCCAAAAATAGGGCTATTCAGTATCTCTATTTTTCCTCCCATCCCAAGTGTCATATATTTTTGTCATTTATGTTGAAATCCAGTCATTCCTTGACATTACTGGAACCACTAGCACTGATCTCATTTGATACCACTGCTTGTGTAGATAGAGGCAGAACTTCCCTGCAAGACCCAGTAATGGAAGTGAAGTCACAGCTCATGTGTCATGTGGCAATAGATGAGTTATATTTCAGTCTTTCATTTGAAAGTGACACATTCAGATATTCCTGAGGGGACTTTCACAGCCTTTTTGGATTTTTTACTGTTGTTCTGAGCTATGAGTTTTATCCTGATTCTTCCTAGCATTTTCTAGGTAATTTAATTTTGGCATTTAATGCTTTGCCATGGGAAATCTTGACGTGTGCTGTATATAAACAGTCAATAGCACTCAGGACATGGTCAAGGACAGGCTGGATAGCACTACATTTGTGCTTGTTTGAGAATGTCCAACAGTAGCTTCAGCACTGCACAATTCTCATTGCTTGAACTGGAAATGAAACTCAAGGATGACTCATGAATTTCCACATCCAGCTTCTGCAATGAACCTCTGACCCAGCTGATTTCTTAGAGGCCCCATCTTTTCTGTAAGAAGGAATAATGACAAGAAAGGAACTGACCTAGCAAGTCATTGCAGTCTTACACTGTAGACAGCACTCATTAGGCAAGGATGTGAGGGTTTGAGAAGTGTCATCCTGACCTCTGGGTTCTGCTATTTCATTTACCACACTTGGGGAGAAGGCTGCTGGTATGAACTGGACAGGAAATGGTAAGTTATAGCTAAACTGTGAGGGGTTGAATTGGTCAATTACCAACTCCTCTAGCTCCAAAAGGAAACCAGCTTTCTTTCAGAATGAGAACCAAAGGACTTGTTATTTGTACCAGCTTTTTAGGCAAAGGGTTCAATCTTCTTGTTCTAGGGAAAAATCCAGGGCCAAAGGAAGCACATAAGTACCTGCCAGCCATCCCAGCTACCTGGCTCAACCCCTAAGACTGACCTTAACTTGACTTAGCTATTGGGTGACAGAGCTGAGCACAGTTAGAACCTTTTTATTGGTGTCAATCAACAGTTTCTTTGTCACTTCTCACTTTTTGGTCACACCACTGATACATGCACGAAAACTCTCTTCCTGCAGAAAGCTGCTAAGTCTTTCACACACATTAGCTTTCCTGGACTCTGATTACAGTCAAAGTAAAATGTCCAACATTGTCTCACTACATTGCATGTACAAGCAGCAGGAAGAGTTTGGCTGGATTTTTGGAGCCAACAAACTGATCTGTGCACACTTTGGCTAGGTGTTTGCAGCCAAGAAACTGATCTGTGCATATTTTTAATTTAGTGGTGGCCTTGGAAACAAAATCACAGAATTGTTAGGGTTGGAAGGGGCCTCTGGAGATCATCTAGTCCAACTCCCTGCCACCCCTCCCCTTGCCAAGGCAGGGTCACCTGGAGCATGTCACACAGGAACGTGTCCAGTTGGGTTTGGAATGTCTCCAGAGACACTCCATGCCCTTCTCGGGCAGCCTGTCCCAGTGCTCTGCCACTCTCAACGTAAAGAAGTTCTTTCTCATGTTGAGCTGGAACTTCTGGTGCTTTAGTTTATGCCCATTGTCTTGTGACTGGGTATCACTGTGGGACACGCAAGGACACACACAGATACTCTGTGATGAGAAGGCTAAAACTATTTATTAAAACATCTGACTCCATATTTATAGTATTTTCACCCAGCCCCGGGATTGGAGAAGAAGGCTGACACCTCTCCCATCCCGTTGGTCAAGACAACTGCCCATCAGTTGTCTTCCTCACCAAGAGAAAGTGTGGAAACAGCCTCGTCTTAAGAAAACCATATTTCTAATTATAACATCCGTGTGTGAGAAAGAGTTACGAACTATGAAGAACATCAAGTCAGAAAGCGCATCAGAAAAACTTGAAAAATCAGAGCGACACTGAGAGGGGTCTGACATCCTGGTGGCATTAAGGGGATCGGAAGCCGTGCTGTTCATATCGGGCAGGCTCCTCCGCTGGAACACGTCTGCCTTTCCGAGAGCCCCGGGGAGGATCCCGGCGCCGCCGGAGGCTCCCGGGGCCGCGGCCCGGGTGGGGCCGGGGGCGGTGTCCGCGCTCCCCCCGCCCTCGGCCGGCCCTGCCCCNTGCCGGGGCTCGGCAGCGGGGCCGGGCAGCGGGAGGGCGGCCGGGGGCTGCCGGGGGCTGCCGGGGCGGGCCGGGCTCCAGGCGCTCCGCTGGGCCCTCGCTGTGTCCCTGCTCTCCTCTCCGTGCTGTGCCTGCTCCGGATCCCGGCTGAGGCCCTGCTCGGAGCTGCGCAGCCCTCTGAGGCGGAAAAAATGAAGTTTCTGCTTTTTTTTTTATCACGTCGGCAAAGGCTGCAGAAGTTCCGAACGCCGGGGGAGGGTTAGGTTGGATATCCGGAAAATGTTTTTCCCAGGGAGTGATCAGTCACTGAACAGGCTCCCCAGGGCAATGGTCACAGCACCAAGCCCGTCTGAGTTCGAAGGGTATTTGGACAACGCTCTCGATCCCAGGCTGGAGTTCTTGGGGTGTCTTGTGCGAGGTCGGGAGTTGGTAATCCTGACGGGTCCCTTCCAGCTCAGTATATTCTGTGATTCTTGGTTAAACCTGCCAGGTGATGATTCCAAAGTCTGATCTTACTTCAGGGATATTGCTGAAGTGGCCAAGGGCTGGTCAGAGACAACAGCTGGCTATTAACTTGTGTCCATGGAGGTTTCCAGCTCAGCTGACCAGAGCTAAGCCAGGATAAATACTGCACAAGATCCTGAGGAGACAGAGTTTTTGCTTGTCAGGCAAAATATCTTAGAAAAACAATCCCACTTACTTGGGGGTTATCATGTGATAGATAACTGTAATTGCTTCTCTGCTGGGGAGGGCAGGCTCCACTTAATGATGCTTTGGAAATTTCAGTGAATAGCTGATAACCAGAGAAAGGAGATATAAGAGACTTAACCAGTTACCTTATATTTTTCATTTTTGGAAGAAGCACTTCCTTGCTGACAAGCCAGTGGGTATTAAAATCACACTTTGCTTTTGAGGTTGATATTTGATTCTGATATCTTTGCTATCAGACACGTTACATTTTGGTCTATTTTTTTTTTTGTCTTTCACATTTTCAGAGCCCTGAGATTTCTAGGTTATATGTGTTCTTTCCGTCCTTTCCCAGCTTCACTACTTTGTGATTTCATTTAATACAGCATGGTTTAGGTGCTTTCTTTGGTTGCCCAGAGAGTGAAAGCATCACAGATCATATCAGTGGTTTTTTTGCTGGTGATTCATTGAGCTGTGAGCAGTGGCCTTGGACCAGGCTGCCTATAGGTTGGATAAGAGAATAGTATTATCTCAGCTATTAATTTACCTTTGTACAGGACAGCTTCATGTGGCTGTATTAAAGAAAAGATTGTTGTTCATATAATGATGAATACCTCTCTTGCCAGTTCACCAAGAAAAGCAACTTCCCTTGTTAGAGGCAAATAAGCAAATGGATTTTTCAACGCCCAGCATGTGTATTATATTACATTCTGGAAACTAGCTGATACTTTGTTCTGACAAGTTTGGACTGTTGTGTGATTCCCAGGGCACTAGGAAGATTAAAAGATCTTGCCTTCTGCTTTGTTTTTTAACTTGGCTTTATTATTTTTTTTTTCCATGCTAAAACAACAGTGAAAACTCAGGACATTTAATTAAAAATTTGCCAACACTAAATACGTGTTCCACCATGGGAAATGGAGATAGGGGAGCTGAAAAACACTGGCTTTTCCATGAATGAGTCACAAAGACAAGAAAACTAAAATGTTGCCTTTCTTCTTTTTTTTCAGACAACCATTCCCCAATCTCTTACTAGATAAGCCTGAGTTTCTCCTGGGCAAACTGTTTTCAGCATTAACAAATTCCTTGTTGTCAAGTCTGCCACTTCTGCCCTGAGCTGCAAAGAGAGGAATAGGGAATTACTAGTTGTACCTACACTTCCTACTGTTCCTGAGTTAGGGCCTGATTCCCTGGAAAATACCACACAGGCGGGGAAGATTCTTACTCAGAAGGGGCCTGGAAATAACACACCCTGCTACTATTCATTGGCAGGATCTGCTTACTGGTTCTGTGAGATTATAAAGATGAGCCTCATGATAGAAGTAGTTCCAAGAAGGCTGCATGACTGAGCTGTGTTTGTGCCAGAATGTAGCAGTATCTTAGCCTCAGGGCCTCTCTTTGAGCTGCTTGCAGAGGTATAAAATTAATGTGGCAGGTTTTGCCCTGGAGTGGATGGGGAACATGCTCATTGAACAGGATCTACTGGCTCGGTTCTAACAGCCATGCTCAGCAAAACAAGGGGGGAAGCAGCACAGCCGTACTCCTGCCATGACAGCTTGACACCTATGATTATTGAAATAATCGTGCAGAGCCTTGAAATGCAACATTTGACTTTGATCCAGCCTGGACAATGCTCTACAATCCGTGTGCCTGGAAACACACTTTTTGTGCTTAGGCATTTTTAAATGCTAAGTCACAGAATCAAGGAATAATAGAGATGTCTGTATGCCATGTGATTAAACCTGCTCAAAGCAAGGCAAACTGCAAAGGTTGATCAAATAGCTCAACTCAAAAATCAGCTGAGTTTTAAAATAAGAACAGAGCCATGACAGCCCCATTGGATAGCCCGTCCCACTGCTTTAGCACTCTCATTATTATCACTCTGTTTTAATAATGAGGCACATCCTTACAGGTGGCCACTCAGATTCATGTTTTGGTTTTGTGTGTTCTCAGGTGAATGTCACTCATAGGGTAGGTGAGCTCACTCTAAAATAAAAAAATGTAAAATAGAAATTTAGATACCATAAGAAAATAATTGTAATTTTCAACTGTTACATTTTTAACTTGGTCAAACCTCAACCTAGTACTAAATTCTGTGCTGAAGCATGTTTAAAGAAGTTCCTATTCCAAAGAGTTTCCCATCTAATGAGACCCTGGCAGACCTAGGCTCTTTTTATGCTTGGCAATTAGTTCTGTTGCATGCTGGGGTTTGCAAAGGCAGTAGGAATTCTCCTTAGCTCTCCCCAGTTTCCAATGGGATGCTTTTAATTACATGGCCATCCTTTTTCCCAGCAGAGATGGGGACAAAGGACCCACCTTTCTTATTTTCTCCTCTCACCGCTAGTTCAAGTCTTAGGAGTTATTTTCTCAAAAGAAGAAATGTATGTCTGTCTTAGCTACAGACTTAAGTCCTTGGACAGATGGAAAAATTTTAAATTCTACTATCTTATCAGGAGACTGCCTGCAAATTAACTAATCTCACATAGAAACTGCAGCTTTTCATTAACACTATATTTTCTATGTTAAAGCATACTAACACCACCTGCTAATTCCATAGGGCACTGAAGAACTGTCAGGTAAATTGGACTAATAAGTAAAAAGGGAATATCTTGGTTTTATTTCAGCAGTCACTCATAGTAGCAGCCCTGGTTTACCTGACTTTATGCTGATGACTAAACATACTTCATAATTTAGTAACTGCAGTATTGATCTAGACAGCTTTAAAGAAAACAAACCCATCCTGCTTAATTATGTTAACTGGTGAGCCTTGAGGGGTCTTGTGGGTATATAACAAACAATTAAATACTACCTAATTAAGAATTTTCCTGATGTTGTGATAGTCTCTTGAGTAAATGCTATTTGCATGTCTCCATTCTTATTCAGGAACATCTTGTATTTTACTGATCAGCAGTTTTTCCATTGTATCTGTGGTGCAGTTTAGGAAAAGGGGAAGCATGAGGAGTGGTGAAGCATTTTGTAAGCTTTCATGAGCAGTTAAAAAAAATTAATAAAATTGTGTCTAAGTGGTGTTGGAAGTTACAGGAGGGTCTAGTGAGTGCTCAGCAGCTGTGGTGAGGCACTGCACTGAAGGAAGAGCAGGAAGTAAATAATTTGCATTGTGGGGTCCTGGCAGAGCAGTGTGAGCAGCAGCAATTGGGCCACCCCTGTGCTTTCCTTTATTGTGCTTCACTCTGTCTTCCAGCAACCAGTTTTGTTTAGAGCATGAATAGACGTTTTAAGTCAAGGAATCTAGCAGGGTGTCAGTAGATCTTAATTATTTTTTGTGTTTTAATGCTCCTATCTGCATACAGGATACATTTCCTGTGTCCACCGAGGCTTTTGCTGCATACTCATTTCCCAATTTTCTTTTTTTTTCCCTTTGTGGGGGAGTGTGCTTCAGAGGGCTTTTGGGTTTTGTGTGAGTTTGGGTTTTTAATACCAAGGCCTGCAGAAATGCCAATTTGAAGCCTTTCTCACAGCTAAGAAAAAATGAAAACATGCCTGTATCCCATGGATCCTCTGCTATGTCCAGTCTTCAGCCTTTCTTTAGTGTTAATAGAGCCTGTCTTCCATATTCTTGTTTTCACAAATGTTTAGAATGATCTCCCTTTGTTGGCGTGACCAGAGGCTATAGATGTAGAAAGACCCTGAAGTGATATATTGTTGTTCCCATTTGCTCTCTGAGTGAGCATGTAGGGTGTGTTTCCTTGGTTAGAAAAATGGCAAGTGGTGGTGAAGAGAATCCTTCTATCACTTATTACAGTATGATCCTTTCTTCTTGGATGTGTCCCATTAAGCATAAGCACAAGGATCACTAAGGACACTTGCAAAGCACAGAATTTGTGACAGCATTATCTAACTGATACTCAGGGCACCGTTTTTGGGCCTGATGGCCTCACTGGAAGTGAAAAGAGCTGTGTGCTGTGGCAGGATCAGGTTCACAGAGTCCTAGAAGGAGGTAAAAGAAGGATTTGCTGAGGACTGGGGTGAAATTCTGGGAGATGCAGGCATGGCTGTCCATGGGCTTTTTGGTGATGGGATGCCAGACTGGTCAGGTATAAACTGTGCTAGCACAGCGTGAATCAGATTGCCTGGCTTTCTGTGCAAACTATTCTGGAGTTCCAAAATTAATAGCCCATTTAGGAAAGGCTAAATGGTCCCTGAATCAGCTGTTGACAGAGATGACAAGAAGAATAAATGACTACAGTGTAGCACCACAGGACATACTCAGCAACAGATGTGGAGAAAAACAGCTTTGTTTTCACTGTCCCAAATTGCCTCACCATCTTTCTGCACTGGTTCATGGGTCCAGGCCACTCTTCCACCCCATTCCTTGGGGACAAGGTGGTGCTGTTTCACTTTGATCCTCCCAGAGTTCTCCCAACACGCTGGCTGACCTGTCTTCCTGTTGTTTTTTTTTCATAGGCTATCATTCTGGTACATTGGCTGCTCACAGTGTGGTGAGTGATTAGTGTCTGGCCTTGGGGAGAAGAGGGTATTCCTTCAAACTAGGAATGGGATGTTCCCTGGGAATCAGCACTCCCTGTTTGTGCCTGTGTGTACGAAGATCCTAAATCTAAGAGTGAGGTGTTTGTATGGGAACAGGGATGAAACCAAACTGTTGCAGGCTTATTGTGAATATGAGCTGGGTTTTTTTTTTGTCTCATTTGGCAGGGGATGCATGAATCACATGTTGCCACTCTCCTATGCCTGGGGAAATTTCAGTGTCTTTGCAGTGGGGATCTGGGCCATTGTGCAGCGAGATTCCCTTGATGCCATAACGATGGTGAGTGTAAGAGTGTTGGTCTCTCCCAGGCTGCTCAGGAAGAGGGTGAAGGGCAGAATCTTTGAGCTAGTGATGATTTTCATCTCTTCCCAATATAGCAGTTTCCTGTTTGGGTGGGTTTGATTTTTTTTTTAAGAGGGCATATAAATCTATGAGCTCTAGAAGCATTCACTGTCAATTATTTTTCTTCTCAGAGGTGAGACATAATTGATTCTTCTTTGTTTTGCCTACTGTTGTGACTTGTAATGCCAAATGAGGACTCCAAGTGTTTAATATGCTTAAGTTGAAGGGCTTTATAAAACCCTTTTCTGAATATTAAATATCTGACAGGAAAAGGCATGAAGTACAAGACCATTCATGTATGAGTATCTGTCTGCCTGGGGCAGTACCAAGAGTGCTGTGTGATACTGGGGTGAAGGATGATTGTGCAACACAGATCTTGAAGGAAACAGAAGCTGACTGTTAACTGCCAGTGGTTTAACTCTTGTTCTGTTCATGTCCCATTCTCTGTCCTTGTTTCCAGTTCTTGACTGGCCTGCTGCTCACAGTCCTCACAGACATCATTCACATCTCTATTTTCTACCCTTCACACGGCTACCTCAGTGATGCAAACCGTTTCAGTTTAGGCATGGCCATCTTCAGCCTCCTCCTCAAACCTGTGTCCTGCTACTTGGTGTATCGAATGTATCGGGAACGTGGAGGAGAGTACACCTTGAACATAGGTACGGTTCTTTTTCTGCTTCCATGTCAGCGTGGGCCACCTCCTCAGGACTGCCTTGCACTTTTGACCCTTCAGCCTGAGCTCTGTGCAACTGGATTCTGCCCTCCTTTCCAGGCAGGCATTGCTTATGCTTATGCTTGTGCTTGTTCTCCCATTTTGTTGTTCTGTTGTGTCTTTGACCTTAAATTTATATTCTTCCTCTTTTCCCTTGCAGACTTAAGTTTTTGACAGCCATTTTGCCCACAATGGTGTTGAGAGGCTTTTCCTCTCTTCCTCTTCTGCATTTGTGTGTGTTTGTTGGAAACTTTTAGGTGTCCTTTCTTTGTCAATCTTTTAATTTTTATTTCTAGTGGAAAGTAGAGGCAGTATTTCCTCTGGCTGGATTATGAATAAAGCTGGATTTCTAACTCCATGCTTTCTGTGAGCCTCACATGTCCTATTTACCTTGATTGCTTTGGACTTTGTTCCTCACATGGAAAATGGGACTAATGTTTACCTGATGGGGCTTAGCTTGGAGACATTTAATTTTCCCCCTGGTTATACTTGATAATGATAATGTGGGAGATTTACCAGAGTGGATGGGGTGTGACTAGATGTTCTGGATCTTGGTCAGCTTTGCCAAGCATTCCTGGTACTAGTTCATGCCTGGGCAGCTGCCAGGGATTGTTGTTTGAATTCATGCTGGCAAAACCTGGAGCCTGTCACAGTTCTGTCTGTCATCCTAAGAAGGCTGTGCAGGACAAAAGATGGTGTTACCTGCATTACAGTGTCTGGAAGATATCTCTTATTCTGCTTTGGTGATAGCAAAAATCACACTCCTGTGAAAAGAGGTGGAAACCTGCAGAGAAGCCATAGAAGGAAACCATGGCTTAGGGCACTGTGTACTATTTGCACCTCTGCTAGTGGAGTGTGGATGTCATCTCTGCCAGCTGCTTGTGAAAATCCAGATGGATAGGTCATACCTGGGTCAGGAGGCCTGTGAGTCACATGCAATGCCTTTTTTGTGTCAGTTTTTATTAGCTGCTCACTGTGCTTGTCACTGGGATTCAACATGTGTATCCCATAGAAAGTGTAGATATCATGGAGGAGTTAATCTCTTTGCTTGGAATTTGGCAGCACTTCTTTTCAACCACACTATCTCAAACAGACAGTCTCCTCTCAGGCACAGGTGGGAATCCAGACTCCAAAATTCTTTGGAGTTTCATATCCTCTCCTGAACTGTCTTTCTTACAAGATTTTCAGTACTGTGTGTTGTTTTGTGCTGAATGTGCTTGATAATTTTCCTCTCATTTTCCTGCTGCCTGGCATTTTCTTTTGAACCCAGCAGTGTTGAAATTTCCCTGTCTTTTTCTGTCTTGTTTTCCTTCTACACAAAGTCTCTCTTTGTTGCTTGGGAGCATCCTTGCTCCTTAGAACAAATCCCATAGTCTGGTGGCTGTCTGTGATTCAGGTTGCTTTCTCCCTGTGGCAAATGCCTGGCCCATAGATGAAGAGCTATCCATGCTCATTCTCTGCCTCCTCTTTCCATGCTCATCCCCTCGACAGTAACATGATTTTTCACAGACCTACTGTTCATAGTGCAGTTAGGAGCACTGTTGGATTTAAATTTGGTGCCACTCTTGAGGCATAGCTGCATTGTTGGGAAGAGTGGTTCATGCATGTATCATGCCTTTAAATCTATGCTGTCGGGTAGCCACACTTCATGCAGCTTCTGGCTCTGTCTATTCATTTTTCCATGAGTTCTCATACACTTTATCTTGCTGAAATACACTATTACAGGAACCTGTTGTACTGCTATGGGGTATTGTGGGTCTTGCTTTCCACACAGTCACATGGCTGCTCAGACAATGTTTCTCAAGGAAAGAACAGGCATGTTGGAAGGATGACTTTTCTTACCTCCAGCCTGTTTAGTGAGGATCCACAGACCACTGGAACACAGACCAGTGCTGGGAGCTGGTAAAATGTGTGCTTCTGAGCTGTTGGTTTCTTCTGGAGCATTCAGTTCTTGTGCTTTTGTCTTTGTCCCAAGCTTGTTCTCTTCCATCCCCATCCAGGTGTCCCCAGTGCAGGCCAGGACCGCAGTGCCTACGAGCCCATCGATCAGCCAGTCACATCTCCACAGTGGCCTTCCTCAAGCAAGGCAGCCCAGCCACCCAACTGAGGCACCCTGCAGCCCAGGACAGACCCTGCCCTTGCCCAGCCGAGCCTCCCACTCCTCCCATGGAGCAGCACCTGCTACTGGGCTAACAGCAGAAGATCTATTTCTTTTGCCTACCTAAAGGTTAGGCAGATGGGTTCTGCAGTAAGTCCAGAAGATCTTGGAGGTGTCATGTTAAGCACTGTGACTCACTGTAATCCCAGTACTATCCTTTCCTCCCTCCCCCTAAATCCCTCCTCTGTACATGTGACTGAATGCACGTTCTGCAGTCTTCCAGTCTTTCATTGTGCTTCCACTTCGTTTATAAGAGAACCACTCAAAGTACTCCTGGACAAGCAATCTTTAAAAGGCTTATGGACTGCCCTAAAACAGTACTGTGTAGTCTGATTTTATGCAGTTATATTTCCAGGAAACTTCTGGGAGTTCCCAAGAGCTGTTTTTGATGGCATTATTTAATTTCTTATGCTCCCAGTATCTGGTATTTGGTTTTATTAACTGATGCTTTGACACAAGTTGAATGTCCTTCAGGATACTTACAGTGACTGTTGTATGTAGATTATAGAGCCTTTGAGCCTTGAAATATCCTTTTGCCTTCAGCTGCTTGTCTTAACAGAATTTGAAATGTTACTTTTTTCCAAGAAAACTATAAAATGAACACAGTTCTTCTGTGTTAGAAAAAGTTGCCATGGTCACTTACATCTCATTTGAAAATGTAGCTTTTCCTGAGGGCTTGGCACTGTTGCCAGGTGGTCTGTGAGGGTCATTATGGGGGAAGGTCTACAGGGCTCCGATGGCTTTTAGCCTAAGCTTTACTCTGAGAAGTAGAAGATAGTGCTTGTGGGTGGGAAGATGGGCTAGGCTAAATGGGGATGGAGGAAAGATGGACTTATTTACACTGTAGATGTGAGTTCCGTTTGGTGTGACAAACTATAGACTCTCTTGTTATGCATAATAAATCCGTCCTGCTGTGGCTTTCAGGTAAGATTCTAAAAAAAGAAAACCAAACAAACAAAACCCCAGGAAGCAGACAAATTCCAAGAGGATTCATTTTCAGAAGAAAATCAGTATGTTAGCTTTGGCAGAATTCTAGTGCTAGGTAGAAGATAGGTATTTTTCTGAATCAAGTTCATTTTCAGAGTTTATATCTGTTACTTTACAACTACATTTCTCAAAAAGATCTGCTGCTGTGCTGATTCTTCAATAATCAAGACCCGTGTTGACTTTGCTCTAACCTCCAGAAGCATGCCATTTGTATTTTTAAAACCAAGCAGTTTTCTCCCAACTTTGATCACTCCAAATGTAAGCAGATGCTTCTTCTACTCTGCTGCACAAGCACTACAGTGACCTCTTGGTGTACCTGAACCAAGCACATGGTAAATGCCATAGAAGTGTTGTGCATTCTTTTTACAGGCTTTACATATAATAGGGCACAAGAATAGGAATTGGTCTGTTCTTGTGATTAGATGGCAAAGAAGGAGAGAGTAGGCAGAAATTGCTGGGGCTTGTGGAGTTCCAGAACCTTTATGTGAATGGTTTTTTTCAGTTCTTGAGAACTGTACAGTGACAGCACAGATCCCTGAATAAGACATTTAAATGCTCAGTGTTTTTTGGTTTTTTACCTAGACCCATGGACCACAGACTGAAAATCACTGCTTTTATTGCTGTGGAGTTTGAGTGTTGGCACAGTCAGTTGTATCTAGGGAGGCATTCCCAGGTGTTGTACATTGGAAATACCCATTTAGCTGACCTGCCACGTGTTTTTCTGTGGAAAATTTGGTATACTTGGAAGCTCCAGGAAGCAGAGCAAGGCACGAGTAACACTCACAGTGCCTCAAGAATACATATTTTGGGCAGTAAATCAGATTTAGTAATACTAAAAATTACTAAATATAAAAAAATTAAAAATTACTAAATACTAAAAGAAATCAAAA